>KV006336.1:15706-90691 GCA_001598015.1 Dorcoceras hygrometricum
ACGGGCCCCGATGATCACGGACCGATGATTTCCCGGTTGATAGACCGTGGTATAGAGGCTGATTTGAGTTGCCAGTTGATAGACTGGTCTAGCTATCCGACTTCTTGATAGCCCTCATGCATTCATAGCATTGATTATAGCTTGTTGTATGTTTTCTGCTTTGATAGCTCTTCGTACTGAGGCTTGACCTCGTATTTCTTTTCCTGCTTTGTTGTTTGGGTCTGTGTTACCCATTTGCAGGAGTTTCAGGTAACCAAGCTGGACCGAGTGGAAGTTCAGTTGGTCGATCCCCGCATCCTTGAGTCCCAGTTTATTTATTATATGTATTGAACCGGGGGATGCCCCGTGTTATCATGTATTTGGGGATCTATCTTTTGAATTGATTTATGTGGTTACTTGCTGTATCGAGTTGAGTAAACTTTTATTTTGAATATCGAATATTTTGAACGTATGATTTGAAGTTCAGGCCTTTGTATTTCGAAAAATTTTTAAGCCCTGATTTTAAGCTTCCGTAATTATGCGCTTATTTTGTGTTAATTGTTGGTAATTAGCACGGGGCCTGACACTATATATATACTCTTTGGATGCAACGGTAATAAATGATACCAGTAGACACGTTGTATGCATCCAAATTGAAATTACTGTGACGCCTTAAATGCTTGTACGATGAAGGTACAGCTTCATTAAATGTATGCCCTTTTTGGAAATTCTGCACCGTCTTCAGTCTGTGTCATATCCCTGCGTATCTGGTTTTAGCTTGAAGTAGTTCTAACGACTACAAATCATAGCAGATATGTCAACTTGATTAGTTTCAGACTGTACGTAGCTTCAAACATTCCAAAAGTTTAGTTTGCTCCGTCGTTCTTTGCTCAGCTGGTTTTCCTTTGTCCTGTACCAAGCTGGTTTAATATCCTGAGCTGGTGTCAACGGTTTCCATCGTCCAGCTGGTCTATACTGAGTTATCAAACTTTAAGGTTCCGGGCTGGTTTGACTTTATCCAGAACACGCTGAGCTGGTCTTTCCTTGACCAGCTTGGTTTCGCTCCGATCTGGTTTCTTCGTTCAACGTGGTAAGTCTTGTCCAGATCTTGTCACTTTGGTTTGAATAATTTCTTTTATGAATATTATATCTCATCTATTTTTCATCACCAAAACTTCTGAAATTTGTCCTAACATAATCACTTGCGGGTGTTCAAAAGCATAGCCTACATGCACGTGCCGGACGAAAAGAGGACTAAACTTGATGACAAAAGTGCAAGGAATGTTTTTATTGACTATAATACAAATTCTAAATGCTATAAATTGTACCGAACAGTGGAAAAATTATTTTGAGTAGATATGTTGAATTTGATGAAGAAAGTGCTCAAATGAAACATATAGTTATAATCCATTCTTTGATGATAAAGAAGAAGAAAGTACACATCCTACTACTCCAACACCGTCACCTCCACCACAAGATGATCAAGATGATTCAAGTAGTCGACCTCAAAGGTTTAAAAGTCTCAGTGAGTTATAAAAAACCATCGAGGAAGTACAAAATTTAAGTGAATTTACTCAATTTTGTTTACTTTCTGAAACTGAGCCTTAGGTTTCGAAGATGCTGTTTCTGATGAAAAATGGAAAACTACCATGGATGAAGAGATAAAGGCAACAAGGAAAAATGACACGTGGGAACTTGCATCATTTGGTATGAAATGGGTGTATAAATTTAAAGAAATGCTAAAGGTGAGATTGAAATATAAAGTGAGGTTGGTCGCTAAAGGGTACAAGCAAAATGTTGGTATTGATTATGATGAAGTGTTTGCTCCCGTTGCTCGCCTTGAAACTATTCGTCTAATCATTTATTTGGCAGCTCAAAATAATTGGAAAATTCACCAAATGGAAGTGATTCGCTTTTTTGAATGGCTATTTGGAAGAAGAAGTATACATTGAACACCTCCGGGTTATATCATGAAAGGGCATGAGGACAAGGTCTTGAAATTGAAAAAAGCGTGTTATGGCTTGGAGCAAGCCCCTCGGGTTTGGAATAGTCGAATTGATAAATATTTCAAGGAAAATAGCTTCACCAAGTGTCCACATGAACATGCTCTCTATGTAAAATTGAATAAAGCGTGTTATGGCTTGGAGCAAGCCCTCGGGTTTGGAATAGTCGAATTGATAAATATTTCAAGGAAAATAGCTTCACCAAGTGTCCACATGAACATGCTCTCTATGTAAAATTGAATAAAGATGGTGATATTTTAATTGTTTGCTAGTATGTGGATGATTTGATTTTTACAGGCAATAAACCGACAATGTTTGATGATTTCAAGAGAGCTATGGCGAATGAATTTGAGATGACAGACATTGGCTTAATGTCTTATTATCTTGGTATTGAAGTAAAAACAAAGAGAGGATTGCATAATTCATCTCTCAAAAAGGATATGCAAAAGAAATTCTCAAGAAATTCGAGATGGAGAATTGCAATCCCGTTAGCTAAAATGTCTTTGCATAATGATGGTGAGAAAATCGACACATTTTTCAAGATCCTCGTGGAAGTTTGAGGTACTTGACATGTACGAGACCGGATATTATTTTTGGTGTTGGACTTATTAGTCGGTACATGGAGGCTCCTAATACATCTCACTTGAAAGTGGCCAAGAGAATAGTTCGTTACATCAAAGGTACACTTGGTTATGGAATTATTTATGCTCCTTTTAA
Organism: Dorcoceras hygrometricum; assembly: GCA_001598015.1. Lineage (NCBI taxonomy): Eukaryota > Viridiplantae > Streptophyta > Magnoliopsida > Lamiales > Gesneriaceae > Dorcoceras > Dorcoceras hygrometricum. The sequence goes on from KV006336.1 coordinate 18,406, forward strand.
TGATTTTAATCTTGTCGGCTATTGTGATAGTGATTGGGCCGGTGATGTTGATGATCGGCGAAGTACTACCGGATTTGTTTTCTGTATGGGAAATTCGGTTTTTACTTGGGATTCTAAGAAGCAACTGATTGTTACTCTATCTACTTGTGAAGCGGAAAATGTGGCAGCTTCTTCTTGTGTTTGATATGCAATATGACTAAGAAATTTGTTAAAGGAACTTTATTTCCCACAAGAAGTTCGGACAGAGATTTATGTTGATAATAAGTCCACCATTGATTTGGCCAAAAATCTGTATTTCATGATAGGAGCAAACACATTGATACTAGGTATCATTTCATTCGAGATTACACAACCGATAAAGAAGTGAAGCTTGAGTATGGGAAGTCCCAAGACCAAGTTATTGATATCTTTACAAAGTCTTTGAACTCGACACATTCAAGAAGTTACGTGCATATGTTGGAGTGATTAATCTAGCTTAAGAGAGGGTGTTGAAATTAATAACAATATTAATCTACATTCATATTATCTAGATACATTAGGAGTATGCATGAACTAATAGATTCATGTACCAGGTAAATGAGATGTATGAATTTAAATCATGATACATGTACTAGTGGTAGATTCATGACTAGAAAATAGTATAAATACCCCATCTATTTTAACCATTTGGATGAGTGAGTTGAGTTGAAGTGAAATAAAATACAAGATTTCCTCCTTCATCTTCTTTATGTTTGTGAGTTTAAAAGTAAAATAATCTCCATTTTCTAACACCGTGCACACATGCTACACAGATTTTACATTCCCAGCCGTTCCTTTTGTCCTGCACGTCCAGCCCTACTAACCCACTATGACTCCTCTCTAGACTCACCAAGACATCCTCCTACACATCCCAAAGACATCAGCAGTCTCTGGGCGTCACAAAACAGCCATAAACCAATCTGCATCAGCCACGACCGACATGAGCGCACAGGAAGTGTAGGTTGTTGTCCAGCTTCGTTCATGCCCGACCAGACTCGTACAAATACGTTCTAAGCCATCTAAACTCAACCTAACCTTCATTTAAATGTCCTATGATGGCAGCAACAGTCCATGGGCACCTCAAACAGCAGAAACTTCGAAAACATGCAGCACGAATGAAATGTTACGATGACTTCTGTCAAAATAACAGCGTGTTGCCTCCAACGAAAATTAAAAAATTTTCTCACGCATAAATTTGAATCAATACACATATATGATCTGAAAATGACAGAAAAAAAAAGATTTAAAAATTGTCTTTGGTAGGATAATTCGTGAATACACGTTACCGGAAGCGTCGAGGCGGGATGGGAGACGACTACTACAGACATTTGCTCCTTAGATGGAATGGCTTCTTCCTGGGTTATTTTGGAGGAGGATGTCGGCTGAATGGGGTGAGTGAAGACTGGTTGTACGTGAAAAATGAGCCTCTCAATTGTTAGGGTATATTAAGAAGGCTTTAAGTATAGTTTAGGCCCACTAATCCCCTAATTAAGTTGACCAAATTCTAGCCCAATCAAGTCTGATTTATACACACTTTTACTATCCATTTTATAGCCTAGGGATTGGAACAAATTTGGAACAAAAATATAATTTAAAGCTTACGCGCTCTTCTACCCCAAAAAAATCACTTTTGAGGGGAAATCACTCAAAAATCAGTTTTTGTCCAACCGATAGGTAAGTTTTTAACTTTATCATTAAACAAATATTTTTGTCTCCCAAAATCCTTAAAATAAATTATGGAATATTTTTTAAGTCACCTATATCGTCACCGATCTCCCTTCCGCGATTCGGTAGCGAATATCCACCTCAAATTACAAAACTTCAAGAAACACATTTAAATCACAAAATAAAAAACATCATTAATATTTTAAAACCTCGATTATAATTTAAATCATTTATATCATGCACGTGGTTTCCGTGATTAGATATCGGACGCTACAAGAACACTCTTAATAAGTTCATATATCTATTTAGAGTTCTTATCTGTTCTTCTCTCTTACCCCATCTTCATCATTTTCTTTCCGCTCCTTAAATACATGCACTTGCAACATTCACATGTATGATACAACAGTCATATACCAATATTTGAGGTGTTGTGCTGATGATATTTCATAGCCTGGAACAGTTGCAGCTTCAAAAGTCTTGACGAATTAAATGTTTTTGTACCGCTCTCCTTCAAATGTATATTTTGTTCTTCTTTGAGCTTTTTTTGTGATGTGAACTTTCTCTTCTTACTGATATCCTTTTGAAGCGAAGAACTTTTTCTTTTGCAGTGAAAGTCTTATTTTATCCGGATAATTTTCTTCAATGTATTTTATCCGGTGAAAGTCTTTAGGAGGAGAAAGTTTTTTATCTGGATAGAAATCTCTGAGCGGAAAAATCTTCTTTTATCTGGATAGAAGTCTTCTTCAGTATCTGGTGAAGATTCATTAAGTGTGTATTTCTTCATTTGGTAGACTTCTTTTTATTCGAAAGAATTTTTTTATTCAGAAACTCTATATCTACTGATAATATTTTTATCTGAAATACTTATTTTTGTCCGAAAACTCTATTATCTCTATATAATCTATTTTATCCTAAACATTTCTTTTTATCGGAAAGCTCGATTTTCTTCCGGATAATCTACTTTATCAGGGAGACTTCTATTTATCCGAAAACTCTATTTTCTCCGGATAATCAATTTAACCCGGAAAACTCTTTGTCGAGTTGAACTTCTTTAAGCAAGGAACTTTTATTATCTTGTTAACCAATTTTCTTGCTAGCTTTTGGTAAAAACATTTTCTTGTCCAACTTTCATTAGATGGAACTTTTTTATCCATTTGACATATTTGCACTTTAAATCACATCTTCTAATCCGCACACTTAAGTAACATGTTTGAAATATAATAACAAATTTTGTGTCATCAGGTTCAGATCGCCAACATTTTTAGATCCAACAATACACTATTGCTGAAATATGCAACAAATTTGTTAAACCAGTAATAGAAGAGAAATAAAATTGTTTACTCTAACAATAAACTTATCTAGTATATCTTCTGAAACCATTTGGAAACCAAGAAAATAAAATATATTATCCTTTTCGTCTGTTCAAAATCATATATTCACCCTGCTCCAAGTCAATAATTAGTTTTTAGACGTGTTGACTTATAAAAAAGTATTATATTTTGATTGATCTGTCCACTCAAATTTATATATTTTAAAATTTAAACATCATAAAATACTGCAATAGGGTATGGGAATAGAATAGAACAAGTATCACATCCATGTTATTTTTATGAATAATATATAAGTACAATATAAATAATAAATAAAAGATGATAAAAAACACAAAGATTTTATTTTTATTTTAATTACTTATTTTAAATTATTGCATGACATATTAGCTGACGTCTTTAGCTGTTGTGAACTGCGTGAGTCGAATTTTTTTTTCGTTTGAAAAGTTGGCAAAAATCTATAGATATTTATCTGATTTCCTTTTCTTTGTGCTCCAGAAATTCTCTCATCCATTCTTCTCCATTGATTATTCTACCATCATGTCTCAGGTTAGTTTATCCCTTTACGATTTTGAGTTTTATGCTGTGAACTTGAATTCCTTTTGAATATTGATGCGGCTTAATTGATTTTTTCTTCTATTCTTTCGTTGTAATTGTTGATTTTTCGGATATTTTTTCGGAAGCAGGAGTAAAGATTTTAAATTTGGGAAAGTAATGAAACGGGTTGTGATTTCAAATTGAAGAAATTTTGACCAAAGCATGCATCGAAATCTTCAAGCTTTTGTCTGTCTGGTTGTTTTATCCCTGTTTAGGATGGGGAAGAGTTTTTGATATTGATCCATGTTTAGAATGCAATCACAGTTTTGAAATTGTTTAGACCCCACCAATCTTTTTACATAGGGAAATCAGTTGTTGTCTAATGTCTTTTAGTTAACCTTAATCGTAATTGAAAAAATTTACAGCTCAATTGATATCATAAGATTGTAAAACTAAATCACTTACTTCATTAATTGTACTTTATCAATTGCTTATACTAAAATAGCAGATCTGGATAAGGACACTGATGAAATCTGTATGATTTAATTTTCTGATTTTCTATCTTGATTCAATGTTGATGAAATTAACTTTGTTGCTAATTGCAGACGGTTGAACTCAGGGTTGGCATGTCATGTCAAGGCTGTGTTGGAGCTGTTAAGAGGGTTCTTGGAAAATTGGAAGGTTTGATTATGATTGGATGGTTGATATGTAGCAAGTGAAGGTTTAGGATTGAAAATAGATGAATCGCGAATCTGATTCTTCTGGAGTCTAATTTATTTGCTTGAATCCAAGCATTTCTTAACTCAAGCATATACATGCTTAACTAATTGAATTCACCATCATTGTGACGGAATTCAACACTATTTCTTTTGTGGAACTGTGTCGTGTTATAAGATGCTTGTTAAATTCTTCATTTGGCTTTTCTATAGCGTTAATTCTTGCATATGAAGACTCATTGATTTTCTGTAACATTTGCTTTTGTGTTGTGAGATTTTTGCGATAATACAGTTTACAATAATAGCGGTTATTTAGTAGTTCTCTGACCATAAGGTGGTTCTGGTCTGGCTATAAAGGTGGATGTTTGATCGTAATTATTCTCCATAAGGTGCAGTTCAATTGAATTCAAAGGTCGCCACTATTTTAACATGTTTTAACTGATTTTCAGAAGGTAATTGTAATTTACAGTGTATGTCTTTAAGTAAATTGTAAATCAGTTGTATAGGTAAATAATGAAAACGAAAATGGAGAAGGGAGGAGATGTTATATGAAGATTGAATTGTAGGCATCTAATTACTTTAGTCTCTAGATAAAATACTAAATATCACCTCCTATACCTACAACCCATCAATCACATGGAACCTCAGACTTGTGACAAGACAAGGTGTCTTGAAACTGCAGCTTCCTTAATCTCAAAAACGGCTTATGAGTGGTAAAAGGTCAATGAAAGTCTCGTTTTTCATGTACTTAGTGAGCAGTAATAATGCTAAATAAGGATGCTAATGACGAAAGCTGCTGGGAGTTCCTCACTAAACCCAATGTAGGGAGCACTTAACTTTACGATAGTGCACACCTCTTAAGATTGGCAGACAACTTTGTTTTTCGAAAGGCTAGTTTATACTTACTTTCAAGCAATACATATCATGATAACTAGGACCACCTGCTTTGTTTATGCAACATCAATCAACTCTGTCTGTTGAATTGTGTAATGTAGTAGCTTTAGTTAGTTCAATGGGATAATATTGTGTATTCTACCCTTTAACTATTTTTTACTTTCCAGGCATGAGATAGACAGACATAAGGATTATTTTTTCCCAGTACTTCACGTCTGTAGTTGAATTATTCTGGTTGTGGGTTTTGGATTATTTCTATGCATGGATGTATAGAAAGTTTCATCTGGCTGATTTCTCTACACATTGCTGCGTGATTGCTGTTAAAATGACAAACAATTTCTTGGAAGTGCGCTTATATGAAACATGATATTTCTAGCTTTTGTTTCCCACAGACTTGAAGTAGATACAATGTTATAATATATGTTTGAGAGGCCTCAACCTTGTGGCTCAGGTTTCCATTAGCTAAACCAAAGTTAAAACATGAATCTGAGCTTCTACATAGTCAAGTATACTAGTTGTCATCAGGTCTTGGTCCTTAGAAACAAGCATGAGCATGATGATGGTGACTGAAAGTTATAAAAGACCTTCATGCTCATGTAGCTACTGCAGATAATCATTAGTCCACAATCCTCAAGTGTTTCGAGTCATTAACTTTGTGGCTCATTTTTTGATCAGGTGTTGAATCATTTGACATTGATATCGAGAAGCAAAAGGTAACTGTTAAAGGCAATGTCCAGCCAGATGCTGTTCTTCGTACCGTCTCAAAGACTGGCAAGGCAACTTCCTTCTGGGATGCTGAGGCAGCGGCCGCGGAACCAGAATCGAAGCCTACAGAGCCTGTCGCAGTATTGTAAATTTCCTCATCTTAAAACAAAGAAAGAATATCCCTATCATCATTCTAGATTCTAGATTTATGCTGCATGTGGAATAAACTTCTTTTGGAGTATTTGGTTGCTGATTTGTAATTTGTATCATATAAAAACTTCTTATGGCGTATTGTAATCTGTACCTTCTCAGCTTGAGCTTAATGTTTCTTTCAACATTGAAGCGGAGGAACAGGAAAATAATATGATATCGATTAAATAAAATAAAGGAAGCTTGTTGCATTTGTTCCTTGCACAGTAAATATGTCACAAACGTAACTACTTTATTTAAAGTTTGAATCATCCATTCGCAAATGTTAATTGAGTAATGCGGAGTGTAACTATGATTATTTTTTAAAAAATAGTTTCATGAATTTTGATAACAAAATAGTTCAGTAATTTAGTAAAAGATAATAATCATGAGTTATATTTTATTGGACGAAGATAAATAATGTCACGACAGTGTATTTTTTCAGCAAACTTATCATTGTTTTTTTCACTTTGTACCTTATTTTGAGATAAAATTTGATATTAGGTAAAATTTAAAGGTATATTTAAATATATTTTTTAAATTGCATAATATTTCTATGCCCGAGGTTTAGAGATCAAATTTGATTTAAAAATGATGAAGAATTTATAGAGACTTAATTTTATGTAGAAATAAATTAGGGGACATCAATGTTTAATGCATAATAATTCAAACTGCAATTATTGAAAGTTTATTAAGACCGATAGTCATAATAAAAGTTTTTAAAATATTTATTATACGAAAATTGGGGATTTCTTTTTTTTTTTCAAATATTGTTTTACGAGCTGACCGAGGGCTACTTTGCCAACCCTACAGAAACGCATTACAAATTAGATTTTCATTTCTAGGGATTCATATATATTTTTGCTATTATATATTTTAAAATAATCCCACTAAAATGTAACTCAAAATCAACAGAAATGATCATAGATCAGCAAATTTGTTGCTTTAAAGCAACTTACTTACGTTTTCAGAACAAAATGTACCCACATAATTAGAAAACAATCTACTCACCGAGTACAAAAAATTCTACCCGCCCTGAGGGGCATGGGGAATAAAGACTTGTGAATGATGTGAGAGTATCTTCTCTGACTTCATAAGTTCGTTTCTCGTATGGAGCATATTTCCCGCTGAAATATTATGGGGTATGCTTTGAGAGTTAGTCCGTTATATAAGTCATCTCCCCGGGTCCCTCCATGTCTACTCGTGCATATCCGTCGATTTAAAATCTGTATGAGACAAGGGGTCTCTGACCTATATAGGGGGTTAACCCATTAATGAAAACAAAATTCTACCCATTTGAAATAGAGCAATTTACTTACAAATTTCGTGATATCTTAAATAAATGGAAAATAAATGCATTAGCTAGTATTTGAAAAAAGCAAATATATTTAACACTCACTTATATAAAAAACATTATAACACCACTCGAGAAATTAATAATTAATTATCCTATAAGTTAAGATCAATCGCTTATCATTAGTTCAAAAGATATAGCTGTTAGCCAAGATGTAAATTTATTTTTATATATATGGCAGCGCAGAGTGTATCTTTTATATTACATTAGGATCAAGCTGTTAGGCCAATGAGTTTAGGGAGATACATGTCTAACTACTGATGTTGTCTCATATCACTTAGAGATCAGTCTTATCATTTCCCTACCGTCAGTCTCATAATCCTGAAGACCCGCGTCATTACAGTCCACCTAACCAACAAGATCAAGTTGCACAAACTCAGCACCTTGACACACGTTAACTTCTCAAGTGGTCACTAATTCCAATACTGGTCTCATTCATATACATATAACCCAACTATCCCTCAAGAAATATAGAAATATGCTTCTTAGGAGACTCGAAGTATGACATCGCTTCGATACTAATTGTTAGAATCAAACACTTAACACTAGTCCAAAATCATCGCTGCTAGCCAATGTACAACTTTATTTCTTTATACATGGGGCAACATATAATGCATCTATTATGTGTATTTGGGTCAGACAATTAGGCCTATGAGTACGAGAAGATGCCTGTCTAACTGTTAGTATTATCTCATATCAATTGGAGATAAGTTTTAACCTTTCCCTATCGCGGCTCTATCCTCAGAAGAGATAACATTATCCGCTAAAATCTCGCGTCATTTTTTATAGCCCACCTAGCCTGTTGGTTTCAGGTGCGACACCTTGAGATATAAATATGAAATTGGAGAATAAAAAACGACACCAAAATTTTTACAGAAAAATCCCTAATAATTATTTGGATTAAACTACGTACAAGATGAAAAGGTTAACAATAATACTTTATGAATTATATTAACTGTTTAATAGACACATATTCTCTTAATACAAGAAAAACTTATCTAACAAGTATTATATAATACACTCACATATTTATGAATGCTTAAAGAAAGAGAGGTAACTCGAGATTTAATTCTATCATGAGCTTTATCTATAGATGTTCTCTAAAGGAAGACAAAATTCATTTACTAATTTGCCTCTTCGTGTCACATTAGATGACGTTCAGTACCCAACAAAATCAAGTGCAATACCAGTAGCTTGACATATATGAGTTTTTCAGAAAGTCATTAATACTAATACTACTCTCACCCATACAAGCTTAATTCAACACAATGTTGATTTAACAATCAAACGTTGGAACTTTATTGAGCAGTTTAGGAAGATGGAATTAAAAGAATTAGAAAATATCGGGGGCGTTTTGAAATTATGTAGAATATGAGGATCAATATGAATTTATTCCAAGTCAGTTAAACGGAACTCGTATTGTGTCAGGTTGTATTGTCGGTGCATTTCCACACCGTTTCTCCGCAGCAGGTCGGGCTTTTCTCGCTGCACGATCTCGCGCCATCTGCTTGCGGATCCATATTCCCAATTTCTTGGTATTTTGTTTCGCTTTTCAGCATTGATTTACCTTTTCTTTTGCTAATTCAATGGATTTTGTGCGTATTTATAGTATTGATGATCTTCAGAGAGAACTTTGATCAATCTTGAGAACGTGGAGTTGTACTTGTACGGTCTCAATTGCGATTTATCGATATTTGTTGCCTTGGGCAATAAAGGGATTTGAGTGCAAGTCGCAACATGATTAAAAATTTAGAATGTGCTGGAGAAAAGTGAAGAAAATTGGTTTTTGTTTTGATACAGCAAGAATCCTGAAAGTAGGACACAAATATGCTCACTATCCATTTCGATTCAATTTGACGGATACTCTGGCAATGGGGATATTTTTCACTTTCTTAAGTTATTGCACGCAATGGTGATGTTTCCAGTTGAGTTGAATGTTCCACTGTAATTTCAACTAGTGACTATAGATATTTATGATATTTCTAGCTTTCCCTTTTGCGTGAGCTACGTTGCAGTTGCCTCTAATGACGGGGAGAATAAATCTGATGTAATGAAAATCAATAATAAAGATTTGTGTTTCTATATACTAAATGTTCTGAGTTACTCCATCCTCCCTAATTACTCAGAACAAACTTCGTGGTTTTTATTTTGGAAAAAAAATTGTTCGTTAGTTATGAAACTGATGAAATTTAGTTAACAGGACACTTGAGATGGGAACTGGTAGTCAAAGTCAGTATTTGGATATAAGTTATGACCAGTGGGTTGCACTACCTGTATCTACTGGGAGACCAGCTGCTCGGTACAAGGTATAGTTCATTTAAATAAAAGTGTACTCTTTGTTCAAGAGCAGAGACTTCGATTATAGATTGAGTTTTTTCTCCCATGATCACTTTCCGCCGTTCCTCTTGTCTCCTCCATTTATATACTTCACGATACCATTTACAATTTCCTATGCTTCCTCATTGAACACATCTATTCTGGTTAAGTGCTTCTATTTTCTTTTACTCCATCACCTCTAAATCTCCTAGCTTCAGTTTCCATATCTTTGAGCTCAATTCTACAATCTACTAGGAATTTTTCATCTCTGAATAGTCACCTGGAATAGCTTCCCAAAATTTCTTTTACATTAGGAATAAACATGTCGACATTTCCAATTGGTGGCTCCATGTAATTAAAAGTCATGTATTACTAGTGATTTTTTGACTAGTACATCGTCCATCCGATTTATTAAAAAATTGATTTAATTAAATCGAAGAAATAAAACTAATAAACTCGTACTAGTTTTACTTGTTCATGGGCTGTATATGACATATGACACTTTATTTTCCTTGTGTTTCAGCATGCTGCAATAGTTGTAGAAGAAAAGTTATACATTGTGGGTGGAAGCCGTAACGGTAGATACCTATCTGATTTCCAGGTACTGTTGTTTCCAGTTTACCGTTAAATTTTTTCGATCCTTAGGGTTTTCACTCTCTCTTTTATTTCCAGGTTTTGGATCTGAAAAGTTTGATGTGGTCCACCATAAAACTAAAGATGGAAGCCAGTGACATGAAAAACAATGATGGTTCCCTGTTGGAAGCGTTTCCAGCAATTTCTGGTCACAGTATGGTAAGATAGGACTACAGAATTTCTTGAGTTGCTTCGTTTTTATTTTTTTCCCTGTCATTTCTCCTCTCCCTGGTGTTTTCTGGCCGGGAAGTATTACTGGGTCCAGTTATATTCAAGTGTTTCAATTAGCTTGTTCATTAATAATTTTATTGGGTAATACCCTTTTATTATTATTATTTTGATTGTTGTATGCACAATTTTTTTCTTACAGATAAATTGGGAGAAAAAACTTTTTCTTTTGGCTGGTCTCTCGAAGAATGTTACTGATGCAGTGACAGGTTCATTCTCTTTGGGAACAACGTAGTTTGGCAGAATTTATTCAGTTGGATTGATTGTGATCTGTCTTACATATGTATACTTTATTTGGAACTAAACCTTGATTCTTACTGTCTCTGTTTTTTTCTTTCATGTAGTGCGATTCATTGATCTTGAATTGTATAATTGCGGGATTGTTGAGACCTCTGGAAATGCTCCGGTAATCAACTACGTTTTTTACATGTATTTTTTTCAACAATTCTATCTTGATTTGTTTTAATTTCATCCTTGTGAATTTCCAGATCTTGGAAACAACAGGTTCTTGGATAAATAAAATTCTTATATGATATAAGCGCTGTTCTTGTGATATTTTTTAGGTAGCTCGCATTGGGCAATCTGTTACTGTGTTTGGTTCTAAAGTTATCATGTTTGGTGGAGAAGACAGGAATAGACGGCTTCTGAATGATGTTCACGTTCTTGATTTGGAGACAATGACGTGGAGTTCTGTTGAGACTACGTAGGTTTCTCCCAAGGTCTCTTAGTGCATTGCGGAGCACGATTTCTTACCATTTTGTTTTACTTTGATAGGCAGACACATCCAAGCCCCAGATACGATCACACAGCTGCATTGCATTCTGAACGATATTTGTTTATTTATGGTGGATGCTCCCATTCCATCTTTTTCAATGACCTCCATGTTCTGGATTTGGAAACAGTAAGCTTTCTCTCTTATAGAATTCTTTTTATTCCTTTTAGCATATCAATGTGTTAACTCAGCCATGCCTATGATGGTAGTGAAGTCTTGTTAAGCTTTACAGCTGGCGTGCTTCACTGCAGAAGATCGAGTTGAGTCAAATGAATTGCATATTTAAATTGACTCCAAGCCAAGACCGCTGGCATTGAACCTGATTTGGGTCTTCACTGTTATACTTTTCCTTCAAAATGAAACCATTCTCACCATTGAACCTGATGTATATTTGGTCAAAATAGACTGAAATTAAATGTCTGCGCAACATGCTTTCAGCATCTTTTTTCTGTAGTTTGTTTTGTTAAGCATATATATTTGTCATCATCATCTCCCCATGATGGTGAATGTTTTTGTGTTCATAAATTACAGGATCTCAACTAGTGCCGATCTTACACATTTTCTTTATTTGGATCGGAGTTCTAGTTAGTTCATCAATTTTTAGTTATATAGCAGAAGCAAAAGAAATTTATTATTTCATATTTATTTAATCACTGAGCAGCTGTGTCATGTACTATATCTGTTAAAGTCGTGTGTGTCCAGTAATTGTATTTCTTTGCAGAACAATTTTGTTGGATTAATGTCCACTGTCATCACAAAATGTTTTGACTCCTGCTTTACATAGATGGATGAGGACCTTATTACAATAAGAAATGCAATTTTTGATATTTATTACCAAAATGGAGTTAGCTCTTGAAATGTAATTTTTATTGATCTGCTGATTAGTTGAAAGAGTAGTTTGATCTCTTAGTGACATGATCATTCGTAGTAATTTCTTGTACAGATGGAATGGTCCCGACCGCAAATGCAAGGTGACGTGTTGTCTGCTAGGGCAGGTCATGCCAGTGTTATGATAGATGGAAACTGGTATATCGTTGGTGGTGGAGATAATAAAAGTGGTGGGTGAGAAGTATGAGTAACTAATACCTTTCTTGTTTTTAACATTTTCTCAACTTGTTTTTGTAATATGAGATTAAATTCTTTTTGGCTAGCAGGTGCCTCGGAAACTCTTGTGATAAATATGTCCAAACTTGTTGTATCAGTGCTGACTAGTGTAAAAGGAAGAGATCCCTTAGCTAGTGAGGTTACTACGCTTCATTTTTTCATACCATATATTTTGTTTTGAGCTATAAACTGATTTTCGTATAGATATGTGCAACAAATGGTCAGGGCTTTTATTCTATTTTAATTGGTCTTTTATTTCATCACCTGCTGCATCCTGAAGAAACTTGAGTTCTAGACCTAGTTGTTTTGTCTTATAGAATTATTGAGCTACGGCCTCATTTTTGGGTGGCTCTGGTGAGGAGTGTTTTCTAGGTTGTGAGCTTGCTTTGTCTTCGAGGCATGTAATATCAAAAAGAAATCCGATGGGTGCCTTGCTTGGGGTCTGTTAGACAACTGCGCATGCTAATTTAATGCAGGAAATTGGAAGACGGAAGTTGGCAGGGGCAATTCAATGAAATTGTGTTGGGAAGCCGTTTCTTCATTCAGGGGGCTCTATTTATAGATCCCTGATAGCGAAATAATAAATAGGCCCAGGCCCAAAGTCACACATGTATATACTAGGAGGCCCAAGGCCCAAGCAAAGGAGTAGACTTAGTATTAATAGACAAGAGACGGGAGAGGGAAAGCTAGACAATTAGTTCATAGCAGTTTACGATCTAGCGTAGCTAGAGGACAGGAACTATCCTGGGAGTTTCTTTCATATTTCTGTAATTCTACTTTCATTCAGCAATAAATCGTTCAATTCATTGTTCAATTGCTCAAATCCCTGCCTTGTTACGATTGTGATCGTAACAATTGGTCCGACCTGCCGCTACGAAACCACGGGGGAGGAGAAGCAAGCGCAGGATATTCTACGAATTGGAGAGTCTGCTGGAGCCGAAGGAAGGAAGATGACAATCAAGCGTTCGGAAGCCGAGGCTGATGCCCTGAAGCAATCAGTGATTGAGTCTCGAAAGGCCATAAACACACTGCAGGAGGTCTTACTCGCTATGACAGAAAGCTTAGGCAAGGTAAGCCGCGGCCTATCGGAGATGAAATCGTTGATAGAAGAAATGCGACGGGAAGAGGCAGAAGAGAGATCGAAAACGGAAGAGGAGTATGTACCAGAAGGGGGGGAAGAATCTTTGGCGAGTCTGGCGAAGAGAGACCAAGGGGAGGACGTTGAGAAATTACGGCATGCGTTAAAGAGGGGGAAAATACCTGGTTTCGAGGGCGTAGGAGATCGGCCGGTGGGAGATAGCATGGGAGAAGCCCAAAACCAGAAAGGTAGATATGACCTAACGCCGTTACATCTGGGCCGGAATGAGGATGTCTCTGGCCCAGCGAATACATCGACCCAGGCCCAACAAATTACTGGCCAAACGTTGATCAAGACCAGCGGGAGCAGTCAGACTGGAGGTTCGCTAGGTGAGGTGGGCATCAGCTGGAAATGGAAGCAAAACGGGGCAAACTTGTTCACTGAAGCAGGTGCAGATCGAGTCCTTGACTGTGACCGTCATTCAGGGCAGTTCATGGGATATTTTAACATCCCAGTGGATCATGTGCATGTGGATAAGAGACACCATGGGCATAATGTTGCTGAGGTGATGAATTTGATTGGTGATATCAAGGGGAAAGTGGTGGTGACAAGGGTGGGCGACCTCAGATTGAGTTGGTATGTGGTTGTCAATAGATTGCTGGAAGAACGGCCCAGGGCCGCAGTTATTATTCTTGATTGGAATATGGGAACTTGCCTGTATGGGTTAAACCTTCTCGAAAGTCGTGTTGCTGCACCTTCTGTAGCTGGGGCATATCGTGTCTTCTTAATATGTTTTGGTGTTCATTATTGGTATCTTGGACTCTGTACTAGTTCTGCTGTTGTCGCATCTGGGCTGCTAGGTGCTGCTGTTGCGCGTCATTTATCAGTTACTAATCTGTCAGCTGCAAGAAGAGATGCATTAGAGAGCACAGTAATTCGTATTAGAGAGGGAGTCCGAAGAAAGGAGCAAAACTGTTCATCCAGCTCATCTGAGGGCTGTTGTTCAAGTGTAAAACGTAGTAGTAGGGCAGAAGCAGGCCAACTTGGTAATAGTGCAGCACCTTGTACTGGTGATATTAATTGTTGGAATAATGTTGATGGGATTCACAGTGAAAACAGTATGGATAATGTTGATGGGATTCACAGTGAAAACAGTATGGATAATGTTGATGGGATTCACAGTGAAAACAGTATGGATAATGTTGATGGGATTCACAGTGAAAACAGTATGGATAATGTTGATGGGATTCACAGTGAAAACAGTATGGATAATGTTGATGGGATTCACAGTGAAAACAGTATGGATAGCGGGAGACCGAATTTTGCTTCACGAAGTAGTTCTTGTCGTTCTGACGTTCAAGAATCTGAAAGTGGGCCTTCATCTATGGGTAAAAATGTTAATCAAAATAGCTCTTTGGTAGTGTGTTCTAGCAGTGGCTTGGAAAACCAGGGATATGAGTCCAGTGCATCTAATTCTCTTAATCCAGCGCTAGATTTGAGTTTAGCCCTTGCATTCCAGGAGAAGTTGAATGATCCAAGAATTACTTCGATATTGAAAAGAAGAGCAGCACATGGAGAGCGCTAGACAATTAGTTCATAGCAGTTTACGATCTAGCGTAGCTAGAGGACAGGAACTATCCTGGGAGTTTCTTTCATATTTCTGTAATTCTACTTTCATTCAGCAATAAATCGTTCAATTCATTGTTCAATTGCTCAAATCCCTGCCTTGTTACGATTGTGATCGTAACAATCCCTCTCCGATCAATTTGAAACATCCAAATATTCATACATACATATATATACATACATACATATATATATATATATACATATATATATATATACATATACATATATATACATATGTGTATGTATATATATATTGTGAGTTATTTTTGAGTAAGTTTGAGAAATTATTTTCTCGACTATACTTGGGTTGAGATAGTGAGAGATTGAATGTTATATACATTTGGTATAAAATTCTCCCAATAAAAGCTTTGCATTAGTTCCGTGGACTTAGCCCATATTTTGGGTGAATCTCGTAAATTGTTGTGTTCCTGTTGATTATTTTTATTCCGCAAGTTTCCCCATTTTATTATCGTCATAGCCATCACACCGGTATATACCATAAGGACTGGTATCGGAGCCCTTGTGGTGTCTAGGGCCGTGGCATAAAAAATTTCTTAAAATTCTGAGTATGCGCTGTGGTTGTAGCTTTGACTGGTCTTTCGCGTCAGAAAACTTTTTTGAGATTTAACACGTGCAAGTTTCCCTGAATGTGGCTCGTCCGTGATAACTTCTTCGGATTTGCGTGAACTAGCAGATTGACCACTAAGTGGGGATGCTCCCTCCAGCATTAAGACAAGAAAAGCGATGGCTAGAGATGACAGATCCAGACCTGGAATCAACAAGTTCGATGGTACAGATTTTGTTTTCCGACGGTTACAGAATACAGATTATTTGTATATCAAGAAACTGCATCAACCTCTATCAGGAATGAAACCGGAAATATGAAGGACGATAAATGGGAGCTCCTTGACTGACATGTGTTTGGTGTTATTTGATTAAGCCCTAACGAACAACATGACCCATAACGTGGTCGAAGCACAAACCACGGAGGAGATGATGCCTATTTTATCATATATGCGCGAGAAGTCATCAGTAAACAACAAAGTACATCTGATAAAAAATTATTTAATTTGATGATAGAAGAAGGTGTTTCAGTGGTGGCTCACATCAATGAGTTCAACATGATTGTTTCACAGTTAACATTGGTCTAAATTAATTTTGGTGATAAATTCATGCACTTATTCTTTTGTCGTCTTTATCAAATTCTTGGGAGCCTATATGAGTAGCAATTGGCAAAATAAAGCTACAATTCAATGATGCCCAAGATCAAATCCTTGCTGAAGAAGTTCGTGGGATAGATCCGGGTGAAGGAACATCATCGAGATTTGCTCTAAATCTTGATAATAGTGGATGGGGTAGGAGTACAAAATAGAATCCTAACCGATGATGCGGTAGATCCAAGTCAAGAAAGGAAAAGACAAAATAAATTTGAAAAGAAATTAAAGTATTGGAACTGTGGTGAAACTGGTCATGTGAAAAAGAAACGTAAATATACTACCAATGCTGTTCCTGATGAGGTGCATGATGTTCTATTATTATCCATGGAAAGCCCGGTTGATTCTTGGGTCGTGGATTGAGGAGCTTCGTTTCATACAACCGATAATCGTGATGTATTCAATAACTACGTTGCTGGCGACGGAAACGTTTTCCTGACCAATGGAAAACCTTTGAAAATAGTTGGTACTGGTGACGTCAATGTGAAAATGTCAAATGGATCTGTTTGGAAATTCAACGAAGTACGACATGTGCCAAGACTGACACAGAGTCTTCTCTCTGTGAGATAGCTTGATGACGAAGACCATAATCTGACCTTTGGTGATGGTTCGTGGAAAGTGAGCAAATGAGCCATGATTATTGCTTGAGGAAAGAAAACTGGAATACTTTTTATATGACTTCCAGTTGTAAAGATACGTTAGTAGCTGTGGATGGTAGAGCTAATTCAAGTCTGACATTGTAGATTTGGACATATTAGTGAAAAGGGGATGAAGATGCTGATAACAAATGGGAAGCTACTAGAATTAAAGTCTATTGAGCAGAAACTGTGTGGAAGCTGTATCTTTGGAAAACAAAGAAAAAGTGAGTTTTCCAAAAGGTGGCAGAGAACCAAAAGTAGTAAATTTGGAGCCGGTCCATCTCCTGTAGCATCCCTTGGAGGCTCAAGATACT
Organism: Dorcoceras hygrometricum; assembly: GCA_001598015.1. Lineage (NCBI taxonomy): Eukaryota > Viridiplantae > Streptophyta > Magnoliopsida > Lamiales > Gesneriaceae > Dorcoceras > Dorcoceras hygrometricum. The sequence continues at coordinate 35,738 of KV006336.1, forward strand.
ATGTCGCATTCATTGATGATTCGAGCTGGAAAGTTAGGTTTATTTCTGAAAAAATAAATCTGATGTTTATGAGACCTTTAAAAGGTGGAAAGCCATGGTTGAAAACGAGACCAACTTGAAGGTTACGTGCTTACGATCTGATAATGGTGAAGAATATGAAGATGATGAGTTCAAGAAGTATTGTGCACAAAATATGATGGAGAAAACCATTCCTGATACACTCCAACAGAAATGTGTAGCTGAAAGAATGAACAAAACCCTCAATGAACGTGCAAAAAGCATGAGATTGCCCGCTCGACTGCCAAAATCATTTTGGGTTTATGCAGTCTACACTGCAGCATTTTTAATTAACTACGGACCTTCGGTACCGCTTAATTTTCGAATTCAGGAGGACTTGTGCAGCGGCAAAGAAGTAGACCTTTCATTCTTGAAATTGTTTGGTTGTCTATCATATTCCATATTGATCCCATTAGCAGAACAAAACTTGATCCAAAATCGAAGAAGTGTTTATTTATTGGTTATGAAGATAATGATTTTGATTATCGTTTCTGGGATGACCTAAATAGGATGATCATTCAGTGAAGGGATGTAATCTTCAATGAGCAGGTACTATGCAAGGACATGTCAGCTATTGGAGCTAGAGAAGAATCTCCTGAAGTCAAGAATACAAATGAAGTACCGTTGACAAATATTCCTGTGATTGAGCCCGAAAGCAGTAACTGGGAAGATAAAGAAACAATCACACAAGAAGTTACCTGCAAACTCCGGTGATTGAACTCCGAAGATCTTTGAGAACAATTAAACCCCATGAGAGATACTCTGTTGCACTTCATTATATTTTGTTGACAGATAAATGTGAACCAGAGACCTATGAAGAGACAATGCAAAATATGATTCAACTAAGTGGGAGTTAGCCATGAAGGATGAGATGGATTTACTTCAGACACGGGAGTTGAAGAACTTCCGAAAGTCATAAAGGTGTTACACAATTAATAGGTGTATCGGTTAAATGAAGAACATGATGGTAGCAAAAGTTACAAGGCAAGACTTGTTGTAAAAAAATTTCACAACAGTAAGGCATTGGTTACACCGGGATTTTCTCTGTAGTGGTGAAATTAACTACCATCAGAATTGTACTTGGATTGGTGGCAAAAGAATATTTACGTCTGGAGCAGTTAGATGCAAAGACACATTTCTTCATGGTGATCTGGATGAGGAAATTTATATGAAGTAGCCACAGATATTTGAAATACGAGAGAAAGAGAAAATGGTGTGCAAACTTCAGAAAGATTGTATGGTCTCAAACAAGCTCCAAGAAGACATTGGTACCAAAAGTTTGATGGATTTATGAGCACAAACGGTTTCCTGAGATGTTAGACTGATCACTGTTACAATATCAAGAAGCTTGACAATTCTTATATCATACTATTGTTATATGTAGATGATATGTTGATAGCAGGGTTTTGTCGGGAGGAGATTGATAAACTAAAGAAAGAGGTATCAAAGGAATTTGCTATGAAGGATTTGGGTGTTGTAAAGAAATCTTTGTAATTAGCATCTTAAGAGATCGACGAAATCTTGAAGGTATCTCAAGAAGAGTATATGAAAAATGTGGTTTGTAGATTTAAATGATTGAAGCTAAACTAGTGGGTACTCATTTGGCTAGTCACTTCAAACTGACCAAAGCACAATCACCCTCAACGGAGCAGGAGCAGATTTATATGAACAAGGTTCCTTATTCTTCTGTTGTCGGAAGCCTCATGTATGCAATGGTTAGTACAAGACCCGACATAGCATATGCAGTGGAAGTTGTGAGCAGGTTTATGAGCAATCGGGGAAAACAACATTAGGAAGCAGTTAAATGGATTCTTTGGTACTAATAGTTTATCTCTGTGCTTCAGGATTTACATGTATTTGTCGATGCCGATATGAGTGGTGCCCTAGATGGTAGAAAAAGTACTAATGCTATGTGTTCATATTAGGTGGTACAACTGTAAGTTGGTATCTAAATTGCAAAAGATTGTTTGACGGAAGCTAGCGAAGAAATGATTTGGTTGCAATCATTTCTTGAGGAATTGAGTCAAAAGTTTGAGGATAGCACATTACACTTTTAAGTCCAAGTACTATTCATTTGGCAAAGAATCTTGTGTATCATGCTAGAACCAAACATATATAGGTACGGTACCATTTCATCAGATCAGTGTGGAAGATGGAATCTTGGTGCTTGAGAAGATTCTTAGAAGTAAGAATCCAATTGATATGCTTACAAAGATTCTGACTATTGACAAACTGAAGTTATGTTTAACTTAATTAGACTCCTGTATAGGAGAGATATGAGCTGCTGTATTGATAGTGTGAAGACATGACTAAGATCAAGTCTTTAAGTGGGAGATTGTTAAATTGTGCATGCTCATTTAATGCAAGAAATTGGAAGACAGGAGTTGGCAGGAGAAATTCTATGAAAGCGCGTTGGGAAGCAGTTTCTTCATTCGGTGGGCTCTACAAATAGGGCCCCCTCCGATCAATTTGAAACATCCAACGCTCATACAAATATACATATATGTATATATATTGTGAGTTTGAGAAATTAATTCCTTGGTTATACTCGGGTTGAGATAGTGAGAGATTGAGTGTTGTTGCATATATTTTGTGTAAAATTCTCCCACTGAAAGATTTGCAGTAGCTACGTGGGCGCAGCCTATTTTTTGGGTGAACAACGTAAAATTGTTGTGTTCTTGTTGATTATTTCTATTCCGTAGTTTTCGCTATTTTATTATCATCATAAATCCCACCAGTATAATACCACAACAGGGTCGGTTTGCAGCGTATAACTCCAAGCTCCACATAGTGAATGTCGTACAAAGTCTTGGCTCTCTATTTTATAATAGGAAGCACTAATGGATTACCATTTGATAAGTTATGTATATTGAACGTCATCATTTTATTTCTAATGAAAATTGTCCTGTTTAAGAATTGAATTTTTATGAATATTTTGGTTATTGTTGGTTTAGGAGTGGTGACTTATTTCTTTAGATTAAACTAAGCCCTTACGTTTGTTTTTTATTTGGTTGGTTGATCTTTTTATTTTATTTGTGACCAGATCTTGTGCTACGTTCCATGCAAATAATAAAGCATTATGTAGATCTAATTGAAAATTTGTTGTAAAAGTTGTGAAGCTAGGAAAGGATATTACACACCTTTTCAGTAATGTTGCATTGCAACTGATATCATTTGTCCATGTTGAACTTCCTCTTTGAGCTATGGTTGTTTTAATCCTCTCTGCATATACCAGTCATGTGATGTGATTATGATGACGTATAGCGGGTGAAATTACCAATAACTTCGTAAACTGTTTGCAACTGACTTTAATTGATCTTTGCAATTAATATATCATGTGTATGCATTTTCCCTTTACTACATTCTAGAGAAAGTGATAGAGTCGTAGGTTTTAATTGTCACATGCATGCATTTTTTTTCCATGATCATCACAATATTATTAGTTGTGTTTCACATTTGTTGTTTTGCTTAGAAGTGTGGAATTATGCTGTTTAACAGGGAATCAGCATTTCCTTGGCATCATTAGGTGGCGAGAATTTCTTAGTAACATTTGGTGGCTACAATGGGAAGTATCACAACGAGGTATCATTTGTCCATGAGATCTTTGCAATGTTAAACATATCTATTCCCAGGTTAATGCATTTTGGTTTGGCTTTGTACGTTTTCACGTACACGTACACTATGCTCTCTAATCTTCATAGTCATTAGTTCTGCATATGACCATTGCTTTTTAAAATGTATCGTACTTAAGTCACTGGAAACATATGATTCCGAATATGGTTAAATGACTTTCATTATCTAACTTCTCCTTTTCTCCATCTCCCTCTGTTTTTTACCTCTATTTTATCCCTTCTTCTGAAATTTCTTGTTATTCGGTAATCGTTATTCTGTTGAAATGATTTTGTTTTTTCTACATCTTCTTGAAACCAAAAACCTCTCCTTAGCAGATGCTTTATTGATTCAATTTGATACAGAAGGTGTAATGGCTTGCCTGCGTTGAACGCTTAAAGAAATCTAACAACCTAGGAAACAGAAATTTATTAGTAGACATGAATATGTTCAGTCAAATATTTCTCTGATGTAAGCACAATTCCATTTGTACTGTTTCGATGGAGCTTCAGCTTCAGTTTTTTTAGCTCCTGTATATTTTCTTTTTTGGTGTATACTTTCTGATTATCTTCATCTAACTTCCACCATCACCATCTTCATCATCATCATCATCATTTCTTTTAATTAAGAATTGCATTTCACTGTATATCATTTATTTGTCTTTTGCATCCAGCCTTTTAGATGTAGGTAACCTTAAACCCATCAGTATGGTTTCTGCATATTTAGGTATTTATCATGAGGCCCAAACCAAGGGATGCTTTACAGACCAAGATATTGCAATCACCAGCTGCTGCTGCAGCAGCAGCTTCTGTTACTGCTGCATATGCCTTGGCAAAAGCTGAATTATTAGAATTAACTGAAAGAGAAGATTCAAATGACAGGGTCGTTCCAGTTGACATCTCCCAGAAGGATGTTTCAGTTGAAATTAATATAATTAGAGAAGAAAAAAAGAAGTTAGAATCATCGATAATGGAGATTACCACAGAGAACTCTGCTCTGAAGGCAAGGATTGAAGAAACAAGGGGATATTATACTGACCTGTCCAAGGTTGGTTGACAGAATATATTGTTGGTTTCGTTGTGATACTATCATACATGAGTAGTCACATATTTTATCATCCTCATGAACTGGTTGCAGGAGTTGCAGTCATTAAAAGGACAACTTGTTGCGGAGAGATCAAGATGCGCCAAACTCGAGGTCTTACCCTTTTGTCCACTTTCTCTCTTCCTTTAGATGTTTTTTAACATCTTTCCAGGCTCATGTTTGGCTTGTTTTTTGATGAGTAGTTGCAAATGTATCATTAGTCAATACAATAAAACACCCACGCCCTGCTAATTTTTTAGTCGGTGCATGCTATCTATCCGTCTATTTTTTGCTTTATCAGGCACAAATAGGAGATCTACAGAAGATGCTTCAGTCAATGCCATCATTAGAAAAAGAGGTTCAGACGCTGAGGACAGAGAAGTCTGTATTTGAGCGTGATATGGAACTTGCTGCATCTGTCCAGAGGCAGAGATCTGGTGGCATTTGGAGGTGGGTTTCTGGATAAGCATATTTCCTGTAATGACAAAGGTTGCCAAGGTTTACGCAGCCTTCTCTTCAAGAGACAGGATATAGTGTCAGTCGGGCTGAGTCGGCTGCCATTACATGTACTTGGGTCAATATATACTGCCTAGAGTGAATGTTGAAGTTAGTTATGCTGTTGTATCATCTTCTGAGTGGTTCTAGCCACAAACTTTTCTATTTTTCTTCACCTCATCGATTTATTCATTTGCTTGTTTTTTCGTTACTTTTTTTTTCCGAGTCTATTGTTTTGCGTTTTCATGTAAACCTAAATATAGATAAGTATAAATATCATATATATATATATATATATATATAAAGGTTTGATATAGTGGGCATCATATGTGGGCATCATGTTGGCACCAGGCTGACGTGACACTTCTGCCACGTCAGCCTGGTGCCCATGTTTGATGTCCACCATATCAAATTTGTATATATATATATATATAGGCATGATAATGTGGGCGCTATTCACTTTGGAAGAATTTTGTGCTATTTTTGCTGTTCTTGAGTGATACTTGTGCGTACAGGCAAAATTTTTACCATCCTTGAGAACAGTTGCGCAAGGTGCCCAATATTTAATTTTTTGAATAACCAAAAATGAAACGATGATTTGAGGTGTAAAATGTTTTCTTAAATCCAGTTTAGCCAAACTTGGTTAATTTCCTTGTTGGTGACAATACTCATAGATAACTGAAGTCCGTACTTCCCATGGCGAAGTTGCCATAGGTGCGCATATGAGTGAATTTTATCTGACAATGTAAAAGATAAATTATACGTCGGTGGCCTTTCTTATTCAATATACGTTTTAATGAAAATAATACAAGTTCCAAAAGAAGGAATTGTGCTTCTGTTGACATTTTTGTTTGTACAGAATGTTGTGAAAAAATTCACACATTCAGATGAAGAGCTAACCATATCCCATATTCCATATTCCATATTCCTACGCTAATATGATTTCCTTTTGTGCTTTGTTTGGGTTGTGGCATAGTTGAACCATATACTTGACAACATCACAACGGAATGTTGGTTCACCTGATGTGGTATTGTGGTTTTATTGAGAGAGTCTAATTAGTGTTTGGGCCGAGTTGAAAGGGCAACGAGGTACTAGTGATGTTGATTTTAAAATTTCTATTGTATTTGTGCTGCCTTGGAGCTTCGGTTTTTCAAGCTATGACTCTAAAAGTGGCTGGCAATGGATCCAACCAGGATTTGTTCCCAGTTTCGCCTCTTTTTTGGACAATCTTTTGGCAAGAGAATGTTGAGGTGTTATGGTGAAATTTGCTCGTGTTGAAGCCTGTAGGTGTTAAATTTTAATTGAACTAAAAATACTCATTGTATTTGCTAGTGTGAAGGTCGAGACCTACATGGTGTGTTCTATTTTGCGATCCGAGGTATGGGTCTCTTTGGGGATTCACAAATTTGTATAGAGGAGGTAACTCGTGCATTCATGGTTTTGTTTGGGGCATTAAAGGACAGCATAAATGAGAGATGCTGTTAATGTTAGGGATAGTGTCCTTAAAGCATTGTAATTGCACTATATTTTTATTAATAAAAGCGATGTTTATTGAACATATCTGCTTGTTATTTATTGCCTTGAATATCATAGCAAAATCCCCAGTTTATTGGATGTAACCATAATTTAGTATATATAAGAGTTATATATACAAGAGAATTAAATTTGGATAAACTTAAATTACGTCCGTGAAAAAATTAATTAAAGTATCCCCACCACTATTAGTATTAGTAGCCCTTCCTGCCAAGCCAAGGAAAGAAGGACTAAATAGTCTGCCCTCTCATCCTGGCTAGATATACTTGGGATCTTTAAATTAAAGTATCACTAATTTGGCCCATGAACATTATGGATGTGGATGTCTTATTCGGACCGTCTATATGAAGATATCTAAATGGGGACATTTATATATAATAAGATTATATAGACCTTAAAGCGATTTAATTAGAAATTTCATAATAAATTCCTTACTTTTATGAACGTCAAATTAAATCATAAAGATGATCATATATGGAAAATCTTAATCCTGAAGTGATTATAGACCCCTGTTCATTTCAATGTAATTCTTAATTTACTTGTTTAAGTTTGCAATCACGCATTCTCAATACTTGTATTTTAGATTTGCATTTAAGATGAATGGCTGGGAATATAAATTCACAATGGAATCCATTCCTTCTTGCGAGAAGTAGAAAGACGATTCTCTCATTTATTAATTCTAGAACTCAGTGTAGGCCCAACTAATTTATAATTGTATTATAAATTGAACCACTCTCTAGTTGATTAATGGTAAATGATGATAAGAAGTAATTGAAGAGGTAAACGGAAAATTCTTAGCTTCAACTATGAATTGTCTATGGAGAATTACTCCATATGCAATGATTAAATCAATGGACTGCTCTTTTTGGAGTAAACAATTCCATAACAAAGAAAAATGCAATTCCATATTTTTAGTGGAGTAATAATGGAATTAAGAAGTTGAATAAATTAATTAAAGATTTTAATAATGTATTCAATTTATTGGACTTTCTAAATATGGGTCCATGGTCCCCATTATGCCTTCCTAATTAATGACATGTTAGAAATACAATTTAGAAATCATATGTGGAGTTGGAAAATAGTTTTCATTACTTCGATGGCTTAATATTAAATATATTGAGATATGAGATCTTGATAATCATTTAAATTATGATTATGTGATAATTATATATATTTGAATGATTATGATAATATCCAAATAAATATCTTGTAACTTTAAATATTGAGAATATATATTGGATTTCATTGATATCTGAAAGATTTATATATAATATATATATATAAAACAAATTTGTTAGATATCTCTATGATGGTTTCTATCTCGTCATCTCAATCTTTTAAAATAGATTTCAAAAAGACTCTATTATGGATTATTTTACTTATTAAGTTAAGTACTTGAACAGTTTTGGGATTTGAAGGCTCATTCTTCTACTATAAATGTGAGTCTTTCTTCAATCATATTGATTCAATCAATTGTATGAGACACAATAATCTCTCCATCCCTCTCTACGTTCTCATGTGTTGAAAATAACGTAGAAAAATTTAGATTTCTAAACTTGTGTTTGGAGTACCCACACACTGCTTTCGATTGGAAGGATCGTGACCGTGGCTTCTGCAACTTGAGGATACACATAAAGATTAAAAAAATAAGTCAGAGGTTAAGTCTTTTTGAATTTACATTCATGTTCATATGTTTGATTTATACTTTTTCGGAATTGTATAATCGCTTCCGCTGTGATATGATTTGATCATTTGTTATATTTTTGTATCGGGAATCATTCCGAAGGCTCAACATATTCCAACAAATGATATCAGAGCCAAGCTTTTTCATTTCAAAGTTGAGATATATGAAAGAGGATTTCCCATTAGTTTTTTCACCATTCTCTTCGGCACACTTTTTATCTTAAAAAAAGTTTTCTCTTTCCTTTTCTCTCCCTTTCATTTCCTTATGGCTTGTTCTAAACCATTAAAAGCTTCTTTCAATTTTAAATTCGAAGCTTTTGAATGTTTCTTAATTGGAAATTTTTTCCGAATCGTAAACTTGACGAGTGGTCATATTGGAAAAGGAGCATCAACGCGAGATAGTGGTACGACTATCACGTCTCTCGCACAAATCTAACTGCCATGTTCACTCACGGGTTGATCGGACAAAGATACTCACCTGTCGAGTCAATATACGACACATCGTGGGAAGATGGTTGTCGTTCCTTGAAGGTTCGAAATAGTTTCGAAACTTGCACTACATCCACTCCCATGTCAGCTCTTTTCGCAGCATGTACAAAGAAGAATCGTTCTTTTTCGTGGAGAATGGGTTTTTATAGTGGCCTTACCTTAATTTTGGCTTAATAATGTTTTTTCAGTGAACCATGTTATTTATGAAATATGTGTATTTCTCCACTAGTCTCCATTGTTTTAACATAATTATTTTGGCATCAATTTTAAATTAGATTTGTTGGATCTGTGTTGACAGATCAGAATCTTAATTGTAATATACACAAAGCCTGTTGTTATGTTTCTAACAGTTTAATCAAGTGCGCAAGTCGCAATATGGTTTAGAATAGACACAAGCTGGTTCAGATTAGAATATCAGTACTGAACCAGATCGAACGCAAGCTGGTAAGATAGTCACGAGCTGGATCAGATAAGAAGAAGAGTATTGTAGCAACTTAGCAGCGAACATGATGAGAACTGTAGATGAGAGCTGATAGCCTCAAACCAAGTGCAGATTGAGAAGATGTCCAAGCTAGAACAGTGAGGGATGCCCAAGCTGGTCTAGTAGAGGATATCTAAGCTGGTACAGTGAGGGGACGCCCAAGCTGGTCCAGCAGAGGACAACCAGATCGTAGCAGACATCCAAGCTGGTTCACCACCTTGGAGCAAGAGCATGTTCAGATCAGCACAGAGCGCAAGAGTAATCAGTTCATCCTAGAGAGTTCAGCTCAAAGATCAAGTGCAGATCAGTACAGAACAGCTTAGACAAGATCAGTTGAGTTCGATCAGCTTAGAACAGTTCTTGGCAGAACAGTCTAGTGAAGCAGAAGATCAGCTCAGGGATTAGAACAGATCAGAGCGGGTGATCAGCTCAGATAAACAGCTCAGAGCAGAAGTCGTTGAGAACAGCAAAAAACGTCTAAGCTGGTACAGTGCGGAAAATAGAAACGAAGAGACCAGCTGAGCGACCAGCTGGGAGACCATCTCAGACAGAATTAACGTGATTTATATCGGTTCAGTGAGAAACCAGCTCAGAGCAGAATTGGTTCAGATCAGCAAGGCTTAGAGCTCACAGTGTACAGAATCAACTTAGAGCAGAAAAAGACAAGAGAAGTTCAAGAGCAGAACAGATGAGGAGCAACCGGCTCAGAGAATAAACCAGCTCGGACAAACCAGCTCAGACGAACAAAGCAGTTTTTCACAGAAGTTTATGCGAAAATTGAACTAATCAAGTTCAAACTGATTTGTTTGTCCTGTCTACATCAAGTACAATATTCACATGTTCAAAGTCAACAATGGTTGTAGAGCATTTAATGAAAAGAGCTCAAAGTCAACAAAGCCTACGATTGCATTCAATGATAAAGGAAACACGGTACAACATTGTCAGAACTTTACAACAGCTAAAACTTTGTGTCCAAATGATAGAATTGTACAAGAGGCTTTATATACATAAAGCAGAGAGCAAGCAGCGTAAGTGGACTGCACAAGAGATGCACAAGGAAAAAATAGCAGAATGGACATATGAGTGAAACAAAACACAAGTGCAGAGAGGCAGAAAACAGAAAACAGAAAGCTGTGCATAGTCGAGAGCTTACATACTCAGGTGACAGTTGGTGTGCAAGCTGGTCTCGTGCCTAGGTGTGAGCTGGTGCACTGGCCGAGAGCTTCAATGAGTCATTCATATTCGACTGCACAATTCAGGGAAGACAATGAGTTATCAGCTTAGGCAGAAGCACTTCCCATTATGTGAGAATACAGCTGAGAGAGTGAGCTTATACTGTAAACTTCTCAAACGCAGATTCACTCATAGTTTTGATAGATGAGCTGTATAGATTAGTGAGTGAATCACAAACATATTTAAACCTATTTAAATAGCTTTTGATTTTCAGGGGATAGTTCAGGTTGTTTCTGTTGGCGCAGCGGCGGATCCGGATCCCGTTTCCCGGGGCGCAGCGGAAGTATAAAATTTTGCACCGGGAATCGGTCAATACATAATAATCAAAGCATTAAAACATACATAGGATGTTTTAAAGAAGATACCTTGCTGGCGTCTAGGCGCCTGGCTCCGACCAGATTCACAGGGAATCTGGCACTTCAAAGGTAGGCGGCGGTAGATCTCCTAATCCGGTCCACGACTGGAATTAGGACTCCTTCATCAGTCTGCACTAGAAGAGCTGACGAATTTGCCATGAACAGAATCTCCACGACAAGGTGATCAGAACAAGTCCGATCACGGCAAGCGGCGGCGGCGCGGCGGCGGCCGAGAGAGGCGTGGAGGAGAGGGGTGGGCGGCGCTTGGAGGCTAGGGTTTTGTGTTGTGTGGTATTTCATACATCAACCCTAGGCCATGCATATGTAGACTAGTGATGGGCTAGGACCGGCCCAATGGGCTGGGTCAGGCCCAGGTCCATATGAACATTCGGTTCATTTCCATCACCGTGGCTTCATCATAACTCCGATCGACGATATGATCGGACCAATATACACAGTTTACAAAACTGAGTATTATGACGCGAAAACAATTTTTCAGACCACCTAGTCCAAAATTGCAGTTTAGCCCCTCAACTATGGGAAATCGTAATTTGACCCCTGTTGACTTTTAGGAAGTCGCACTCCCTAAATTTCTCCTCCTATGCTCAACACATTGAGATCAATTTTTGTGCGGGAATCGTGAATCCAGTACTTGTGTGACCCTCAATGGTTCAGGGATACAGCTAGCCATGGGCCCACAATCATTGTGACTCCGAAATCACAATTTCGGACTGACCCATCGGATCATGGTAAAGCGCCTAGCAACATTGCCCCATGATCCCCTAGGTATCACTGATAGTGCCTGCAAGAACCAGTTGGTCGTGATTAGCGTACGCTACGGTCCTTTCAACACATATATCCCGATCAGATCAACGACCATTGGTAAATCGAGAGTCGCTAGAGATCCAATAACTATGCATACATCTTGGAGATCAAATAGTGACATCACGAGTGTTACTAGGTAAACCCATTTACCTAAAACACATCTAGTTCTCTGGCCAGAGATTTATCACACTATTATCTCCTCAGATAGCATAGGATATCCACGCATAAAAGCGAGCGGTGAATCCTCGACAACGAAGCATCGACTCCTACATGCATCGGGACCTCACCCAATCCCGCCACCTAATGACCCCAAATGAGTCGATAAACGGGTCAAAGTGAGGCACCTATCATGTAGAGTCTCAATGACGTTTCGAGTAGTGAGGACTAATCAGTACAACCAAGACCTCGGACTTATCCACTCGACAAATGGTAACCACTTGGAAAGTCCGAACGAGGGTAGTTCGATAGATCACCAGGTCACTATCCATCTGCATGCTCAGAACATCACAATGTTCCCTACCAATGAAACATGGTACTTCACATTGCAGATGCCAGTCTCAAGCTCGGGCGGCCTTATCCTCATTTTGACGGACCAATCGACTAGGAACGAGTTTAGAATACAAAGTGACTATTAGCTGTATTTCATTATAGCCATCATATCCACTATCATATCTAACTTACACTATAGTGCATCCTAGGTCTTTATCCAACACAATTGTTAACATTATAACATAATGAAAATAAAGAATGCCATAAAAGAAATGCGAATTTCATAAATAAAGATCGTTATACAAAGAGTCAATAAAACCCACACGCCACAAGTTGGCTACTTGAGCATCTACTCTAACAGTTTCCACATGATTTTATATCTTACCTGATCTACTTCTCGGTGCACAAACCTTTCAAGAACATTGAGCTATTGCAGCTCGAGATTTAACAGACCAGATCACGGACCAGCTTGCAGCGCTGCTGCGTGCTGGACCAGCTTAGGCGATCTGGTGTTTGATTATTGCGTACTGTTTTCCAAATAGATTTTAAATGCACGTATTTTCTATTCTCGATCCACGAAAACTGGTAGTCACCAGTTTTTGTTCCCATCAATTGGTATCAAAGCAGGTTGTTCTTGAAAGAGCATCTTTAAGATTGAAAATGTTTAACGATTTTAAATATGTCTTCAGCTCTGATAGTCTTTTTCTGCGAAATCTTATATGTGCTACAAAATCTTTTTAAAGTTTTTAAAAATCAGTCTATAAAGAAAGGCGGAGTAATGCTTTTCGAATAGCAGAAACTGGACCAAGAGTGAAAAATGCAGCAATATCTCTTCTGTCGAGCTGACACAGATTGTGCGAGATATGTGTGGATGCCAAGACCTCTTATGATGGATGTGCTGAAATAACACCACATATGACAAAGTTTGAGAGAAGCGTAAGAGATTCTGTGAATTCGATTATCATTTATCTTCCAATCTGAATAGATGAGCGTTTTTCAGTAGCATCGAATCTGTTTTTACAATTCATATCATGCTTTCTTTTCTGCACACTGTCGTCCCTTTGCATATTGTTTCTTTTCGAACACTGAAATACCCGTATTGAGTTTATGGGGAGTTTTTGTTTTAACTGTTCGAAAGGGAGACACGATGTTGAACCCATTTTTATTCCCAAAAAAAGGGGGAGAGATATTTTCAGATATGTTATTTCCTGCTTTTTTTTATTTCAGGTTTTGTGTAAATAAAAAAGGGGGAGATTGTTGGATCTATGTTGACAGATCAGAATCTTAATTTTGATATACACAAAATGTGTTGTATGTTTCTAACAGTTTAATCAAGTGCGTAGGCCGCAATCTGGTTTAGAATAGACGCAAGCCGGTTCAGAACAGAAGATGAGTACTGAACCAGATCGGATGCAAGCTGGTAAGATAGTCGCGAGCTGGATCAGATAATAAGAAGATTATTATAGCAACTTAGCAGTGAACAGGATGAGAACTGTAGACGAGAGATGATATCATCGAACCAAGTGTAGATTGAGAAGATATCCAAGCTAGAACAGTGAGGGGACGCCCAAGCTGGTCTAGTAGAGGATATCTTGTTGGATCTGTTTCTACAGATTAAAATCTGAATTGTGATTAACAAAATCTGTTAATATCTTACGATTTATATGACTTGTGCAGTGCACTTGAGTAAGGAGACAGGGAGACATCCAGATTGGAACAGTGAGGGGATGCCCAAGCTGGAACAGTTGAAGATGTCTACGCTGGACAGTGAGGGGACGCCCGAGCTGAAACAACACAAGACAAACAGGGTGCAGGGAACATCAAGTTGGCTCACCAGCTTGGTACAAGAGCAAGTGTAGATCAGCAGTTGAAGAGCAGTTCAGAGATCAAGCGCAGAGAGTTTCAATGAAGAGCAGAACTGTTCAAATGCAGATCAAGTGCAGCATACAAGGGCAGTGATTGAGTGCGAAGCCGAGTACAGCCCAGTGATCGAGTGCAGATCAGATCACAAGCACAAGTACGAAGAACTCAGCTGAGCAACCAGTTGAAAGACCATCTGGGAGGTCAACTGAGATACACGAGCTGTTTTAGTGAGAGGCTAAACGAGCTCGAGGTGACCCTCGTAGATGGAGATGAGGAAGAATCTGTATGCAGGGGGTACTCGATCGATCTCCATAGGGCTAAGCTGCCATGGAAAGATGTGAGCTAGATAAACACATCACACCAGCTTGGCATTGATCCAGAAGAACTCTGAAGCAGACCATCTTAGAGAACAGCTCAAATACAGAATCTGCTCAGATATAGGGGCGGATTAGAGACCAGTTGGTTAAGGTCAAACCAGCTGGACAATAAGAACAAGAGCAGCTGAGTACATGAGCAGATGACAAGAGCAAATTAGAAGATCAGATCAAGAGCAGATGAGAAGAGAAGAAGAGATATTTGAACAACTCAAAGTAAGGACCAGCTCAGCGCAAACCAGGACGGAGATAAGCTGGCAAACTGGTTAAGGTCAAACCAGTTCAGATAGCATGACAGATGCTATCAAATCTACGAGCAAAGCGATTTGAATACAAGACTATACAAAGATTGCTTTTCAGTATTCAAATTGATTTGCTTGTACTGTCTTCTCAAGTACAGTGCTCACGTGCTTAAAGTGAAGAAAAGCCTGCAACGCATTAAAAGATTAAGGACGCAAAGTACAACAGCGTCAGAAGACTTTCAATGGCTACAACTATGTGCCCAACGGATAAATCTCCACGTCAGGCTATAAATAACAAGAGCAGAGAAGAGAGGCGCACAAAAAGAAAAGAAGAGCACAGAGCGAAGTCGATAGTGTTGTACAAATCAGAAATGTAAAACAGAAGAACGCACAACACAAGCTCTGAGAAGACATTGGTGAAACCAGCTCGGACAAGAGCACTTCCCAGTGTGTGAGATTTTATCTTTAAGAGATTGAGAATACACTGTAAATCTCATATACGATTCACTCACATATATTTGAGAGATCTGAGTGAATCAAAAACAGAAACGACTTCCATTGTAGTATTTGGACAGAGACGTTAAACAAGTCTACGTTGTCTTTCACACTGATACGTTAAATAAGTGTGTGTAGCCTTTCTCACTGAGGCGTGAAAGAAGTGAAGTTAGACACACGCAGCTTGCGGGCTGGTGTACAGTAGTGGCTAGGAGTTCTTGCGGCTGCTGATCGTAGGATCAGGTTGCAGCGGGGGCCACTATAATCAAAGTCTTCTAGTGGATCCTTCCCAATTGCGGAAGAAGACGTAGGAGATTCAGCTTCGAATTTCCATAAATAAATTGCAGCGTATCGTTTTACCTCTTTCTGCGTTTATCGTTTTACCGCTTTTTGCATTTAAATTCACACGCATTGAATATTTTACAACTGTGATTAAAACTGTTAACGAGCTTTTGATTATAAGAGTTCAGTTTGAGTTATTCCGCATGACTTTACTTCATTACTCAATCTATATCTCGATGCACTTAAATTCAAGAACACTGAGCTATTGCAACTCAACATTCAGCAGACCAGATCGCATACGTGCCGGACCAGCTTGCAGAGCGACTGGTAGAACACCTGTGTGATCCGGTTCCAAGTTGCGTGCTGCTTATTTCTTTCAAAAACTTTAAAGTGCACGTAACTTAAGGGACAAATGTCTTAGGCTGTGTGAGAGCTCACTGACACCCTCCGTCTTTGATCCTATCATTTGGTATCAGAGCATTTTTACGAACTGGTACCCCGTGTAATGGGACCAACATATCTAAGCTGGTACAGTTAGGGGACGCCCGAGCTGGTCCAGCAGAGGACAACCAGATCGTAGCAGACATTCAAGCTGGTTCACTAGCTTGGAGCAAGAGCATGTTCAGATCAGCACAGAACGCAACAGTAATCAGTTCATCCTAGAGAGTTCAGCTTAGAGATCAACTGAAGATCAGTATAGAACAGCTTAGACAAGAGCAGTTGAGTTCGATCAGCTTAGAACAGTTCTTGGAAGAACAATCTAGTGAAGCAGTAGATCAGCTCAGGGATTAGAACACATCAGAGCGGGTGATCAGCTCAGATAAAAAACTCAGAGCAGAAGTCGTTTAGAAAGGCTGAAAACGTCTGAGCTGGTACAGTGCGGAAAAGAGAAATGAAGATACCAGCTGAGCGACCAGCTGGGATACTAGCTCAGACATAATTAACGTGATTTATATCGGTTCAGTGAGAAACCAGCTCAGAGCAGAATTGGTTCAGATCAGCAAGGCTTAGAGCTCACAGTGTACAGAATCTGCTTAGAGCAGAAACAGACAAGAGTAGTTCAAGAGCAGAGCAGATGAGGAGCAACCGGCTCAAAGAATAAATCAGCTCGGACAAACCAGCTCAGACGAACAAAGCAGTTTTGAACAGAAGTTTATGCGAAAATTGAATTAATCAAGTTCAAACTTATTTGTTTGTCCTGTCTACATCAGGTACAGTGTTCATGTTCAAAGTCAACAATGGCTGCAGAGCATTTAATGAAAAGAGCTCAAAGTCAACAAAGCCTGCGAGTGCATTAAATGATAAAGGACACAAGGTACAACATTGTCAGAAATTTACAACAGCTACAACTTTGTGTCCAACGGATAAAATTTGACAAGAGGATTTATATACATCAAGCAGACAGCAAGCAGCGTAGAGTGGACTGCACAAGAGATGCACAAGAAAAAATAGCAGAATGGACATATGAGCGAAACAGAACACAAGTGCAGAGAGGCAGAAAACAGAGAACAGAAAGCTGTGCATAGTCGAGAGCTTACACACTCAGGTGGCAGCTGTGTGCAAGATGGTATCATGCCCAGGTGTGAGCTGGTGCATTGGCTGAGAGCTTCAATGAGTCATTCATATTCGACTGCACAGTTCAGGGTAGACAATGAGTTATCATCTTAGGCAGAATCACTTCCCATTATGTGAGAATACAGCTAATAGAGTGAGCTTACACTGTAAACTTCTCACACAGATTCACTCATAGTTTTGAGAGGTGAGCTGTATAGATTAGTGATTGGATCACAAACACAAACATTAATTGTAGTCTTCTCACTGAGACGTAAAAGAAGTGTTAGTCAGACACACAGCCTACGAGCTGGTGTGCATTTGTGGCTAGGAGTTCTCGCAGCTTGAAGGCTGTTGGATCGGGTCTGTACTCGAGGTGTAAGAACAAATCTTCTATTGGATCCTTCCTGTGTGGAAGAATGGAAGATGTAGGAGATTCAACTCTGAACTTTCATAAACAAATTGTAGCGTACATTTTTTTTACTTTGAATCACATACATGTCTTTAAATCTATTTAAATAGCTTTCGATTTTCAGGGGATAGTTCAGGTTGTTTCTGCATGATTTTATATTTTACTTGATCTACTTCTCGGTGCACAAACCTTTCAAGAACATTGAGCTATTGCAGCTCGAGATTTAACAGACCAGATCACGGACCAGCTCGCATCACTGCTGCGTGCTGGACCAGCTTAGGCGATCTGATGTTTGATTTTTGTGTGCTGTTTTCCAAATATATTTTAAATGCACATAATTTTCTAAACTCGATCCAAGAAAACTGGTGGTCACCAGTTTTCTTTCCCATCAATTGGTATCAAAGCAGGTTATTCTTGAAAGAGCATCTTTAAGATGAAAATGTTTAACGGTTTTAAATATGTCTTCAGCTTTGATAGTCTTTTTCCGCGGAATCTTATCTGTGCTACAAAATCGTTTTAAAGTTTTTAAAATCAATCTATAAGAAATGCGTAGTAATACTTTTCGAATAGCATATCACTTTTGTCGAGCCGACACGGATTGCGTGAGATCTGTGTGGACGGCAAGAACTCTTATGATGGAAGTTCTAAAATAATAGCGCATATGACAAAGTTCGAGGGAAGGGGAAGAGATTCTGTGAATTCGATTATCATTTATCTTCCAATCTGAATAGATGAGCGTTTTTCAGTAGCATAGAATCTGTTTTTAAAATTCATGTCATGCTTTCTTTTCTGCAAACCGTCATCCCTTGCAAATTGTTTTATTTTCGAACACTAAAATACCCGTATTGAGTTTAGGGGGAGTTTTTGTTTAAATGTTTGAAAGGGCAAGATTTTGAACCCTTTTGATTCCCACAAAAAGGATGAGAGATATTTTCAGATCTGTTATTTCCTGCTTTTGTTTATTTCAGGTTTTGTGTAAATAAAAAAGGGGGAGATTGTTGGATTTTTGTTGACAGATGAGAATCTTAATTTTGACATACACAAAATCTGTTGCTATGTTTCTAACAGTTTAATCAAGTGCACAGGTCGCAATCTGGTTTTGAATAGACGCAAGTCGGTTCAGAACAAAATATGAGTACTACACCAGATCGGACGCAAGCTGGTAAGATAGTCGCGAGCTGGATCAGATAATAAGAAGAGTATTGTAGCAAATTAGAAGCGAACAGGATGAGACCGTAGACGAGAGCAGATATCGTCGAACCAAGTGCAGCTTGAGAAGATGTCCAAGCTAGAACAGTGAGGGGATTCCCAAGCTGGTCTAGTAGAGGATATCTAAGCCGGTACAGTGAGGGGATGCCCAAGCTGGTCCAGCAGAGGACAACCGAATCGTAGCAGACATCAAAGATGGTTCACCATCTTGGAGCGAGAGCAGGTTCAGATCAGCACAGAGTGCAACAGTAATCAGTTCATCATAGAGAGTTCAGCTTAGAGATCAACTGAAGATCAGTACACAACAGCTTAGACAAGAGCAGTTGAGTTCGATCAGATTAGAACAATTATTGGAAGAATAGTCTAGTGAAGCAGCATATCAGCTCAGGGATTAGAACAGATCAGAGTGGGTGATCAGCTAAGATAAACAGCTCAGAGCAGAAGTCGTTGAGAAAGGCTGAAAACGTCTGAGCTGGTACAGTGTGGAAAAGAGAAACGAAGAAACCAGCTGAGCGACCAGCTGGGAGACCAGCTGGGAGAATAGCTGGGAGACCAGCTCAGACAGAATTAACGTGATTTATATCGATTCGGTGAGAAACCAGCTTAGAGCAGAATTGGTTCTGATAAGCAAGGCTTAGAGCTCACAGTGTACAGAATCAACTTAGAGCAGAAACAGACAAGAGAAGTTCAAGATCAGAACAGATGAGGAGCAACCGGCTCAGAGAATAAACCAGCTTGGACAAACCAGCTCAGACGAACAAAGCAATTTTGAACAGAAGCTTTATGCGAAAATTGAATTAATCAAAGTTCAAACTGATTTTTTTGTCCTGTCTACATCATGTACAATGTTCACATGTTCAAAGTCAACAATGGTTGTAGAGCATTTAATGAAAAGAGCTCAAAGTCAACAAAGCCTGCGAGTGCATTAAATGATAAAGGACACAAGGTACAATATTGTCAGAACTTTACAACGGCTACAACTTTGTGTCAACGGATAGAATTGTACAAGAGGCTTTATATACATCAAGCATATAGCAAGCAGCGTAGAGTGGACTGCACAAGAGATGCACAAGGAAAAAATAGCATAATGGACATATGAGCGAAACAGAACACAAGTGCAGAGAGGTAGAAAACAGAAAATAGAAAGCTGTGCATAGTCGAGAGCTTACACACTCAGGTGTGAGCTGGTGCACTGGCCGAGAGCTTCAATGAGTCATTCATATTCGACTGCACAGTTCAGGGAAGACAATGAGTTATCAGCTTAGGCAGAAGCACTTCCCATTATGTGAGAATACAGCTGAGAGAGTGAGCTTACACTATAAACTTCTCACACACAGATTCACTCATAGTTACGAGAGATGAGCTGTATAGATTAGTGAGTGAATCACAAACACAAACATTCATTGAAGTCTTTCTCACTGAGACGTAAAAGAAGTGTTAGTTAGACACACAACCTGCGAGTTGGTGTGCATTTGTTGCTAGGAGTTCTTCCAGCTTGAAGGCTGTTGGATTGGGTCTGTACACGAGGTGTAAGATCAAATCTTCTAGTGGATCCTTCCTGTGTGGAAGAAGGGGAGACGTAGGAGATTCAGCTCCGAACTTCCATAAACAAATTGCAGTGTACATATTTTTTACTTTCTGCATTGCATCACATACATGTCTTTAAACCTATTTAAATAGCTTTCGATTTTCAGGGGATAGTTCAAGTTGTTTCTACATGATTTTATATTTTACTTGATATACTTCTTGGTGCACAAAACTTTCAAGAACATTGAGCTATTGCAGCTCGAGATTTAACAGACCATATCACGGACCAGCTCGCAGCGCTGCTGCGTGCTGGACTAGCTTAGGCGATCTGGTGTTTGATTTTTGCATGCTGTTTTCCAAATAGATTTTAAATGCACGTAATTTTTTGTTCTCGATCCACGAAAGCTGTTGGTCTGCGTGCTGGACTAGCTTAGGCGATCTGGTGTTTGATTTTTGCATGCTGTTTTCCAAATAGATTTTAAATGCACGTAATTTTTTGTTCTCGATCCACGAAAGCTGTTGGTCACCAGTTTTTGTTCCCATCAAGATTTGAATGTTGTGATGTTGATTATGTGATATTGGTAGCATGTTAGACTATGTGATTAAATTGTAATAATTAAATTATAAGATGCTTTAGTTAAAAGTTTGAGAAACTTTATTCTAAAATAATGAGTGGGAGAAGGATATATGACAATGAATCCTACCGCCTCCACCATTAACCAAAGATCGTGAGATTTAAATGGCGCCTAGTGACGCGTAGGACGTCCTCCCTAAGAAAGGTTTTCATTTAAGTCAAAATTCAAGGCTTAGTTTCCGAAAGGATAAGATTTTTAATTTGATCCATAATTACCTACCCTAAGGCGGCAATTATGAATTAAATTTAAAATTTTGAAATGGCATGTCAGAGTCATAAGGATGCAATTAAATAGTTTAAATGCATCTAGGCTATTTTAAATGGTAATTAATAAATAAAATTGAATATATGAGATATCTTATGTTTTATTATCAATAGAGATTGTCTCAATTTAATCGTTATTTAATCTTTACAACCCAAAGGTGGCTTATTAAATGTGAGGTTAAATTTCCATGGAATTGGTAGGGTAAATAATAATGTTGTTATACATAGTTTTTGTGATTCCTAAATTAGTTATTTTTTTCTACGATATTTGTTCTATTTTGAATGTCGCTTTATACTGTAATTTCAGCATGATGTCTTCTGGTCCTATTCTTGCTTTACTTAATGAAAAGGTGACTGGTGAAAACTTTATTAAGTAGAAGAGTGACATTAACATTGCATTCGTCTATGAGAATCTGAAATTTGTCTTGACGGAGGAATGCCCTCTCGAGCCCCCTATGAATGCTTCTCGTACTGTGAGAAATATATGAAGGATGGGCAAATCTAACAACAAAGCTAAGGGCTATATGTTAGCTGGAATGAACAACAACGTGCTTAGGTTGAAGCACAAGAATGTGGAGAATGCTTATGTGATAATGGATTCTCTGCAAGCTATGTTCGGTCAGCAGTCCAGTCAATCTAAGCATGAGGCCATTAAGAATGCTATGATGCTAAGATAAAGAAAGGACAGTCAGTAGAAGCACATGTTCTGAACACAGTCAATAACTTCACTGAGACTGAGACCCATGGTGCGACCATAGATGATGGTACACAAGTGAGCATAATTTTTGAATCACTGTCCCCGACTTTTCTGCAATTCAAGAGCAATTATGTCATGAATAAACTCAATTATAATATGACACAATTGCTCAATGAGTTGCAAACTTTTGAGGCCATTTCCATTGGGAAGGTCCAAGAAGGTGAGGCAAATGCTGCCAAGGATAAGCCATCTTCCTCCAAAACTATTTTGAAAAGGAAGATGGGAAAAAAGAAAGGGAGCTCTTAAAAATCAAAGGGAATGGAAGAGTTCCAAAGGAAAAAAAAGGTTGAAGCTACAAAGCCCAAAGGAAAATGTTTCCATTGTGGCATTGATAGTCACTGGAAGAGAAACTGCCCTAAGTATCTCACTGAACTGAAGGAGAAAAATAAAGGTAAATATGATTTACTTGTTCATGAATCTTGTTTAGTAACTAATGATTCATCTATGTGGATAGTTAATTCAGGAGCTATTAAACACGTTTGTTCTTCTTTGCAGCTACTTAGTTCTTATGAAGAGCTTGCCGATGGATCTTTCATGATGAGAGTTGTAAATGGAGCAGTTATTTTGGCAAGATCAGTGGGAGTAGTTCAACTAATTTTTGGTCACAAACATTTGGTTTTTGAACAATGTTTATTTTATTCCTAGTTTTCGTAGAAATTTGATTTCTGTTTCAATGTTGCATAAACAATTTTACTCAATTTATTTTGATAATAATGAGATTACTATTTTAAGAAATGAGCTTATTATTTGTACTGCATTGATGGAAAATGGATTGTATGTGTTAAGACCAAATGAACTACCACTGCTCAATACTGAAATATTCAAGTGGAAAATCCCAAACATAAAGGGAAAAAGATTTCTCATGAAGATAAAACATATGTTTGGCACCTAAGGTTAGGACATATTTCCTTATATAGGTTAAACAGACTTGTAAAGATGGTCCTTTAGGGGAGTTAAATGTTGACACTCTTCCAGTCTATGAATCTTGTGTAGAAGGAAACTGACTAAGAGACCTTTCTCTGCAAAGGGTAATAGGGCTAAAGAACCAATAGAGCTTGTACATTCTGATGTATGTGGTCCCTTGACTACACAAGCTAGAGGTGGCTATGAGTACTTCATCACATTTACTAATGATTACTCAAGGTATGGTTATGTTTATCTTATGCATAAAAAATCAGAGACTTTTGGAAAGTTTAAGGAATTTCATGCAGAAGCCAAAATACAGCTAGGAAAAACTTTGAAATGTATTCGATCTGATCAAGGCGATGAGTATATTATACTGAATTCAAAGATTATTTGCTAGAGCATGGTATTTACCAACTCGTTGCACCTAGTACGCCTAAGAGAAATGGTGTTGCTGAAAAGAAAAATCGTGCTTTGCTTGATATATAAGGTCCATGATGAGCTATTCATCACTGCCCCTCTCATTTTGGGGTTATGCAATAGAGACGACCGCCTACATTTTGAATGTAGTACCATCTAAGTCAATCCAAAAGACACCTTTAGAGTTGTGGAGTGGGAGAAAACCTAGTTTATCTCATTTTCGCATATGGGGGTTCCTAACACATGTTCTGGAAGGAAAGACTGGAAAATTGCATCCACGTTCAAAATTGTGCTTGTTCGTGGGATACGTCAAGGGGACGAGAGGAGGTTGGTTTTATGATCCTCAAGACAAGATGGTAATTGTTTCAACAAATGCCTTTTTTTAAAGATAATTACATGACCAATTTTAAACCTCAAAGTAAGATAATACTCGAGGAGTTACTCGATGATGAGATAATTCCACATTAACCTAAAGTTCTTAAAGAAATCATTCATGATACCAATGAATCAAAACAAGAAGTCATGCCACCTCGATGAAGTGGGAGAGTGGTAAGACCACCTCTCCGCTATCGTCAAGATGAAGAGGCAAATGTTGCTATCACTGATGGGGTGGACGATGATCCGTTGTCATTTAAACATGCAATGGAAGATCCTGATAAACATAAGTGTCTTGAAGCTATGAACCAAGAAATAGAGTCGATGGACTTCAATTATATTTGGGTTCTTGTAGATCCACCACAAAGCTTAGACCTATTGGGTGTAAATGGAGATACCAATGAATCAAAACAGAAGTCATGCCACCTCGATGAAGTGGGAGAGTGGTAAGACCACCTCTCCGCTATCGTCAAGATGAAGAGGCAAATGTTGCTATCACTGATGGGGTGGACGATGATCCGTTGTCATTTAAACATGCAATGGAAGATCCTGATAAACATAAGTGTCTTGAAGCTATGAACCAAGAAATAGAGTCGATGGACTTCAATTATATTTGGGTTCTTGTAGATCCACCACAAAGCTTAGACCTATTGGGTGTAAATGGATTTATAAGAAAAAGAGAGGTGCAGATAGGAAAGTGGAGACTTTCAAAGCAAGACTGGTTGCAAAGGGTCATACCCAAAACAAGGGGGTCGACTACGAGGAGACTTTCTCACCTGTAGCCATGCTTAAATCTATCCGAATCGTACTTTCAACTGCTGCTCATTTTGATTATGAGATATGACATATGGATGTCAAGACAGCCTTTCTTAATGGCCATCTAGACAAGGAAATCTACATGCAGCAGGAAGAGGGTTTCATAACTAAAGGCCAAGAGCAAAAGGTTTGCAAGTTGCTTATATCCATTTATGGACTCAAGCAAGCATCTAGGTCATGGAATCATAGATTTGATGAAACAATCAAATCCTATGGTTTTGACAAAAACGTTGATGAGCCTTGTGTATACAAGCACATGAAAGATGGTAAAGTGGTGTTCATAGTGCTTTACGTAGATGACATTCTGCTCATTGGGAATGATGTGGAAAAATTGTATACTGTAAAGGTTTGGCTAGCCAAGCAATTCCAAATGAAAGATTTGGGAGAAGCAATTATTTTCTTGGAATTTAAATCATACGAGATCGCAAGAACAAAATGTTGGCATTGTCTCAAGCAACTTATATTGATAAGATGTTATTGCGTTATAGAATGCAAGATTCCAAGAAGGGTTACCTACCAACCCGACATGGAGTCTTCCTCTCCAAGGAACAGTGTCCTAAGACACCGCAAGAAGTTGAGGACATGAGACGTGTTCCCTATGCATCTGCCATAGGTAGCCCTATGTACATGATGTTGTGCACTAGGCCAGACATCTGTTATGCAGTAGGGATAGTTAGCCGTTTTCAGTCAAATCCTGGTATGGATCATTGGATCGCAGTAAAGAACATTCTCAAGTATCTTCGGAGAACGAGAAATTATATGCTTGTCTATTTGGGTGAAGACCTTAAAGTAGACGGATACACTGATTCTGATTTCCAGTCAGACAGAGATACTCGTAATCGATATCTGGATCGGTGTTTACTCTTGGTGTCTGAGCCATATCCTAAGAAAAATCAAGCAATCCAGTATAGCTGATTCGACCATGGAGGCTGAATACATAGCCGCTTCTGAAGCTGCTAAAGAAGCTGTATGGCTAAATAAGTTCCTATCCGATTTGGAAGTCGTTCCAAGCATGGGCAAACCACTCACTCTATGGTGTGATAATAGTGGGGTAGTGGCTAATTCAAAGGAACCTTGTAGTCACAAGACATCAAAACATATTGAAAGGAAGTATCACTTGATTTGAGAGATCGTACAAAGAGGTGACACTGCCATTCTCAAAATTGCTTCTGCTGATACTCTTGTCGATCCATTTACCAAGACACTGCCTGTAAAAGTGTTTGAAAGGCATATGTTAAATGTAGGACTTAGAGAAATGTCTCACATGCTTTAGGGCAAGTGGGAGATTGTTGGGGGTAGTGCCCTTAAAGCATTGTAATTGTACTATATTTTTTATTAATAAAAGCGATGTTTATTGTCGAACATATTTGCTTGTTATTTATTTCCTTGAATATCATAGCAAAATCCCTACTTTATTGCATGTAACCATAATTTAATATATATAAGAGTTATATATACAAGAGAATTAAATTATGGAGAATAAACTTAAATTAAGTTCGTGATAAAATTAATTAAAGTATGAGATCTTCAAATTAAAGTATCACTAATGTGGCCCATGAACATTATGGATGTGGCTGTCTTATTCGGACCGTTATGGAGATATCTAAATTGAGACATTTATATATAATAAGCTTATGTAGGCCTTGAAGCGACTTAGTTAGACATTTCATAATAAATTTCTTTACTTTTATGAAAGTCAAATTAAATCAAGAAGATCATATATGGAAAATCTTAATCCTCAAATGATTATAGACTCCTATCCATTTCAATGTAATTCTTAATTTACTTGTTTAAGTTTGCAATCACGCATTCTCAATACTTGTATCTTAGATTTGCATTTAAGATGAATGGCTCGGAATATAAATGCACAATGGAATCCATTCCTTCTTGCGAGAAGTATAAAGACGATTATCTCATTTATTAATTCTAGAACTGAGTGTGGGCCCAACTAATTTATAATTGTATTATAAATTGAACCACTCATTAGTTGATTAATGGTAAATGAGGATAAGAAGTAATTGAAGAGGTAAACGGAAAATTCCTATCTTCAATTATGAATTGTCTATGGAGGATTAATCCATATGTAAATATTAAATCAATGGACTGCTCCTTTTGGAGTAAGCAATTCCATAACAAAGAAGAGTGCAATTCCATATTTCAGTGGAGTAATAATGGAATTAATAAGTTGAATAAATTAATTGCAGAGTTTAGTAATTTATTCAATTTATTGGAGCTTCTAGTTATGGGTCCATGGTCCCTAGTACGCCTTCCTAGTTAATGACATGTTATAAATACAATTTAGAAATCATATGTGGAGTTGGAAAATAATTTTCATTACTTAAAGAGCTTAATGTTAAATATATTGAGATATGAGATATTGATAATCATTTAAACTATGATTATGTGATAATTATATATATTTGAATGATTATGATAATATCCAAATAAATATACCACTTTAAAACTAAAATTGATTTTCTCGAATGTTAAATCTATCGAATTTGTCGGTAACAAACGACAGTCTAAGACCAAAAACATTGTTAATTTATATATATATATATATATATATATATATATATATATTTCTGAATTTACATTCATGTTCATATGCTTGATATATACTTTTTTGGAATTGTATAACCGCTTCCGCTGTGATATGTAGGCACTTTTTATCGAATGTAGACTCGAGATCATCGAGGATAGTGTTGTACACTATTTCTTTAAAACGATATTGCCCCGCTCAGGTGCTTACGATAGTGAAAATCATTTCTCAAGATACAACGACGAGCTTCTCATAATAGGAACACACCAAATTACGAGAACAACGAACTTTCAGATGCTTTTCAGACTCAGAAAGAAGAAAAAGTATGAAAATGAGAGAGTATGAAATGATAGGATTTCTTGGTGTGTTTTTCAGATTCTGGGGGGGGTCCTATTTATAGAATATGAACAGTCAGGGGGCTTTCGGTGAATAGTCATGTCTCTTTAGGGAAGACTTAATCGTAGCCATTGGATCTACATCCAACGGTCCAGATTGTGTCTATTATGAAGGATCATGACCTTTCATTATGCAACTCCTTGATTGAACAAATCGCATCTGTCCATCCGTGATTAGACGCTCCATATTGCATCGTTTCACCAATGGCCTGGATCGTGTCTTTTCACAATCCATATGATGCGATCAACGGTTCACATCACATCGTTTCACGATACATCACGCCCATTCGATTTATTCCGATCCAACGGTTGATAAAATTCTGCCTAGTCACTGCCCAATCATCCGCCACTATGGCCACATCGTAGCCACGTCACTATCCAGTCATCCCGTGTCAGTCACTGGAGCATAAATTTAAGAGCTCCTCAATGCTCATCGCAATGATGCGTATGCGCGAAGTACAAAGTGCACCTCAAGGCGCCCATTGCGACAGTGCGACGTGCACGTGCATCGGCACCCACAGTGGCAAGGGCTCGGGTTCGAGCTCGGGCATGGGCGCGGGTGCGGGGTCATAGGTGCTCGCACTTACTCGCCCTCGAGGAACCTTATCAGGTATATTACAACTTGTATTAATTATTTATACATAATACGAAATTATATAGAAGGAAGGTTTGACTAGGATCTTTTCTCGATGTGGACAGCTTCACATTTTCCAATAATTGGGCTTTAATGACTTTATTGATTTCTCATTCACCTAAAATCGATTTTGAGCAAATTAATATTCCAAAACTATCTAATCGAAATGCAGATTCAAGTTTTAAAGTCAATTTTGGCTTTCGTCGGACGGTTATATCTTGATTAATTAATTTGGGCCTTGCCCATTTTCCAAAAATCCCCCACATGAATGAAAATTAATGCGAGTATGCATGATGTCACCTACAAGAGTCCAATCGATCGGTCAATGCATCAGGAGAGGTAGCTTGTGGCTTTGAACCTTCCATAGTGGAATGTCATCGAGTATACTAGGCTGTGTAGTGAACATGATGTCTTGAACTACTCAGCTGTTCATGTATACTTAGGCACTAACACCCACACAAAGACCTTTCTCACATCTGTTAGTTCTCATGGTTCGGTCAGTTTTGACCATGGACACCATCTTGATTTCATGAGTGTTTCATTGAAGCGGTCCGTCTTCACAATCACATAGGTGATGCTCCTATAAAGAGTATCCTACCATACTCCATCCATTCAGGTATATGAATCATTAAAAGTATAAACTTAACCTCACTACATGTGGTAAGACAGCACTTACTCATCCTAGGAATGGAATAGACTTTGTGTCTCAAGTACTGCAACAACAACTTCCGTAACTTATTTGTCCCTTTGAACCAAGATCTTGGGATCTCCAGTTAGCAAGGTTGGGTTCCCGTCACGGTCATTTTTTATTAGTAGGTTTTCAATCCCATTCCTCCAGATGTGCAGTATACTTGATCACGAGGTAGATCTTTTGTAAGAGGATCTGCCAAATTATCTTTAGATTTTATATATTCGATTGCAATCACATCATTTGAGATCAACTGCCTAATGATATTGTGTCGATGATGAAGGTGCCGTGACTTACCAGTGTTTGTACAATTCTATGCCCTTCCTATTACCGATTGACTGTCACAATGTATCATTATGACAAGTACAGATTTCTTCATTAATGGAATGTTTTCTAGGAAATTACGTAACCACTCGGATTCTTCTACAGCTTCATCGAGGGCAATAAACTCGGATTCCATAGTTGATCGAGCAATACATGTTTTTTTAGTGGATTTCCATGACACCGTTCCTCCACCAATTGTGAATACATATCCAGTTGTGGATTTGGAGTCTTTTGTATCTGATATCCAATTTGCATCGCAGTAGCCCTCTAACACTGCAGGATACTTTGCGTAATGTAATCCATTGTTGAGAGCATATCTGAGAACCCTCATCAAGGCTTGCCGGTGGGTATCGTTTGGGCTATCTGTAAAACGACTTAGCTTGTTGACCACACATGCAATATCCGAACATGTACAGTTTGTGAGATACATCAAACTGCCTATTATCCGAGAGTATTCCAACTGTGATACGGGTTCCCCATGCTTTTTGCCTAAGTGTTTACTCAGGTCCATACGTGTTTTCACCGCTGAGAGTTCAAAAGCATTGAACTTTCTTAACACAGACTCCACATTGAGATTGAATCAATACTATTCCTTCAGATGTTCTAAGAATTTTAATTCCTTGTATGCATCTGCCAAACCCATATCTTTCATTCAAAGTTCTTGGTCAACATTTTTTTTGTCGTGATTATCTCATGATAACTCCCCATAATCAACATGTCATCAACATATAGACATATAATTACATATCCCTTAGATGTGGCTTTGACATATATGTATTTATTACACACATTTATTTTGAATCCATTTGACATCATTACTTTTTCAAAATTTTCATGCTATAGTTTTGGCACTTGTTTAAGTCCGTATAGTGACTTAGCTAGTCGACACACCTTTTTCTCTTGTCCTGGAACAACAAACCATTCTGGTTACTCCATGTAAATTTCTTCTTCTAATTCACCATTCAAAAATGCTATTTAACATTCATTTGATGTATTTCAAGGTCATGCAGTGCTGCAATAGCTATGTGCATTTGTATGGATGTATCCTTGTCACTGGTGAATAAGTATCGAAATAGTCAATGCCTTACTTTTGTTTGAACCTTTTAGCTACCACTATTGCCTTGTACTTATCAATCGTTCCGTCAGCCTTGTATTTGTGCTTCAGGATCCATTTACATCCTAAAGGTTTCGTACCAGGATGGAGATCTACTAATTTCTCATGTATGATTATGCATGATGGATTCAATTTCACTGTTGAAAGACTCTTTCCATAAAGGAGCGTCCGGACTTGAGAGAGCTTCATTCAAAGTCCTTGGCTCATTTTCTAACATATAGGAAATGAAATCATGACCAAATTTTTTTTTTCAATTCTGGCCCTTTTGATGCGCGGGGTTCATCATTTTATTGATCGTCAACAGTCTCAATACTTATTTTGTTGCAACTCTGTTCGGTCTTCTCATTTTCGTTTGAAACTTCATTGCTTTGAGTTTCATTACAATTTGGGTTTTTTCCATCTTTCCTTGGAAATATATTTTCAAAGAATATTGCATTCCTTGATTCAATTATTGTACCTTCATGAATACGAGGAATGTCTGACTTGTGTATCAAAATCAATATACACAACTGTTATTGTCATACCCAATAAAGATACCATCGAACGTTTTGGGTTCAATCTTAAATTGTTTGGGTTTAGGTACCTCAACCTTTTCCAAACGCCCCCATACTTTTAAGTATTTGTACGATGACTTACGGTCTTTCCATAACTCGTACGGTGTTTTATCATTTTTCTCGTGGTGAATTTTGTTGAGAATGTGATTGGCCTATACTATGGCTTCCCCCACAAATTCTGTGGTAATTCTGAATTGATTAATAGAGCATTCATCATTTTCTTTAGTGTTTGATTCTTACGTTCTGCAACACCATTGGATTGAGGCGAGTACGGTGCCGTTGTTTGATGAATAATGCCAGATTTTACATAGTAATCATCAAATGGTGCACCATACTCTCCTCCTCTATCACTATGAATATTTTTATTCGTTGGCCAATTTGATTCTCAACCTCTGCTTTGTAGGCTTGGAATGCTTCTAAGGCCTCATCTTTGTCTCTCAATAAGTACATAGTAGTACCTTGTGCAATCATCTATAAAAGTAATAAACTATTTCTTGCCTCTTCTAGTTTGCACAAATTTGAAGTCACAGATATGGGGTAGTACTCATTTCCACTGAGTGAAAGGTAGTTTGATAATTTTGCTTCTACACACACCTCACATTTGTGTGTTTTGTTTATATCAATGGTTGAAAATAAATTTAATTTAACAAGTCATTTTAGAGTAACATGTCCAAGTCTACCATGTCATAAATTAGAACACTCAACAATATAAGTAGAAGCTTTAATTTTATTGCCATCAAATAGGAGGAGTACATTCATTACGTTCATCTTGAACAAATTATCCTCTAATTACCCATTTCCTTTGAAGATACCATTTTTGGTCAGAATAAATTTGTTTGATTCAAGCACTAGCATAATATCGGCCTTAGCAAGTGCCGATCCAGAAACTAAGTTCTTTCGGATGTCGGGAACATGCAAGACATCGATGAGAGCAAGTTCTTTTCTAGACGTCATCTTCAACACAACTTTGCCAATTCCAGCCACTTCCGATGAATCAGAATTCCCCATGAAGAGCTTCCTTCCATTGATTGGGGCATCAGTTGAGAACAATGCCTTATCAAAACATATGTGACGTGTAGCTCCAGTGTCAACCCACCACCGTATTGGATTATCAGTCAAGTTGGCTTAAATGTGACAGTAGCAAGGTTCATTTTCATGTCCACGACGTTAGATGTAGTGAGATGGTTTTGCTACATCTTTCCCTCTTTGTTCCTTCTTGGCTTTCTTTGGACGTGTACAATCTTTGGCCATGTGATTTGGCTTTTCACAGTTGTAACACGTCCCTTTGAACTTATTTCTTTCCCTTGATCCTTGCCTTTAATTTTCTTTTTCCCTTGCTAGTGTTTGGTTCAACCAAGTTTGATCCTTCTTCCACAGGTCGTTTCGTTCCTCTAGATTCGGATTGCTTTCGGTTATCCTCCTCAATACGCAGCTTTACTATCAAGTCTTCAAGTCCCATTTTTTTGTGTTTATGTTTCAAGTAATTTTTGAAATCCTTCTACAAGGGAGGGAGTTTCTCAATTACCGCAGCCACTTGGAACGATTCGTTCATCTCCATACCTTCGGCATGCAGATCATGAAATATCTGTTGCATTTCTTGGACTTGACATCACAGATTTGGAATCCAGTCTATAGTCGAGGAATTTGCCAACTATGAATTTCTTCAGCCCAACACCCTCAGTTTTATACTTTTCTCCAAGGATTCCCACAATAGTTTTGCTGTTGTCATGATATTGTACACGTTATACAATGAGTTTTCCAGTCCATTCAGAATATAGTTACGACAGAGGAAGTCACCATGTCCCCATGCTTCAAAGGCTGCCCTTTTGTCCTTGTCATTTTCAGCGACAGTGGGGGCTTCTTCACGTAAGAACCGTACCAGGTTAAAGGTGATCAAGTAGAACAACATCTTTTGTTGCCATATTTTGAATTCAGTGCCACTGAAATTCTCTGACTTCTCCCCATACACAACACTAGATGACATAGTTGCATTTGCGGATGCCATGTCAGTACAACGTCAATACCATTTTAAACTTGTAGGCACCTTTCATCGAATGTAGACTCGAGATCGTCGAGAATAATGTTGTCCACTATCTCTTTAAAACGATATTGCCCCGTCCAGGTGCTTACGGTAGTGGCAATCGTTTCTCAAGATACAACGACGAACTTTTCATAATAGGAGCACACAAAATTACGAGAACAACGAACTTTCAGATGCTTTTCAGACTCAGAAAGAAGAAAGAGTATGAAAATGAGAGAGTATGAAATGGTAGGATTTCTTGGTGAGTTTTTCAGATTCTGGGGGGGTCCTATTTATAGACTATGAACAGTCAGGGGGCTTTTGGTGAATAGTCATGTCTCTTTAGGGAAGGTTCAATCGTAGCTATTAGATCTACATCCAACGGTCCAGATTGTGTCTATTCTGAAGGATCATGACCTTTCATTATGCAACCCTATTGGTCCCATTTTACGGGGTACCAGATCGCAAAAGCGCTCTGATACCAATTGTTGGGATCAAATTTTGGGGGTGTTCATGAGCTCTGCCACAACTCACGTAGGCTCTCACACAGCACAAACACCAACCCCACGAGTTACATGCATTTAAAAATCGTTGAGAGTTGAAAACAGCACGCAACTATGAACCAGATTAGCTTGAAGCCGGACCAGCAGCTCTGCGAGATGGTCCGGATCACCAGCAGCTCTATGAGCTGGTTTAACACAGACAGTATGGTTCATTTTATCTTGATCTGTAATAACTCAGTGTTCTTCAAAGTTTGTGCACCGAGATTCAGATTGAGTAATGAATTGAAATCATGCGGAAACAACTCAAACTGAACTCTTATATTCAAAAGCCTTTAAACAGTTTTATGCGTAGTAAACAAATATTCAATGCGTGAATGTAAAGACAGTAAACAGTAAAGAAATACGCTGCAATTTTTTTATGGAAGTTCGGAGCTGAATCTCCCACGTCTCCCCTTCTTCCACAATCGGGAAGGATCCACTAGAAGACTTTGATTACAGCGACCCTCGCTGCAACCCACTCCTACGACCAGCAGCCGCAAGAACTCCTAGCAACCACTGCACACCAGCCCACAAGTTGCGTGTGTCTAACTCACTTATTTACTGCCTCAGTGAGAAAGACTACAGACACTTATTTAACGTCTCAGTGTAAAAGACAACTAGACTTGTTTAACGTCTCTGTCCAAAGACTATAATGGAGAGTTTTCAATTTGATTCACTCAGCTAATCTAATCAGCTCTCTCAAATATATGTGAGTGAATCGTGTGTGAGATTATAGTGTATGATCAATCTCTCAAATATAAAATCTCACACATTGGAAAGTGCTCCTGTCCGAGCTGGTTTTACCAATGTCTTCCCAGAGCTTGTGTTGTGCGTGCTGGTATTTTTCGTTTCTGATTTGCACAAGACGTCGCTCTTTAATTTTGCACTCTTCATCTGTTGTATGCTCCTCTCTCTCTGTTGTCACACTTCTGCTTGTGCTCTGCTCTTGTTATTTATAGCATGACGTGGAGTTTAATCCGTTGGACACAAAATAGTAGCCGTTGAAAAGTCTTCTGACACTGTTGTACTTTGCTTCCTTTGTCTGCTGGTATTTTTCGTTTCTGATTTGCACAAGACGTCGCTCTTTAATTTTGCACTCTTCATCTGTTGTATGCTCCTCTCTCTCTGTTGTCACACTTCTGCTTGTGCTCTGCTCTTGTTATTTATAGCATGACGTGGAGTTTAATCCGTTGGACACAAAATAGTAGCCGTTGAAAAGTCTTCTGACACTGTTGTACTTTGCTTCCTTTGTCCATAAATGCGTCTGCAGGCTATTTGGATTTTAGCAAGTGAGCACTGTAATTTTAGAAGACAACACAGCAGATCGATTTGAACACTGAAAAATAGTCTGCGTAATGTTGTGTGTTCAAATCACTTTGGTTGTCGTTTTGTACAACTTCTGCTCTTGAACTCAGATGACTTCTGCTCTGTTGGCTGAGCTGGTTTGACCTTAACCAGCTTGGTTCTGTGCACCAGCTCGTAGCATCTGCAGATATGTTACCCGAGCTGGTTTAACCTTGACCAGCTTTGCTCCATTCCAATTTGTTCATTACACTGAGCTGGTCTGAGCTCTTTTCTTCTCTGCTCTCGTTCAAAGCTCTCTTCTTATCTGCTCTTGAGCTGCTTCGAACCACCTTGTTCATCATACTCAGCAGGTCGTTTCTCTGAGCTGGTTTGAGCTGCTTTCCCTTCCAGTTGGTTGCTTCTTTCACTATAGGAGTCTTCCTTCATATCTCCGCCTTCACGTCATCACAGGCGTCGACATTGTTCACGCTCGCTGACTCCTGCCTCAGCAATTTTCATCATCATCTTCCCCATAAGCATCCAGATTCTGGGATCCTTGATCAGGTTTTCTCTTCCCTGATCTGGTTTACCAGCTCGGCTCTATTCTTCTCGTCAAGAGCCATTGTGTGCTTGCCTGTTCACTTGATCCATTCAGATACCTATTCCAAACAATCGGCAAGCACACCTTTCTTTCACTGGTTGAGCTGCAATCCAGCACCAGTGAATATATCACATCTTCTTTATAATACCCAGTTCAGATTCAGTCTTCCTAAGGACTGAGATCCTATGATGAACTGGTTACAAGTGCGTTCTGTGATCAGACCTGCACTTGATCATCGCACTTGTATACGACTCTGCACTTGAACACCACACTTATACACTGCACTTGATCTGCTCTTGAACAGTTCTACACTTCACTTTACCGCTCTTGGTCCCTGTGTTGTTCTTGCATCAAGCTGGTAAACCAGCTTGGTGTTCCCTGCAATCCGTAAGACTTCTTTTGTACCATCTCGGGCATCCCCTCACTGTTCCAGCATAGATATCTTCAACCGAACCGGCTTAGGCGCCCCCTTACTGTTCCAGTTTGGATATCTTCCTTCCTTCTTAATCAAATGCACTGCACAAGTCATATAAACCATTAGTAATATATTAATAAATTTTGTGTCAATCAAAACTTAGATTCTGATATGTATAAATAGATCCAACAAACCACTTGATTGAACAAATCGCATCCGTCTATCCGAGATCAAACGCTCCAGATAACATCGTTTTACCAATGGCCTGGATCATGTCTTTTCACAATCCATCTGATGCGATCAACGGTTCACATCACATCGTTTCACGATAAATCATGCCATTTCGATTTATATCCGATTCAACGGTTGATAACAGTCTGCCTAGTCACTGCCCAAGTGTGCCTTAAAGCACCCAATGCGACAGTGCAACGTGCACGTGCACCGGCACCAGCACGGGCACTCTCGCCCTCGAGAAACCTTCTCAGGTCTATTACAACTTGTATTAATTATTTACACATAATAGGAAGTTATATATAAGGACGTTTGACTAGGCTCTTTTCTCGATTAGGACAACTTCACATTTCCCAATAATTGGGTTTAATGACTTTTATTAATTTCTCATTCACCTAAAATCGATTTGAGCAAATTAATATTTCAAAACTATCTACCCAAATGCAGATTCAAGTTTTCAAGTCAATTTCGACTTTCGTCGTACGTTTATATTTTGATTAATAAATTTGGGTCTTGTCCATTTTCCAACATGATATGATTTGATCATTTATTATACTTTGTATCTGGCGGAGACTCAACATATTCCAACGGTTAAAAGCTAAAAAGTTGGCACATCCATTACTCGCTCGTGGGAGAAATAATGGCAGACAAAACACAACAATTCTGCTTCTGTACATCTGAGTTTTTGCACCCTTGGGTTCAAAATAGCCAACCCCATCTCTTTTGACCATATGGCAGGTAAAATAGGGTGTAAAGTAAGATTTGAAGTTTATCATAATCTGGAGACCGCATGCTGTTTGCTTTGTAATACCAGTTGCCTCCGTAATATTTTACCCGCTGCAGACCTTGGTATGGCACTGACGAAATTCACTTTCCTGATTTTCTTGTATGGTGCTACCTGGAAAAATAAAAACTTTGGTAAACAAGTGCTACCTTTTTAGCAATATTTTCTTCTATGGTGCTACCTGAAACAATTTGGCGGGGATATCAGCGCTATACCTGATCAGCGACAAATTGAATAACCCGATCTTCTGTGAGCTCCACTCCAGCTGCTCTCACTGCATATGCCACTGGAATTTGTCCTGCTTCTTCGTCCTCAATTCTGCAGAATGTCCCGTCCAGTCAAAACATAATAGTTTCGGATACACAAGTTTAGAATTAATATTATGGGGGTGTTTTGTGTGTATGCTTTTTATTAGGCATCCATTTGTGTGTGCTTGCATGTGTTTCTGGTTTGTTGATGGTGATATTGAACTAAGAAGACAAGGAAAGGAAACAGACGGTATGACGGCTGCATCAGTTATATGGGGATGGGCTACTAATATTGCCTCCAACTCTGCTGGAGCCACCTGCATTTTGCATAAATTGATACAAGATTCATCCATGGAACTGTAAATTGTAGCTGCCAAAGTGCTTGTATTGGTGATACCTGGTAGCCGTTGTGCTTTATCAATTCTTTTATCCGGTCAACTATGTAAATGCACCCCTCCTCATCAAAGTAACAAAGGTCACCAGTTTTAAGCCACCCATCTGAATCAAGTGTTGCAGCAGTTGCCTCCACATTTCCCAAGTACTCTTTCATCACAGTTGGACTTCTCAGCCACAGTTCTCCTTCCCTATTTGGTGGCAAACAAAATCCAGTCTCTAAATCAACTACCTTAGCGCTAAAGCATGGAGCCAACCTAGCTGATGAAGCTGGACGAGCCTTCGCTTCTCCATGAGATTCGAAGAAAGTTCCAGCACCACAACTCTCAGTCAACCCATAGCCCGGCCTCAGTTCAACCCATGGAAATTTCTCTCGGAATCTATCAGCCAACTCTTTGCTCAATGGTGCTGCTCCTGAGCCCACTCGTCTCAGAGATGACAAGTCATATCCTCCCCCGTCATACTTCACCAGCCCAAGTATCACTGGAGGAACTGCAGGTATGTTACTCACCTTATGATTTTGAATAGCTTCAAGCATTCCTTGAAAATCGTATCTTTGCATTACCACGGTGGCAATCCCCGAACAAAGTAATCCTAACCCAAAAAATGCTAGACCGTAGATATGAAACATGGGTAGGAAGCATAGAAACACATCATCTTGTGCCTTTGATACCTCCACGGACCATTTAAGCAATGTAATGACAGAGATAAAGTTAGAATGGGTTAGTACGACGCCTTTACTAGTTCCTGTAGTCCCAGAAGAATAGAGTATTGCTGCTGTGTCGGTTTGAATCGGCTTCTCTTCTGGAATTTCCAATGGTTCACATTTCTCAATCAACTCTTCCACAGAAAGTTGATCAGTTTCTCGGCTCCGTGATGTGAGGAGAGTAGGTACTCCAGTGCGGTGTAACTTTTTAATCTCTTCCGGGGAAGAAATCGCAACTTTAGCACCTGAATCATGTACCTGCTTCTCTATTTCCGTCGATGTATTGAGCGGATTAGCAGTTGTTATCACCGCTCCAATGGAAAGTACTGCAAGACAAATTGTGGGATACATGAGGGAATTTGGTGATAAGATGAATACTACGTCACCCTTCCTTATCCCGAGTCCATGATACAATCCAGCAGCAAGAACAGTAACTGATCGGTGGAGTTGAGCATAGGTGACCCTTCGGTTAGTCGAGGACTCGATGAGAGCCACTCGAGTCTCAGCTTGATCAGGTGTTGGGAACTGTGATAGAACATATGTGGCAGTGTTAAGGTTAGGCTGAGTAGGGATCTGCTGTTTTTCACTGAGGCTAACAAGGGAATAATAGATCCCTGTTTGTGGTTCGTAGCCGCTTCTTCTGTCCATCGTCATCGTATTTGTCACTGAATCTTCCTCAATGGTCGCCATTCCCATCCACCTTTCTTCACCCATGTTCCTGTTATATCTTCAGGCGGTTTCTTATCTATGTTCTGATTATATCAAATGCTTATATTATGAATGAGTTTCTGTTTTGTGCCGATATGTCCTGGTAGTTAACGCCGTAGGTTTGAAGGGTAGTTGCCGGCTCTGGCGTTATCAAGGTGATCTAGTCGATGGAATCAAATATTCATTCCATATTCCTTCGAATTTTGTGTACCTCAATCAAACGTCAAACAATGCACCAGTTTGTATTTGGCTTTTGTTATGAGGGTCACCTCTCTCTTGCCGACTAAGGAATTGTGAGACGTTGATGTGCGATGGGCAAGAATAGTTTTATTACAAGTTAGCTTAAGTTGGTTAGTCTGGCAAATAAATTAGCCCGGTGGGTGGAGAAAAATGCATGAAGAGAAATAAATTTGAACCCCTTTAACTTATTTATTTTTTGGTTTGGGCCATACACTAATTTGTAACTTTTGCTATTTGGTCCACATGTTGACTCGAAGTTACCGTTTTCAATATTTCCAATGGGATTTTAACAGTTGGATTAAATAGTTGAACAATCGAAAGTTCGTGTATCAAAATAAATTTTTGAAAAATAAAGGGGCCGGAAACCGGAAAATAGATGAGTTAACAAACTAAATTTTTCTTCTGATTTAGCATGTGTATAGGTGAAGTTAAAAATATATGTATCGATCAAGTATATGGGGATTCCTTTCATTTAGTATTGTCCGAAATAAATTTATAGAAAATTCCGTGTGATGTAATTGAAGGGTGGTTTCATCGACCATCCCTACAAGAGTTGATTTCGTTATGCCCCTAGACTATTGCTTTTATCTACTTGCCCAATTTCTGAATTAATAATGCCCTTTAAAAAAATACTCATATTAGCCATTTAATCGTCTTTGTAGTACTAGTTACACTGCTTTGCCATCTTAAAACTTTCTAGGCATTGAGTTAATTCGACTAGAGTGAATAGTCGAACAACTCAAACTCAACACAAATTAGTCAAAGCAAGTTCCATTGAGTTTTGATTATGTTTCTCATATACTAATCACATTAGCTTGGCTTGTTTGCACGTCCTTTTTCTGTGTGTCTCTATCTACAGAATTTAATTATCTATTGATATTAATTAATTATTTGTTATAAATTTAAATTTATTCATTAATATTATCTTTAACCAATAAACAAAAACTTTTACTATTATGTGTTTGATTGGAGTATAAGATATGATTAATTTCATTAATTATATCATATCGGATGTTTCACTGTAGTATTGTTTATCCCGTATCAATCAAATAATTAAGTATTTATATTGCATCAACCAATTTTTAAGTATTTAACTCACATAAAATTAAATTATTTATATAAATTATAATATTTTATCCATGGTATTCTTTATTTTATTATATTTATTAATTTTTTAAAAAATATTAAATAAAATACATTATTTTAAATTTAATCTTTAAACCAAATATATTATTGTATAACATTATTCTATATCTGACTTGAATCTTTTATTAATCAGACGGCTTATCCGATCAAACGTCACATATTTGAGCAAAGCCACTTGAACCGCTCAGATTCTGGCCCAGCTGCTTCGATGAATGTTCCCTCCTTCCTCACGCAGTATTTCCATCTTCTCCTATCTTGGAATTTAGATGATATAGCCAGCGTAATAGCAAAATTCAATCCCATCGTCAAAATTTGGTTCAATTCGGTGGAATCCTGTCGACCTGCACCGATGAGGAATGCGAGAAAAAGATTGCTGACACTGTAGCACCTAAAGAACATTGGGTCTGTCATTAATGCAATTCACTCCAGGATCCTACTGATATGTTTATAACCAGATTTAATTTGCTCCAACAACCTGATGGAGGATGCATTACCTCCTTTCCTCGATCATACTACACCAGAGGCTCTACAAATAGATCCCCAACTGCTCATTATATATATATATATATATAATCTTAATTATATTTGAGTGTGATAGTGTGATATAGAATGTTATACATTTCATGTAAATTTCTCCCAATGAAATATTTGCAGTATTCCACGGACGTAATATAATTTTTTAGTGAACCATGTAAATCGTTGTGTTTGGTTTGTCATTTTATCTATGTACGATCTCAAACATGCGTCAAGATGTTGATACAAGATATTTGATGTATATATCATGATCCTTGGGTACAACAGGCTCAGTGCATTCCCTTGCACATATTTCAAAAGGTCAGGTGAAAATGATTATATTACTTTACTGCTGTACATGGATGACATGTTTGTTGCAGGCCCCAAAAAAGATCGTAGTCCAATGATTGAAAGCACATTTGGCTAGAGGATAGATACGAAGGACTTATGACTAGTAAACAAGATTCTAGGGTTGCAAGTTCATTGAGACAAAGTAACAGAAAGATTTGACTTTCCCAAACAAGTTATTTGAAGAAAGTCTTGCACCGTTTCAACATGCAAGACAGTAAGGTAATATCAACCCCTCTTCTTGTTGTTATCTTCTGAGCTGTGTCCTTGAAGTGAAGCAGAGAGGATGGAGATGTCTCGAGTACTGTATGCATCACGACTAGGGAGTTTGATGTTCGCTATGATTTATATTAGACCAGACATTGCACATGCAGTGGGAACAGTTAGCAGATAAATGACAAATCTGAACGAGAGCATCAGGGGTGGCCCAACGTGGGGGCTGGAAGCCCAGGCTGATATTCAGCCCATGTTATATATATGAAGCCAGGCCATCTGTATAATTTGTATCTCTATATGCTGGGCCAGGCTGATATTCTATATGAAGCCCGGACAACCTGTATAACTTGTATGTCTATGCGTTGGGCCAGGCTGATAATATATATATAACAAAGTAATTGTAGGATTAAAAATTTAGTTATTTTATTTTGGGAAGTAGATTTTGACAATATATCAAAATCCGTCAGGTACACTTTGCTCAACTCCACCCCCACTATATCTCTTTAGCCGTTTTCCCACCACCGCCCCTCGATCTATATACATATATACTTTTATTTAAAAATTAAATGAAAAGAATACCTAAATTTCTCAAATTGGCCAATTTCCAATCAGCAATCGATCGGCTTCCCGATTCCTCCAAGTTTAGAATTTGAAATTGATAATTGCACTGTTATTAGTTTTTCATATTTTTTTATATATAATAATTTGTGAAATTGAAATGAATACATACATATGACAGTTGGTAAATTGGAAGAAAAAGAGGGCAAATTTAATAAATTTGTGTTTAAAGATTTGAATATTAGATATTGTATTATTTTAATGATTTAGAGAATTAAAGATTTATGTGTGGCCATGTGGATGTGTGATTACTGATTTGTGATTCACTGAAGTGTGAATTTTGTGCTTGACTGCTTGTGGTGGAGGTGATGGGTGGACAATGGAAATGTAGATCACTAAATTTTGGGATTTTTATTTTAATTGTTAAATAGATTATTAGATATTGGGTTTTGATTGAATTATGTAAAGTGAACAAATTCCTAAACGTGCGAAATCAAAGTTGACTATCCATCATTTCAACAACAAAACGAATAATGGTCAAACAAGTACAATTAGTGACTCAGCTAATGCAGATGTCTTGTATTTCTTAAAATATTTTGTTGTACTATTTTTATTAAAATATT
The DNA here is from genome assembly GCA_001598015.1 of Dorcoceras hygrometricum. Lineage (NCBI taxonomy): Eukaryota > Viridiplantae > Streptophyta > Magnoliopsida > Lamiales > Gesneriaceae > Dorcoceras > Dorcoceras hygrometricum. Next base: position 78,023 of record KV006336.1, read on the forward strand.
TTGTTGTAGTATTATATGATTATGCTACATGTCTATGAAACTTAACACACAAACTTTTGTTAATGAATTTTATTTAAGTTATGAATTCTATTTAGCTCTCCAGTCACCCCCCCTGGTACAGAATCCTAGTTTCGCCCCTGGAGAGCATTGGTGCACGGTTAAGAAGATCCTTAGGCAATTAAGGGTATCTCAAATGCTGTATTATGTTTTGGAGGATCAGATATAACACTCAGGAGCTATGTTGATTCAGATTATGCAGGTGATCCTGATAAGAGAAAATCTACTCCTGGTTATGTGTTTACACTTATAGGAGGTGCAGTAAGCTAGTTTTCCAAATTGCAGACAGTCGTGGCTTTATCTATAACGGAGGCAGAATACAGGACAGCTACACAAGCTTGCAAGTAGGCTATATGGATTCAAAAGTTGTTGGAGGAACTTGGGGTACAAACAAGAGAAAATTTATTTATTTTGTGATAGTCAGAGTGTCTTGCACATTGCAAGGAATCCAACCTGTCATTCAGGACTAAACACATTGGAGTATAATTTCACTTTGTACAAGATGTAGTTGAGAAAGGAAGTGTGGATATGCAGAAAATCCATAAAAAGGATAATATAACCGATTATCTGACCAAGCCAATGAATACTGATAAGTTTGAGTGGTGCGGATCCTCATGTAGCCTAACAGAAACATAAGCAGCATGGAATGACAAGATCGAAAGGATGTGTGAAGAATCAAATCTTCAAGTGGGAGAAATGCCAACAAAGGAAATGATCTATCGAATGCATTCACTGCATTTGACAACAAAACAGAACAAACAGACGCTTAGAAATTGAAGGCAAATTCAATTGAAACTGCCTTCATCTCTCGAGGAGCTCCTCGGTTCATTACATCGTATCCCATTTTCTCATTTCTTTTTTAATATATATATATATATATATATATATAAAAAGTTGAGAATGCATAATTACTGATTCAATAAACGTATATGCACGTATTTGAATCAAATATAGTAAAATTAATTGCTAATATGAGAAAACATGGGTCAATAATTCTAACCTTTAAGATAGCACGGTTAAGAAAACTTGAAGTCAGTCATATATTGAATACCAATAGAAATCTACAGGAATTGCTCCTACGTATAGGCTCTTGCCTGACACCACAAATAAGAAAAAACTTGACTATGTAATTTATAATTATGTCCCACATCTCATCGTGTCTTATAAATAAAGTGAGATGGTGTAATTCTCAAAATACTATCATGGCATTTTCATTCTTAGCTTGTGGTTTTTTATATTAATAATTTTTAGGGATTTTCCACGTAAAATTTTCGATGTTTATTTTTATTTTTTAATATTATATATCTATCTCGAGTTGTCCCGCTGGGACCAACAAATTTAAAGGTGAAGACCAAATCAAGGATCCGAACGTTGCTGGCGACGAGGTGTTTGATTATTGTTCTGGGAAAGATGATTGGAGCTGCATGGATTCCACGTCGACGTGAGGAAGGCGCACACTTGTCGGGATTACAACATATGCTTACGGAGACAACGCAGGCTCAGCTGTGGGTTTGAATTGAGTTGAAATAATCTTTTTTCAACGAAACTTACAACTCCCGTTTGCAAGTTTTTGTTTTAGAATTGGATAAATGGAAAACTTTGAAGCGGTAATCTATATTTTGATTATTTTAGTTATTCCAGCACTAGACATGTGACTACAATAATTTCTCAATCTTTCCAACGCATTAATACCATGCATACATCTTATCATAGTAGTCGAACTTGAAATCGATTTGGAACATATGATCAACAAAATATATGGATTTGATTGTTAACATCTTACGTAATATGCTCCGGTAGTGTTAACGGTGCCAAATGAGCTATAAACCATCCCGCAAATTCTTTCCCCTTCTATTTTGGTTAGTTCTATGGAATGGTAAATGATGCAAGACAGGGTAGTTTATTTCTTAATTTATTATTATGACTAAATTTGATGTTCACTGTACGACCTGCTGCAGCTATATATCAAATAAAAGACAATCTCTGTATTTGCAAAAATTAGTACCTGGAAATAATACCTAAAGAAAAGTATATATACTAACGAGACACTTGAAGAATCTGTAAATCTAATCCCACTTCAGAGCATTATTGCAAGGACAGATAGCACTATATTAAGCCTGCAAATATAAAATGGAAACGATTTGGTTAAAATTTTGAACTTAGTTCATAAAGAGATCATAATACCACAAGTGGTTACTTCACGCATGTAGAAAAATTTCAAAATCATAAAAATAATCAAATACAAGTTACGCATACCATGGCGTGGAAATAGATGTGACACCGATGGATGGTGGTGGTGGTGGTGGCGGTGGCGGCGGCGGCGGAGTTGGAGGTGGTGGTGATGGAGGAGCCTCAACTAGCCCTGTTTACCCGTGTTATGGACATAGTTAAAAAATCGAACTTCTAAATCTCGAGCTTATATTTTTTTAAAAAATTACTAACAAAAATATGTAGTATCCCTCTATGAGGAATAATACAACAAAAGTATGTATACCACAATACAAGAGGTTTTGCGGGGGTGGTCTCTCTTTGGCAGGATTTGGATCAGGATCATAAACCCTAATGTAGAGTTCCTGGCCTAAGTACCATTGCCTCAGAATTTGTGACCTCAGATTCCACATTCCAGGATTGTCCAAATATACATACACAGCGCTCCAACCCTTGGGATAAACCTGTCAAACAGGTTTTCCACACAACCAGTAAATCGTGTCATCGAATCATTCAATTATTAAGGTCCACAAATACTTACCTGCACGGTCGAACGGACGACCGGATCGAAAAGATTGTATGTTGATCGTGCCTCTGGTGTCCATACTCCTTCGCCAAATCTATGAAAGAAAATCCGTCTATATGGTTAAGCATGCATTCAAGAAATATCATGAAAGTGCTCCGTACGATGTTATAACAAAATACCCAAAACAAAAATGTTTGAGTTCAAGCTATCGGGTAATCAATAATAGATCTAATGATCCATGTTTTGTCACATTAGAATTATTAACATTGATATGATTTGTACATGCATTGACTGAGATATGGTTAATCGGATACACCGATCGACGGGTCAAAATCCACAAGAAGAAACAAGATGTTGTGAGTACCCTCCTTAAGGTTATATATAATCAAATTTCCAAGACATTAAACTAAAATTTACTCACCCAACTGCGAAGAAGCCAAAGCCATCCAAGTGCCAAGAGTCAATGCTGTTCAGATCATTGTTGAACACAATCTCCAGCCATCCCTTATGAGTCCCCGACACAACAAATGTGCCACTAATGGCGGAACTTAGGCTCGAGTGCACGGGGAACGCGTTGATGTCGTATACCCCGGAACCATTTACAAAGTTGTCGGCCAATTTCAACGGCGTAGATGGGGTGACATACGACACATTGTTCACGGTGCAACGAGGGACACCATTGAGTTGTGCTGTTGATCCTTCAAGAACAAACGTCTGTGTTAATGTTACATTTGACACATTGAAGGTTCCTTGGGGGTTAGGTCTTGCTGCACCCGCTGTCAAATTCCACCTGAAAATCACTAGTTTATTCAGTTCAGTGATCAAGCCATAGAAAGATTACGTCAAGTAAAAGTCCTAATTCCACAGACTTGTAACCATAAAAAACATAGGAACATAAATTTATAAAGACATCGAGAAACATATTTGGTCTTGAGAAAAATTTACATCAGGTACCGTTTGACTCGTGAGATGAGATGATAAATTGAAATATTAAAGGTAATTAATTCAAGTATGCTACATCAAGATGTCTAACATAGTTGAATATTAATTTGAAAATGGCTCGATCCAATTTAAAAACTATACAATTAAAGTGCAGGGATTTAACTAAGAACACTTCAATTATTATTCACCTGATGGACCTAGCTTGGTTGATGGAGAAATTAATGTCATATGGATCAGGACCAACTGGAAGAGGACCATCAGCAGTAACATTGGAGTTTTCATAGTGCAAGATTCCAACGGCAGCAAGAAGACTCGTGGAAGAATTATCGACCCATTTTGGACTTGCAACTATGTAATAGTCAGCATCATCCTGGTCCGCCGTGACAAGCACCGAGTACGACTGGCCAACGTGGATGTCGAGCGAGTCCAGCACGATCTGATTGGTGTACGATCCCTCGGTTTCGACTAGTCTCATCGTGTGGTTTTGGATCCGAAAGTTGATGCTCCAAGCATTACCCACATTTGAGATTCTAAACCTATATGTTTTACCTGCAATTGATTTGGGTATTTCAGGTTTCTTTTTCTTGACCTCTTTTTTAGCCAAACTATACTTCATCATCCTATAAGTAATTAAATGATTAAATTCTTTTTGTAATTTGAGATATAAGATAGTTATGATAAGTTTTAAATTAAATATAAAAATTACTTACCATTAGAAACATTGAAAGATTCGTAAAAAGTTGTGAGTGGGCCGAAGAAGGGGCGTTTGCCGTTCATAAGAATCCAATTGGGCATTTGATTAGCCACTGAGTTCCTAACCTCCTGTACATGAGAAAAAAAACGATTTAATGTACTATTACAAAAACCAAAGTGGATATTTAATCTTAAAATATCAAATTGACTCATATCATTAATTGTCTTTGAGGAAGTGGTTGTCTCGTTTCACAGAAGACCCACTCTTCTCCAAATTAACTCCTCTTATATTTGACATGTTGATCCGATCATTATTTCAGTGAGAATTAATAGTTTTTATGGTTTAGATATGATCAGATGCAATTTCACAAAATTTATTAGCAAGACTGCAGTTTTTGTGTTTGGAAACTAAATTTGTTGACATTGCTAAGATATAGTACCAAAAAAATGAGCTAAAATTTGTTGACATTGCTAAGATATAACACAAAAATGAGACCTTAGAAACTCATGCACACTATTCCTAAACATTTGGAGGGCATGAGTCTTACCTTGAAACTTTGCTGATACCAATCACCAACGAGAACATCGAACTCAGCATCCGGCTCGGGGAATGGAACTGCGATCACGACACGATTATTAACTCGAATCGGGCCGAACCCACCTCCAGCCTTGTGGAAGTTTATTGAAGGGAAGTAGGAAAAAGTTCCGATTTGATCCTTCACTTGGAAAATGTAAGTCCAATTCTTGGATGGCTGGATTGGGCAATTTGTGCCGGACACTCCATCTTGCCAAGAGTTTAACCTTTGTTGAATACCATTCCTTCATGAAAAATATAATTAAGTCATAAAAAATAATATAATTCCAAGGTGGGAAAATAATAATAATAGTAATAATAATAATACTAATTATAGTAGTAACAATAATAATAATAGCATAATAATAATAGTACAGTAATTCTCTTGGTTTTTTAATAGATTCATAAATACATGTTTTTATTCAATAAAACTAATTAATATAACTTAGTTTAGTTAGTATATTCTAAAACTAACCAAATGATTTCTGAATCATAATCAATGCATAATATGTCTAGTGGATCATGTCAAAAATTTGTCTCACAAAATTGAGCTACTAGAATGTTCCAAGTGAGTTTTGTGATCATGTGATTCTGCGTGAATATCACGTATAGAATAAAATTTTTTAAGTAATATCCAAATACAAAATTAGATGGCGAAAATTTATTTTAAACATAAAACGATTTAAATAAAAATTCATCAAACGATTTTTGCTCATCTGATTTTGCAGAAACAGGGGAGAAGAGATATTTCTAGAGATGAAGATTTGGTGTATTTTGGATAATGAAACGAAATTTAGATAAATTCGAACCTGTGATAAATATATATATATATATATATATAAATAAATGTATATGTATCGTCCACCGGCATGCAATTGTTTCGCAGCGTCTATTTGTCTTAATCTCAGTTTTTTTGATGATTATATATTAAAATCAGAAAGAAATATTATATTTTCCAAACAAAAAAATTATACAACTGGAAATCTTATATTATCTGAGAATCTACGTTGGTTCTAGGCCAAGGAATTTGGCTTTTCCATAATATTTTTAAATATTATTCCTCAATTCTTGTGAACATTATATAATATTTGTGCAGACAATAATTTAACGACATTCCGGAGACCAGAGAAATAATTTAATTTTAACACATTCATACAATCAAATTTTAATTTTTCTCCAAAAAAAAAAAATACATGATTCCGAACCCTCTAATAAACATATTTGAATGACAATTAAAGTATCAAATATGCATATTATTATATAAGATGTTTGTCTGTATATCGACAAAAACCAACCTACAGAGGTACAAGTTAAATTCCCGGAATCATATTCAATCTTTTGGATTATTTAATTTGTGTACATATACGTAAATATAGATATAGATGTAGGTACACACATAATTGTCAATATTGACTATGCTATATATATAAGTACATATATATAAATACACACATACCATGTCATGAGGAGGGGTTCATCCATGTCATTGTACACATTGATGTGAATGTTGTCATTGGTCGTCACATTGATAAGAGGCCCGGGGAACATACCATTGATGGTGATAACCTTATTCATGACCAAAATTAAATAAATTATGTTTAAAGTATAATATGATGAATTATTTGAATTACTTAGGCCGGCGATAAAGATCAATACAAATACATTTTCAATCTCCGTAAATCAATAAACTTTATCTATCATCTATATTAAATTGAGAACTCTACGAGGATTGCATATGAAAGTTGATATATATGGATTTTGTGAACTAATATCGGAATATAGTTTGAATAAACGTACCGGTTGATCTTGAGATACCGGCATGATCGTGTTGTTTATTGCCACATGCCACTCGAGGAAAATATCTTCTCCTTTCGCCACCGTGCATAAAGCCATGACGAATATCAGCCACCATGCCGTGTGGCAGAGGGCCGCCATCCCATGGCGGTGGTTTGTCCTTCCCATACGGTAGAACAAAATCGATTGGTGTGGTACAGAAGGGTTGAAGTCTTCTTTTAAAAGTTTAAGTAAAATAATGATGATGATAACAAGAAGAGAGCAGACGAAAAAACCAAAACAGTTGTCGCATGCTATGTATATGGGTTAAATAGGCGAAATTTTCAGAGATTAAGATGGAAGAATTATTATTCATTAAGACTCTTAACATATAATTTGCATTGTTAAAATAGACAAATTTTTAGGGTTTTAGGGAGAATCTATAGTCCTGAATCCATACAACGTGTACTTCAAGAATTTCATAACAAAGCCATTATCGTGGTGAGTGATCATTTAAATAAAATTTTTCATATGGAGTAGGATTGAATTTAATTGAAATTTATAGAATTTAAAAGTTAAATATCTTTATTTTATACTAATTAGAACCTACTAAATTACCTTGTTTCTTGATAATTATGGTAGAACATATATAGAGGAACCGAGATCTTTTGATTGATACTATTACATGCCTATTCAAAAAATTTTGTTAAAGATAAAATATTCTAAGTTTTGGTGATAACAAAGAACTCATCTTAGAGATTAGGGCTCCGTTTGGACAAATTTTTATATATTTTTATAAAAGTGTTTTTAAAATTTATAAAATGTTTTGAAAGTTCTTTTAAAGTTAAGTATGTGTTTGAACAAGTATTTTAAAAATATTTTTCAATTAAAAAAATGTTTAGATAATTATTTTATAAAAATGATTTATAAGTAATAAATAGTATTAAAATAACATTCAGAAAATTAATCTAATAAAAGAAATTTAATTGACAATTCGTCTAAAGTTTACCTGTATTTTGTAAACATTATAAAACATCTTTAAATTGTTCTTCAAAAAGTATACTTCAAAACCAATTTTTTAAAAATATTTTTCAAAAACATTTTATAAAAATCTTATCCAAACACAATTTTAAGTTTTTTTAACTTTAAAAACACTAAAAACGTTTTTAAACACGTCCAAACGGAGCCTAGTATATTAATACAAGAATAGATTTAACAGCATATTTTTAACAGATCATATCAGAGCTAAGCCGTGGGGACCTCGGCTGCTAATCTAATCTTAAAGGGCAATTAATAATTAAACATCGTTAAGCCATGATAATTAACAGAATATTTTTTATACAACAAGCAACAAGCGTGGTTGCTTGCTTTCCACCAATCCGTTATATGTCATCATAAAACCCGAAAACAAAGCTAGATAGATGGATACAACATAATTACAAAGTTACTACTGTATGATTCAATTCGGATACAACATAGTTACAAAGTTACAACTGTATGAGTCAATTTTAGATACAACACAAAACACACATATATCTCTCAAGCTAAACTGACAGCCATGGTTCTGCGTAGCCTGACGTCCCACTTCTATGACGCAATCTCGAGCTACCCCTGTCGAGTCTAACCAACTCTTGTCCCACATCTTGCCATGTACACATACAAACAAAGCAACATCTAGATAACTCTGGTGAGAATAAAAATCTCAGTATATTAGATATAACATGCAACATATTAATCATGAATGCAATGCATGTTAAGAAACAAGGGTTATCAAATCTGATGTGAAAAGATACAAGGTTCTTGGGATCCCGGTGAATAAGAACTCAAAGCATAACACCGACTGTCCCATTTCGGGATGGTGCCCAATATCTCAATCCCCTGACTTTGGCGCAACTATAGTGATATTTTGGCTCTAGGAGTAAATCTACATTCTTTGCCACTCGACTATAGCTCCCCAAACTTCTATCGCACTTTAGGCTATTCAGCCCTCTATGCTTCGGTTTCAGGCTCAAGATGAATGCAACCATATCAAGTTGCATTAAGATAACCAATAGTAAATTTCATGCTAACTGGTTGAATGGTCTAACAATCCAATACATATTAACGTTCAATAAACAAGAACAAGAAGACAAGCAAGTATGTGATTTAAGGGAAACTCGAGAATCGTATCTATCTCGAGTATTCTATCCCGTATTGAATGATATTGGTTTATACCTCTAATCTTGATTCATACGGTGCTCCAAATTTGGCTGGAACTCGAGAATAAAGCTCTCGCCGCTTCTCTTCCTTTCTCAATTCGGTCTCTATACAACTCCAAACCGGTACAAGGTTGTAGAGCTTGAAATAGGGTTTTCAACCGTACTACTCTCGCTCAAAACTGATCAGTCAATCTCCAGAAATCGGAAAATTTCAGGTCGGATGAACAGTGACAATGATGGTTTCTGGAAAAATATCGGAATTGGAAGTTCTCAGAAGATAAGTATGACTTCTGGCTTAAAAAATAACTAACTCGGAAGATAAGTATGACTTGTGGCCTCAAAAATGACCAACGCCGAAGATAAGGGTGACTTTGTGCCTCAAAAATGACTAACACGGAAGAAAAGTATGACTTGTGGCCTAAAAAATGAAGATAAGTATGACTTGTGGTCTAAAAATGACTAAGTGTTGGATATATATATATATATATATATATATATATATATATATATAATTCGACAGCTCACTCCCACAGACATATCACGTTTGCAACAAATCGCGCTCGTAGACAGATCTCGTGCACAGATCAGATCTCGCACACATAGATCAGCTCGGGTACTCAGAAGAGCTCGCATATGCTCAGATCAGATCGCACCATCAGTACTGGCTGTGCTCAACACAGATCAGGTTAGAAGAATTAGATCAGGTCTCACCCTACCACTTCAGCTTAGGATGCTCTATTCAGTTTATCGAAATCACTTCGCGATGCTCCCAGATCGCAGTACCCATACTTGGAGCAGCTCATGATGGTCAACTCAGGTCACGATGGTCAACTCAGCTTACACTTCTCATATCAGCATGGGACGACATATCAGCTCACGTCTGCTGATTCCTACTAAAAGATTAACTCGCTAAGCTGATCCTAAATGCACAACTCACCAGTACACCCCAGATAGACTTCAAATCACCGGTAATATCAGCTCAGCATGAAAGACCTGATCAGCTCACGCCTAAGCTGATCCACAAAATACAATCTTTCCAACAGATCAACCTCGGTTATTCACAGTCCTCACATAAACTGAGTAGGACAACTCAGTTTATAGCAAAGTGTATTATAACATGTTGGATCTGTGTAACAGATCAGATCTTAATTTTGATAAATACAAAACCTGATTTTTATGATTCTAACGATTTAATCAAGTGCAGAGGTCTAAGCTAGTTCGGATTAGACTCGAGCTGAAGAAAGCACTGTAGCAGAACAGATGCGAGTTGAAGAAAAGTACTGTAGTAGAGCAGATTATACGAGAGTTGCAAGCTGTTGAGAAGTTGTTCAAGCTGAATAGTAAGGGGACGCCCAAGTTGGATCAGCTGAGGACATCCAAGCTGGAACAGTAAGGGGACGCCCAAGCTGGACTAATAGAGGAAAATCAGCTCAGGATAATAGCAGCTTAGATCAGCGATCAAGTGCAAATTAAATTTCAGCTTACAGTTCAACAGATTAGAACAGAAAAACATCATTCGATTTAGAGAACATCTTAGAATCAGAATCGGTTCAGATCAGTTTACAGCAATTCAAGTTAGAATATGCAGTGGGAAACAGTTTAGAATAGCTAAGAGATTATGATCAGGTGGAACAGCTCATAGAATAGAATGTTTAGATCATATCAGAGCGTAGAATAGATCAGATGGGGCAATCAGCTCAGACAGAATAAGCATGGTTTATAGATCAGTTCAGTGTAAACAGCTCAGAGCAGAATCCGTTGTTGAACAGTAGAGAACGACTAAGTTGGTACAGTAAAGAACAGCGAGAATCTAACGGAACAGTTTAGAGCTTAGCAAAACAGAACAGCTCAGATAGAATCAGTAGAAAGCATCTAACAGCTCAGAGTTGTACAAAGCAGTACGAAGCAGATTATAGCAATAACAGTTTTGAGGGAGCTTCGTAGAGGATCAACTCAAGGATCAGCTCAGAGGAACCGCATAAAAGAACATGCCAGAGCTGGTCAAACAAAGTCAAGCAATCGGTACGAGCTATAAACAGTACAAACGAGTACAAAACTGTATTTTTGTCCGAGCTGAAAGATCCTTTGAATCTCGCCAAGAAAGGAAAGATCCTTTGAATCTCGCTAAAAGAGGAAAGAAATCGTTGATAGCCAAAAGAGGAAAGAGCCTATATAATGGCTGAAGATCAGATTGACAGGCATAATTTATGGGATCTCTTCAACGATAACAAATCTTCAAAGGCTATATATATATATATATACATACAACAGATTCAAACCAAGACAGAGAGGAAAATGAAAAATAAAGGTGCACACAGTGACATATATGCACGAAACACAGAATAGAGAGATGTGCGCAATAGTCGAGAGCTGGTATATACAGGTGGCATGTGGTGTACAGGCTGAGAACTATGCCCATGTGTGATCTGGTGCACAGCCGAGATCTTAAATGAAGAATCATTATAGTCGACTTCACAACCAGGGAAGAAGATGATGATATCAGCTTTGAAGAAGCACTTCTCAGCATGTGAGAAAATATTTGAGAGCTTACAATGTAAATCTCACACACACACATTCACTCACATATTGAGAGATGATCAAAACATATTAGAGTGAATGTGAGAAACAAATTCATTGTAGTCTTTGAACAGAGACATTAAACAAGTTCTTTGTGATGTGGTTTACACAGATTGCGGGCTGATGTGATGCGCGGAGTGCTAAGAGTTCTCGCAGCTTGCAGGCTGTTGGATCTGGTTATTGCAGAATGTGAGGCTCTCTACCCACAATTAATCCTCTAATCTCAATCAGTGGGTGATTACTGTAAACTAAACAAGTTTATTAAATCCAATCTGGTTTATAAGAATTTTTTTTTCGTTTGTTTCAGCGGAAGCTTAAAGATATCAGAAACTTAAAGATTTCAGCTGGTATCGTAAAAGTTATTCATTTATAAGAATACTTCATTGTCCACAGTAGGTACAATCTACGTTACTAATATTCGTTTGATTCTTATGTACAAAACCAGACTTGAGAAACCTAAGACCAACTGTCCAAAAACATAGACTATCAGCTGGTGTTTATTCTTCCTGCTGCTGACCCATCGTCTAGGTAGTTATCTCTCGCTACCCCTGGTTACTCCCCACTAGTTTCTTCCTCCTGTTGTCATGCACACATACAAAATAAAACAGCAGCCGGCTAAACTCCGGTGAGAATCATCTCAGTATAATCAACAGGTACAAATAATATCAATAAAACACATAACAGTCTATCAACTGAAATAAAATGCAATGCATGATTCTATCTCATCTCTTCGGGCCCAGAATTGATTCCATTTCAGTTCGATGCCATCAAGAATCGTATCCGATCTTGACATGAATATTCATCTATCGAAACTATCTTCGGCTTCGAAAATCAGGCTAACTTAGTCCTGGGCATTAGAATCAATTCAAATCTCGTCGTATGATGCAATCTCATGCAAAATAAAAGATCCACTACCTGTGATGGATCGACACATACATAACTCAAGTTCTAAATCAAGAACAGTAATCAACATGTATGTGATTTCATCGGGATACTCAAGAAAACTCATTCTTGAGTAATCTAATCCCTGACTCTAGTGTCAAATTATACCTTCACTGTCCTCTGTTTCAAAGTACTTCACTCCAACTCTGTTTCAACACTTCCTGAGAACGTCACAATAC
>KV006336.1:132710-143571 GCA_001598015.1 Dorcoceras hygrometricum
TTCCGGCCTAGTTTTTCGAGGAGAATCCGTTCGTGCTGATCTCGTCAGGGCTTCTAGTGCAGCCTGACGAAGGAGTCTCGGATCTGGTCGTGGACCGGATTGGCGTAAACTACCGCAATCTACCGAGAAGAGCCGGATTATTGTAATACCGGTTGGAGCCAGGCACAAGTGCCAGCGAGGTAACATGCTAAGACGCCCTATGTATGACGATTACTGTAATTGTCTGATTTTTCGTATTGATCGCCTCCCGGCACCTGTTTCTTGTTCTTCCGCTGCCTAGCCGGGGGGCGGATCCGGATCCCCAACAATATGTTCGTTTCTCTATGCTGACTACTCTTGATCTGCTATTTCATCTTAGACGTTCTCAGCTGATCGGAACCGATTCTGCTCTGAGCTGTTCATTCTGAAGTGATATATATACTACGATGTTTCTGTCTGAGCTTCATATCTGAGTTGATTACCCGATCTGATCTATTCTAAGCTCTGAACTGCTCTTGTAAGCTCTAAGCTGATTTGTTTCTCTATACTGATCTGATATCATTTGATCTAATCTGCTTACTCTGAGCTGATCTCTCGATCTGATCTGTTCTGAGTAGATCTGATTCTCTCTGCGCTTCTAATCTGATCTAATTATGTTCTGTCATGAACTGCACTAAGCTAATCTCTGAACCGAATACTGTTTATCTGTTCTGATCTGAACCTGTAAGCTAAAATCTGATCTGCACTTGATCTATGAACTGAACGCTTCTCTCCTGAGCTGAAAACTGCTCTGAACTGGTTTCTTCTGTGCTGATCTTCGCTCTATGCTAGGTCAGCTTGGATTTCGTCTTCTGGACCAGTTTGGGCGTCCCCTACTGTTCCAGCTTGGACATCTTCTCAATTGCACTCAGTTCGTCGCTTACAGCTCGCGTCGGATCTGCTTCAGCTCGCTTCTTCTGCTCGTAGCTTATCTGCTACACCGTTCTTCTTCAGCTCGTCTCTGATCTGCTTCAGCTTAGACCTGCGCACTCGATTAAAATCATAAGACACATAACAGCAGATTTTGTGTTTATCAAAATTGAGATCGGATCTATTACACAGATCCAACAGACGCCAATTTCTTTGAGTTTTGTTGTCCTAAGTTATTGCACATGGGACAAAATTAGAGAAAAATGGAAGATATTTTGTGAATTCTATTATCATTGATCTTCTAATTTGTGTAATTTGAGCAAAACTCAGTAGCACTCATTCAGATTTGATTTTATTATTCAGTTAAGTCAGTTTACACCAAAGCTGTTTTTACTTGCTTTTTGTCTCTATGATACAAATTTATTTAAAGTTTTTTAAAACTCATTTTATGAAACATAGGGGGAGTAATGATTATCGAAATTGCATAGAAATTTTTGGAAAGAAAAGTGCAGCAATATCTATTCTGACGAGCTAACATAGATTGCGTGAGATCTGTGTGGATGCCATGATCTCTAATTTTGGTTGTGCTAAAATTAAAGAAAAGTGGAAGAGATTCTGTAAATTCAATCTTCAATTATCCTCTAATCTGAATAGATGAGTATTTTCAGTAGCATATGATCGTTTTTTAAAAATTCATATCATGCATGCTGTTGTTTTTTGCAAACTGTTGTCCCTGCAAAATGTTTTATTTTCGAAAAATTAAAACCCGTGTTGTGTTAAGGGAGAGATTTATTTTTAATATTAAGGTGGAGACAAGATTTGACGCCTTTTTGATTCCCACAGAAAGATGGAGAAATATTTCGAAAAATCGTTTCTATTTGCGTTCTGATTATCCAAGTTTTGTGGTAATAAAAAAAGGGAGATTGTTGTATCTGTATAACAGATCAGATCTTAATTTTGATCAACACAAAACTTGTTAATTTGTTTATAGCGATTTAATTGAGTGCACAGGTCTAAGATAAAGCATATAAGATTAGACGCGAGCTGAGAACGATGAACTGAGTTCAATTAAGAAGATGTCCAAGCTGGTCCAGTATGGGACGCCCAAACTGATCCAGCAGACGACATCCAAGTTGACCCAGCTCGGAGCAAGAGCATCTTAGAAAATCAAATCAGGGCCGAGATGAAAGCTGAAGAACTGTATAGTATAAGAAGATTTGAGCTCAGTTACGAAGTGCAGATCAGATTATAATTTTGATGAACACAAAACTTGTTAATTTGTTTCTAACAATTTAATTGAGTGTGCATGTCTTAAGCAGATCAGATTAGACGCGTGCTGAGAAGCGATGAACTGAGTTTAATTGCAAAGATGTCCACACCGACCAGTAGGGAACACCCAAGCTGATCCAGAAGACGGCATCCAAGCTGACCCAGCTCGGAGCAAGAGCATATTAGAAAATCAAATCAGGACCAAGCTGAACGCTGAAGAACTGTATAATATAAGAAGAGCTGAGCTCAGTTACGAGATAGGATCTTAATTTTGATGAACACGAAACTTGTTAATTTGTTTCTAACGATTTAATTGAGTGCACAGGTATAAGCTGAAGCAGATCAAATTAGATGTGAGCTAAGAAGCGACGAACTGAGTTTATGAATATGTCCAAGCTGATTCATTAGGGAACACCCAAATCGATCCAGCAGACGACATCCAAGCTGACCTGCTCAGCAAGAGAATCTTAGAAAATCAAATCAGGATCGAGCTGAAAGCTGAAGAACTGCATGGTATAAGAAGAGCTGAGCTCAGTTACAAAGTGCAGATCAATTTAGCGTAGATGGAGATAGAGCAGTTCAGATCAGCTTAGAGCAGTTCAGATAAGAATAGTAAAGAACTCAGATCAAAGTAAGCAGATAGATCAGATTAGAGAAGCAGTTATGATCAGCTCATAGCATAACAGAGCAGAATCAGCTCAGAGAATAACAGAAAAAATCAGATCATATCAAATTGTAAGTGCAGAGAGAATTAGATCAGCTCGGAGTCCATATCAGATCGAACAGGCTATCTGATCAGGATCAAAGCAGTTTAAACATGAGCGTATGTGAATATTGGATTAAAGTAGTGCAAACTAATTTGTTACGTCTAAATTGGGTTCACAAGAAGGACAAAGAATATTAAATGGCCTCAACTACCAATGTACGATGAAAGGACATAGTACAACTAAGTCAGAACATTGCAGAACCTTTTCAAAGGCTAGAAACTTATGTCCAACGGATATATCAGATTAGAGATTATATAAAGATGAGAGCTGAATTGAAGAAGATGGTGAATAGTTTACGGGAAGAAGAAAATAGAAGAGGAAGCAGTCGACGATCTACAACGAGGAGCTTAATCGTCTATGTCGACTGCTTACTCTATCAGCTCACATAGCACTTCCTAGTATGTGAGATACAAGAGAGTTATACACTGTAAATGTTTAAAATCTCACACACAGATTCACTCACATATACGGAGATGATCTGAATAGATTATATGAGTGAATCACCACAAAATCAAAATCAATGTAGTCTTTCTAACAGAGACGTTAAACTAGTGAAAACAGAATAGAACAGAGTCTCACAGATTGCGAACTGGTGTGTAGCAGAGTCTAGGAGTTCAGCTTTGGGCAATGGGTAAGTCTCAACTGAGTGGGTTTGTACACGTATAAATTCAAAGTCTTCTAGTAGAGCCTTACAGATTTGGAAGAAGGGGAGACGTATGAGCGAGACTCTGAACTTTCATAAACAAATTTCAGAGTACTGATTTTAACAAATTCCTGCATCGCATGTTTTTAAAAACTACAGTTTTCGATTTTAAATTTTAGAGAATACATTCATATTTTTTCCGCTTGGTTTTTATGCCTAATCTGATGTATTTCTTGGTGCTTAATGATTTCAAGAACCAGAGCTACTACATCTCTCACCCATTTTTCATTTCTTCTCAGTTCAGATCACGTGCAATCTGTTTCTCGTACTGTAGCACCCACTATATTTTTTGATCCTATCTGTAACGTCCAGAAATCCATAAATTCACAAATAAAGAGTTTAAAGTTTGAGGTATCTATTTGCAATTATATTTTTAATCAGCTTTCATCTGAGCTGATTCTATATCAAATTAGAGGCACATTGCAAGGGGTGTCCGTCCGATCCAATCAAGCCAGGTTCATTCCATCTTTTAATCAATGGTTCGGTATATTTTAAATTGTTTTTAAACAGAGTAGCACTTTTTCAGAACTATAGCACTTTATTAGAACCGTGTTTTCACACATTGTAGCATTAAATTTTCATATAAATGCATCGTGCATCTTCATTCACAAAATAAAAATTCACGTAGAGGAAAAGTTTGAAGCGGTGCTCTCCCTAAACAAGAAACCGACCAGAGTTTCAAACTTTTCAAAAGGAACCGATCGTGTTTTTGTGCTGATTCGAGACAGATAAATCTCTGTAATCATCGTCATTGTTAAGGCAAGTAAACTCTGTTTCTTGCTGCACTTTTGAAAGCATATATTGTTTCTGTGTGCATGATTGTATGTGTTGAAGGTTTGAAAAACGTTTCTTTAAAAGTTCTTCAAACACAGTTGAGTTTAAGATACTTTCTTTAAAGTTTTGATTCAGGAAAGTTAATTAGAATATGTTTGATGATGTTCGTTCAGTTTCTTCTTGAGTTTTCTGAGATATTCTATAAATAGCTTACGCATTTTTGTGTCAGTAGCTTACAAGTAGGTTACATGTTCTTGTTCATTGGAGTTTTCCTTAGATACTTTCGATTCCTTCAGACTAAGGAAATCTTCCAAGCTTGTAATTGTTATTGAACTAAATTCACGATCTGCTCATTTTTCCAAAGCTGGTTTTTAGTCGGGATCTGGTTGTCCAATCCTCTAGCAATCTGATTCATTTCCAGCCTGCTTGCGTTCTGATTTCTTTGCTTAGTTATTCATTATATAATAGTCCAGTCTGTATTGACTTCACTTGACCAAAAACCTCGGAGCTGGTTTCTGCTTTTAACAAGTACACTCGCGTACTGATAATACTCCGAGCTGATCCAACTCAGGTCCATTCTGGACTGATATAGTAACTTCGAGTTTAATTTTTCGTTTCTTTAGCTTTGATTCGAAGGTATAACTTCAATCTATTCGTAGTTATACCCATTGTAAGAAATATCTCATCAGCTCAGAGCCTTGATGCTTCTTATTTGTTTCTATAGACCGAGTTAATTTCAGTTTTCTTCTTAAATTGGATTCTGATGAACTCCCAATAGCTTTCGAACATCAAAATAGATTTTAAGAATATAATTACAAAGAAAGTTTTACTGAAAGATTTAAAGGAAGTATATTTAAAAGTTTAAAGTGATTTATGACAAAGATAACAGACGGTCAGCATAGGAAGGGTGAGGACGTAGCATGACGAACCAGTGTGTCCCTTCACATTGAAAGGGACAAGGCTTTATAGTTGACGAAATATTTACCGATCAAACGACTTTGACCTAAGGAGAGCTTTTGAGCCATAATTCAATAGAAAATAAGAATAGAGCAGAGGGTGGTTCATAACCACAGCTTAAAGAAATGTTTATGTTACTTCCTTTTAAAGATCATTAAATGTTTTCAGTATGTTCAAACATGTACAGTTATGCTTTAGCAAACTTCCTGTTTACCAGATTATAGTATTTAGTGTATCAGCTTACGAGTTTTTTGATACCGTAACTGTTATTTCTATGCATGTATTGCATGCCTTTTGTAATTACAGATTTACTTGTTGAGCCTCTAGGCTCACTAGTTTTCTTGAGTGCAGGTGATGATATTTAAGTGGAGCTGGATGGTGCGAACTGGATCAGAGTGAGTGTTTTTATCGTGTACATTATCTTCCGTGCTGTTTTCAGTTTTCATTCTTTTTGTTGTACAGAAATTATGAGACAATCTTTTGTACATTTTAGATTACTTCCTTATTTATCCAATGTAATCTGAATGGATTTGTATGCCTGGTTATATATGTATAAAGTTCTGCAGTTAAGAAATTCTATAATAAGAATTACAGTATGTAATAATGTACCACGTGATCCTAATTTTAATAAGGTTGCAAATTCCAAAATTTGATATTATGTTTCAATCTTCACCTTCCCAGTTTAGTATTTAAGATTTTGGATCGTGGTTCTACAATTGGTATCAGAGCATGGTACTTGACTTTAACACTTCTTCCAATCTAAGACAGTTCTCGCCAGTCGCTTCTGTTATCTTGTGAGTTTTATTTTCCTGTGGTAGCATATATTATTTCCTCATAAGAGTCTTGTGGTAGATTTGGGCTACGAATACAGATAAATTTCAGGAAGAAGTAGAGGAAGAAGAATCAATATGGAAGGAGAGGGTGAAAGGATGGAAATAACCCTGTATTAGCCAGCATGGCTCAACTGCTGGAACGCCTGGTTGATCAATCTACCCTAGAGAATGGTCAATTATCTGGACGAAAGCTGGATCAAATCTCTAGAAGTCATATTCGACTATATACACCTATATGACCAAGATAGACCTCGATGTGCTATTTATATGCTGAGGGGAGATGCCAAGATATGGTGGTAGGGAGCTAAGCTAATTGTAGATTTGACAACACTTACCTGGGAAGAATTTAAGAGGGTGTTCTCTGTACTTCATAGTGGATGTGAGGGTTGAGCTGAAGAGAGAATTTTTAACTCTTAAACAAGGTAGTATCCGGTGCGGGATTATATCCGCAAATTTGAGAGAGGATGTTACTTGTTCCTCTGATAGGTAGAGATGTGGAGGAGAAGCTCCGAAATTTTGTTGATGGATTGAGGCCAACGTTGAAACATGACGTTAGGCTTGCTGAACCAATGGACTACAGGGCAGCAGTGAACAAAGCCCTGTGAGCTGAGCAAGATTGGAAGGAGATTGACGAAGAACGTCAATTGAAACATCAAGCCTTCCAAATTAAAGATCGGAGATAATCCAAGATACCCAATAACAACCAACAAAGGTCTCAGGGACAAGGACCCATACAAGCCCAACCGATCAATGCAGTTCCCAAGATTGAGAATAGGTCAGTTTGTCCAACCTGTAAAAATAATCACGCTGGTCAGTGTCAAGCTGGTGAAGGTGTGTGTTACAAGTGTGGCAAGCCAGGCCACATATCTAAGTATTGTCCACAACCCAAGCAACTCATCACCAGTAGAGCCTATGATATGACAGCAGAACAGGATCAACCAGAATCTAAGGTGGTTACAGGTAAAATTGTTTTCGCCTGTACGCCCTCTAGCTTTATTAGATTCTGGTGCAACATATTCATTTATAACAGCAGTTTTTGCTAAGAAATTATCAACTCAACCAGAAGTTTTAGAGATAGGTTATTGTGTTAACATTCCATCGGGAGAAAACTTATTAACCAATAGAATTTTTCACAAAATAGAGCTTAAAATGCAAGGTTATATCGTTTATGCAGATTTAATATTATTACCTATGCTTGAGTTTGTTGGCGACAATGGCGGATCCGGATCCCGTTTCCCAGGGGCGCAGCGGAAGTTAAAAATTGCCCCAGGATACGTTCAATACATTAATACAATTCAATAATCATACATAGGATGTTTATCGAATCGTTACCTTGCTGGCGTCTAGGCGCCTGGCTCCGACCAGTTTCACGAGGAAACCGACACTTCAAACGATAGGCGGCGGTAGATCGTCAATCAGGTCCACGACCGGAATCAAGATTCCTCCGTCAATCTGCACTAGAAGATCTGACGGATTCTGGCACGGACGGAAACTCCTCGTCACGGTGATCGAAAAAATTCCGATCACGTAGAAGGCGGCACACGGCGGCGGCAAGGGGCGGCGCAAGGCTGCGGCAAGGGGCGGCGCAAGGCGGCGACCAGCGGGCGTGTGGGCGAGGGAGGTGGGCGGCCGAATTGTAGAGTTGGAGGCTAGGGTTTAATTGTTGTATATTGTGTGATTAAAGCCCTAAACCAATTTAACTAAATAAAGATGGTACATGGGCTTGAACCGGCCCAATGGAATTGGGTCATACCCAGGTCCATATGAACATTCGGTTCGTTTAAATCACAACGGTTTCATCATAACTCCGATCTATGATCAGATCGGACCGATCGACTCAGTTTCCAAAACTGAACGTTATGATGTGAAAAACAATTTTTCAGATTACCTAGTCCAAAATGACAGTTTTGCCCCTCAACTTTGGGAAATCGCAATTTCACCCCTGTTGACTTTTAGGAAGTCGCACTCCCTAAAATCCTCCTCCTATGCTCAGCACATTAAGCTCAGTTTCCGTGCGGGAATCATGAATCCAGTACTTGTGTGACCCTCAATGGTTCAGGGATACAGCTAGCCGTGGGCCCACAACCATTGTGGCTCCGAAATCACAATTTCGGACTTGCCCAACGGATCATGGTAAAGCGCCTAGCAACATCGCCCCATGATCCCCTAGGTATCACTGATAGTGCCTACAAGAACCAGTTGGTCGTGGTTGGCGTACAGTACGGTCCTTTCAACACATATATCCCGATCAGATCAACGACCATTGGTAAATCGAGAGTCGCTAGAGATCCAATAGCTATGCATACATCTTGGAGATCGAATAGTGACATCGCGAGTGTTACTAGGCAAAAAAATTTACCTAAAACACATCCAGTACTCTGGCCAGAGATTTATACACTATTATCCCCTCAGATAGCATAGGATATCCACGCATGAGAGCGAGCGGTAAATCCTCGACAGCGAAGCATCGACTCCTACATGCATCGGGACCTCACCCAATCCCGCCGCCTAATGACTCCAAGTGAGTCAGCAAACGGGTCAAAGTGAGGCGCCTATCATGTAGAGTCTCAATGGCGTTTCGAGTAGTGAGGACTAATCAGTACAACCAAGACCTCGGACTTATCCACTCGACAAATGGTAACCACTTGGAAAGTCCGAACGAGGGTAGTTCGATAGATCACCAGGTCACTATCCATCTGAATGCTCAGAACATCACAATGTTCCCTACCAATGAAACATGGTACTTCACATCGCAGATGCTAGTCTCAAGCTCGGGAGGCTTTATCCTCATTTTGATGGCCCAATCGACTAGGAACGAATTCAGAATGCATAGTGACTATTAGATGTGTTTCATGATAGCCATCATATCCACTATCACATCTAACATACACTATGGTGCATTCTAGGTCTTTATCCAACACAATTGTTAACATTATATAACATAATGAAAATAAAGAATGTCATAAATAAATGCGTATTTCATAAATAAAGATTGTCATATACAAGAGTCTATAAAACCCACACGCCACAAGTTGTCTAATTGGGCATCTACTCTAACAATCTCCCACTTTCCCTATAGCCAACTACTCATCAGACGCAGTCCCATTGTTTCGTGATTTTTTTCAAACAACGGTCCTGGCAAGGGCTTCGTAAGTGGATCAGTAACATTTTCCGCATAGGCGACTCTCTCAACTGCTATGTCACCTCTAGCCACAATATCCCGGATTATGTGGTATTTCCTCAGTATATGTTTGGATCTTTGGTGAGACCTAGGCTCCTTTGATTGCGCAACGGCACCCGTGTTGTCGCAGTACACCGGGACTGGACCAACTCCATCAGGAATGACGCCCAACTCTTGGACGAAATTCCTTATCCAAACCGCCTCCTTAGCAGCAGCTGATGCTGCGATGTACTCAGCCTCAGTGGTTGAATCCGCGATGATGTCTTGCTTGGAACTCTTCCAAGAGACAGCACCACCATTGAGCATGAATACAAATCCAGAGGTAGACTTCGAATCATCCACGTCACATTGGAAGCTAGAATCAGTGTAGCCTTCCAATTTCAGTTCACCACCCCCATAGACCATGAACATATTCTTAGTCCTTCGCAAGTACTTAAGAATATCCTTCACAGCCTTCCGATGCAATTGGCCGGGGTTGGCCTGGTAGCGGCTCGTGACACTCAGAGCATATGCGACATCCGGTCTAGTTGAGATCATGCCATACATAATGCTACCTATTTCCGAGGCATATGGCACACGTGCCATACTCTCTATCTCTTCATCAGTCTTTGGACACATAGACTTAGATAGAGTTACCCCGTGGCACATAGGTAGGTGTCCTCTCTTGGACTCTTCCATAGAGAACCGCTTAAATATGGTATCGATGTAGGTAGCTTGGGTGAGTCCGAGCATCCTTTTCGATCTATCCCACGTGCCATACTCTCTATCTCTTCATCAGTCTTTGGACACATAGACTTAGATAGAGTTACCCCGTGGCACATAGGTAGGTGTCCTCTCTTGGACTCTTCCATAGAGAACCGCTTAAATATGGTATCGATGTAGGTAGCTTGGGTGAGTCCGAGCATCCTTTTCGATCTATCCCGATAGATCTGAATTCCTAGAATATAGGATGCTTCACCCATGTCCTTCATCGAGAATATACTAGACAACCATACTTTAGTTGACTGCAGCATTCCTACATCATTTCCAATGAGTAGAATGTCATCAACATAAAGTACAAGGAATGTCACAGCACTTTTAACTACCTTCTTATATACACATGGATCCTCGGGATTCTTGATGAAACCAAATTCCTTAATTGTTTCATCGAATCTCAGGTTCCAACTCCTCGATGCTTGTTTGAGACCGTAGATCGATCTCTGAAGTTTGCATACCTTATGCTCACTTCCTACAGATGTTAAACCCTCAGGCTGCGTCATATAGATCTCTTCCTTAATGTTTCCATTAAGGAACGCAGTCTTCACATCCATTTGTCATATCTCATAGTCGTACCATGTGGCTATGGCAAGTAAGATTCTAATTGACTTGAACATTGTGACCGGTGAGAAGGTTTCATCATAGTCAACACCTTGCCTTTGAGTGTAACCTTTCGCGACCAGCCGTGCCTTGTAGGTCAATACCTTACCATCATGCCCAAGTTTCCTCTTGT
>KV006336.1:143857-186094 GCA_001598015.1 Dorcoceras hygrometricum
GAGGATTAACGAGAGTCCAAACTTGGTTCGCATGCATTGAGTCAATCTCAGACTGCATTGCTTCAAGCCATAAACTAGAATCAGCATCGGAAATTGCCTCCTTGAAAGTCCTTGGATCACATCCAATAACTTGATCACCCTGATCATCTTCAAGAAGGAAACCATATCTTTCAGGAGCCCTAGGAACCCTTTCGGATCTCCTAGGTGCGACCATTTCGGGTACTGGCTCTGGAGGTGTGGGAGACTAACTTGGTACTTCAGACGGTTCTCGAACCTCTTCGAGATCTACTATCTTGCCTTTTCTATCAAGTAGAAATTCCCTTTCCATAAAGATGGCATTTCTAGAAACAAACACTTTTGTTTCGTTTGGATAGTAGAAGTAGTATCCAATAGAATTCTTTGGATACCCAATGAAGTAGCATAAGATGGATCTAGTATCCAGCTTATCTCCCACTGTCTGCTTCTCGTAAGCAGGACATCCCCAAATCCTCATGTATGAGTACTTGGGTGGTTTGCCCATCCATATCTCATATGGAGTCTTATCCACTGCCTTGGTGTGGACATTGTTCAATAATATTACCGCCGTTTCGAGCGCATAGCCCCAAAACGAGGTAGGAAGCTCAGTGAAGCTCATCATAGACCGAACCATGTCCATCAAGGTTCGATTATGACGCTCCGCTACACCATTGAGCTGTGGTGTGGCCGGAGGGGTCCACTGCGAGAGAATCCCATTCTCTTTCAGATAGTATTGAAATCCAGCACTCAAGTATTCACCACCTCGATCGGATCGAAGCGCTTTAATACTTTTCTCTAACTGATTTTCTACTTCAGCCTTGAATTCTTTGAACCTTTCAAAGGATTCAGACTTGTGCTTCATTAAGTACAAGTATCCATACCTAAAGTAATCATCGGTAAAGGTGATGAAGTATGTGTGACCGTACTTAGTACCAATGCTAAGTGGGCCACACACATCAGTATGGATCAAATCCAATGTGCCTTGAGCACGTTCAGGCTTGCCCTTGAAGGGTTGTTTAGTCATCTCTCCCTTGAGACAAGACTCACAAGTCGGTAGGGAGTTAATGTCTGACAAATCAAACATGTCACTCCTAACTAACTTATTCATCCTTCTTAGAGAAATATGACCTAGCCTAGCGTGCCAAAGTTGTGCTGAGTTCAAGCTATCGTATTTTCTTTTAATAGTTGTTGTATGTGTTTCCACATCGCGAGTTGGAACTGGTTTTAATTTTAAGGTGTACAGATCGTTTTCGCGTTCCCCAATTCCAATTAAACATTCATTCTTGTATATATTGCAAATCGAATTAGCAAAACACAAGAATATCCATTACTATCAAGCATAGAAACAAAAATAATGTTCTTTATCAATTCGGGAACAAATAAAACATCCTTCAATAACAACTTAAAATTTGACGACATAAATAAATAAACATCTCCTATAGCTACTGCAGCAACTCTTGCTCCATTGCCCAGCCTCAAATGGGTCTCACCCTCTCTAAGACGTCAGCTTCTTGTCATCACCTGCAAATCATTGCAGATATGAGATCCACATCTGGTATCAAGTACCCAAGAATTCGAATTAAGAGACATATTTATTTCGATATAGAACATACCTTTTGCAGTTCGCAACTGCTCGATGTACTCCTTGCAGTTCCTCCTCCAATGTCCAGGCTTGTGGCAGTGGTGGCAAACATCCTCGGACTTGTTTGGCTTGGAAGCTTTGCCTTGGGCTTCTTAGTGGGCTTTTCCTCCTTCGCAGGGGCAGAACGCTTCTTACCCTTGCGTCTGGGCCCCTTCTTCGCAGAGGAAGAAGAGCCCATAAGGAGGACGGGCATGTCCTTCTTTATGGTTCCCTCAAACACGACCAGCATGTTAACCACCCAACACAATGTTGAGGTTTCGAAGCCAGTCTTGGTAGTTCAGACCGGTGAACTTGTTGCTATCCAGTATAGCAGCGAGTGGGTTTTTGATCGAAGACATTATAAAGCAGTTTATACTGAAAAGAAAAACAGAAATGCATTACTAACTATATATGAAAAACGCTAAGACATAAAACAAGGTCATTTAGTTTTATGAATTACCCTCTCACTATTTTAACGATTTCACCACCCTCTAATAAAATCGGGAAAGCAAGTTTCCTTAGTGGGTACAGAGTCCAATCAAGTGATCATGGTCCCGAATAATATCAGCCAACCACGACCCTTAAAAGGTAGAGTCCAATTTCAACCGGTGCAACCTCCATGTATTCACCTCACGTCGAGTAAGGGCCCAATAATATGACGCCGATTACTATCACGTGTCAAGATGACCCATCAATGTTGAGTCATGAAGGACGGTCCCCTTAACGTCCCCAATAATATGAGCCAACGTTAAAGGGAGTTCCAACCGACTCACAACGAGTGTCAATGACGTGTACAGCTTTCCGGCATACATAACCCCCTCAATAATATGAGCCGGGCCATGTATGCGGGTAGCATCGACGTACACCCATTGTTAATGTAAATATTAGATTTAGTGGGAGGACATTCGAAGACGGTGGACATGATGATCAAAGATATTGAAGACCGAAGATCTGTATAACCGGAAGCAATTGTAATAGGATTGCATTGCATACTGTATTTCACCTAGGACTGGACCTAGGTCCGTGATTGGCAACCACGGACCGCATAGCTCTCGCGATCGATCATCCGAAAGTTTATTTATATATATACGATATATATGTTAGTTGAATCCGCATGTTAAATTATGATTTAATTATTGTTGAGACCAAATTTTCAAAATTAAAATCCCTCGTTTTAAATTTGATTTAAAATTGATATTTATGATTTAATTATTGTTGAGACCAAATTTTCAAAATTAAAATCCCTCGTTTTAAATTTGATTTAAAATTGATATCCAGATTAAAAGTTTATTCGATAAACTAAGAAAATTTAAATTTGTTTAAATTCTCCTACCTTCCATCAACAATGAGTGTACGTCGATGCTACCCGTATACATGGCCCGACTCATATTATTGAGGGGGTTATGTATGCCGGAAAGCTGTACACGCCATTGACACTTGCTGTGAGTTGGTTGGAACTCCCTTTAACGTTGGCTCATATTATTGGGGACGTTAAGGGGACCGTCCTTCACAACTCAACATTGATGGGTCGTCTTGACACGTGATAGTAATCGGCGTCATATTATTGGGCCCTTACTAGACGTGAGGTAAATACATGGAGGTTGCACCGGTTGCAATTGGACTCTACCTTTTGGGGGGTCATGGTTGGCTGATATTATTCGGGACCATGATCGCTTGATTGGACTCTGTGTACCCACTGAGGAAACTTACTTTCTCGATTTCATTAGAGGGTGGTGAAATCGTTAAAATAGTGGGAGGGTAATTCATAAAACTAAATGACCTTGTTTTATGTCTTAGCGTTTTTCATATATAGTTAGTGATGCATGTCTGTTTTTCTTTTCAGTATAAACTGCTTATAAAATGTCTTCGATCAAAAATCCACTCGCTGCTATACTGGATAGCAACAAATTCACTGGTCTGAACTACCAATACTGGCTTCGAAACCTCAATATTGTATTGGCTTCGGAGAAACTTCTCTACACGTTGGAGAAGAGCCCTCCGAAGGAAGCACCTGCCGATATCAGCCCTGAGGAGCTGACAAAGCTTAACCAATGGTGGGACGATGAGCTTAAGACTCGATGCTATGTGATGGCATCGATGTCAAACGAAATGCAACGGAGCTTTGAGAAGACGGTGTATGTTGCTGACATACACCTTCATCTTAAGGAACTGTACGGGGAGAACTCTCGACATGAGAGGTACACCACTGTCAAGGAGCTTATGACGAGCCGCATGCGCGATGAGTCTTCGGTCCGCGAGCATGGGGTTCGTATGATTGGGCTCATTGAAAAGCTGGTGGACCTTGATATCACACTTCCACACGAGCTGTCTGTGGATTTGCTTCTCCTCTCGCTTCCTGCTGCATTCGACCCCTTTGTGGTCAACTTCAACATGAACAATCTGGAAGACACCCTTGAAGAGGTGGTGAACATGCTTGTAGTGTTTGAAGGGACCATAAAGAATGACAAGCCCGTCCTCCTTATGGGCTCTTCTTCCTCTGCGAAGAAGGGGCCCAAACGCAAGGGTAAGAAGCGTTCTGCCCCTGCGAAGGAGGAAAAGCCCACTAAGAAGCCCAAGGCAAAGGCTCCAAATCAAACAAGACTGAGGATGTTTGCTACCACTGCCACAAGCCTGGGCATTGGAGGAGGAACTGCAAGGAGTACCTCGAGCAGTTGCGAACTGCAAAAGGTATGTTCTATATCGAAATAAATATGTCTCTTAATTCGACTTCTTGGGTACTTGATACCGGATGTGGATCCCATATCTGCAATGATTTGCAGGTAATGACAAGAAGCCGACGTCATAGAGAGGGTGAGACCCACTTGAGGCTAGGCAATGGAGCAAGAGTTGCTGCAGTAGCTATAGGAGATGTTTATTTATTTCTGTCTTCAGATTTTAAGTTGTTATTGAGAAACGTTTTATTTGTTCCCGAATTAATAAAGAACATTATTTCTGTTTCTATACTTGATAGTGATGGATATTCTTGTGTTTTTGCTAATTCGATTTGCAATATATACAAGAATGAATGTTTAATTGGATTTGGAGAACGCGAAAACGAATTGTACACCTTAAAATTAAAACCAGTTCCAACTCGCGATGTGGAAACACATACAACAACAATTAAAAGGAAAACCGATAGCTTGAACTCAGCACAACTTTGGCACGCTAGGCTAGGTCATATTTCCCTAAGCAAGATGAACAAGTTAGTTAGGAGTGACATGTTTGATTTGTCAGACATTAACTCCCTACCGACTTGTGAGTCTTGTCTCAAGGGAAAGATGACTAAACAACCCTTCAAGGGCAAGCCTGAGCGTGCTCAAGGCCCATTGGATTTGATCCATACTGATGTGTGTGGCCCACTTAGCATTGGTACTATGTACGGTCACACATACTTCATCACCTTTATCGATGATTACTCTAGGTATGGGTACTTGTACTTAATGAAGCACAAGTCTGAATCCTTTGAAAGGTTCAAAGAATTCAAGGCTGAAGTAGAAAATCAGTTAGGGAAAAGTATCAAAGCACTTCGATCCGATCGAGGTGGTGAATACTTGAGTGCTGAATTTCAATACTATCTTAAATAGAATGGGATTCTCTCGCAGTGGACCCCTCCGGCCACACCACAGATCAATGGTGTAGCGGAGCGTCGTAATCGAACATTGATGGACATGGTTCGATCTATGATGAGCTTCACTGAACTTTCTACCTCGTTTTGGGGCTATGCGCTCGAAACGACGGTAATGTTGTTGAACAATGTCCACACCAAGGCAGTGGATAAGACTCCATATGAGATATGGATGGGCAAACCGCCAAAATACTCATACATGAGGATTTGGGGATGTCCTGCTTACGTGAAGCAGACAGTGGGAGATAAGCTGGATAATAGATCCATCTTATGATACTTCATTGGGTATCCAAAGAATTCCATTGGATACTACTTCTACTATCCCAACGAAACAAAAAGTGTTTGTTTCTAGAAATGCCACCTTTATGGAAAGGGAATTTCTACTTGATAGAAAACGCAAGATAGTAGAACTCGAAGAAGTTCGAGAACCATCTGAAGTACCAAGTGAGTCTCCCGCACCTCCAGAACCAGTGCCAGAAATGGTCGCACCTAGGAGATCCCGAAAGGGTTCCTAGGGCTCCTGATAGATATGGTTTCCTCCTTGAATATGATTAAAGTGATCAAGTTGTTGGATGTGATCCGAGAACTTTCAAGTAGGCAATTTCCGATGTTGATTCTAATTTGTGGCTTGAAGCAATGCAGTCTGAGATTGACTCAATGCATGCGAACCAAGTTTGAACTCTTGTTAATCCTCCCGAAGAAATTGTTCCTATTGGGTGCAAATGGATATACAAGAGAAAACTCGGGCCTGATGGTAAGTATTGACCTACAAGGCACGACTGGTCGCGAAAGGTTACACTCAAAGGCAAGGTGTTGACTATGATGAAACCTTTTCACTAGTCGCAATGTTCAAGTCAATTAGAATCTTACTAGCCATAGCCGCATGGTACGACTATGAGATATGGCAAATGGATGTGAAAATTGCGTTTCTTAATGGAAACATTAAGGAAGAAATCTATATGACGTAGCCTGAGGGTTTCACATCTGTAGGAAGTGAGCATAAAGTATGCAAACTTCATAGATCGATCTACGGTCTCAAACAAGCATCGAGAAGTTGGAACCTGAGATTCGATAAAACAATTAAGGAATTTGGTTTCATCAAGAATCCCGAGGATCCATGTGTGTATAAGAAGGTAGTTAAAAGCGCTGTGACATTCCTTGTACTTTATGTTGATGACATTCTACTCATTGGGAATGATGTAGGAATGTTGCAGTCAACTAAAGTCTGGTTGTCTAGTAGATTCTCGATGAAGGACATGGGTGAAGCATCCTACATTCTTGGAATACAGATCTATCGGGATAGATCGAAAAGGATGCTCGGACTCACCCAAGCTACCTACATCGATGCCATACTTAAGCGGTTCTCTATGGAAGAGTCCAAGAGAGGACACCTACCTATATTCCACGGGGTCACTCTATCTAAGTCTATGTGTCCGAAGACTGATGAGGGATAGAGAATATGACACGTGTGCCATATGCCTCGGCAATAGGTAGCATTACGTATGGCATGATCTCAACTAGACCGGATGTCGCATATGCTCTGAGTATCACGAGCCGCTACCAGGCCAACCCCGGCCAAATGCATTGGAAGGCTGTGAAAGATATTCTTAAGTACTTGCGAAGGACTAAGAGTATGTTCACGGTCTATGGGGGTGGTGAACTGAAATTGGAAGGCTACACTGATTCTAGCTTCCAATGTGACGTGGATGATTCGAAGTCAACCTTTGGATTTGTATTCATGCTCAATGGTGGTGCTGTCTCTTGGAAGAGTTCCAAGCAAGACACCATCGTGGATTCAACCACTGAGGCTGAGTACATCGCAGCATCAGCTGCTGCTAAGGAGGCGGTTAGATAAGGAATTTCGTCAAAGATTTGGGCGTCATCCCTGATGGAGTTGGTCCAGTCCCAGTGTACTACGACAACACGGGTGCCGTTGCGCAAGCAAAGGAGCCTAGGTCTCACCAAAGATCCAAACATATACTGAGGAAATACCACATAATCCGGGATATTGTGGCTAGAGGTGACATAGCAGTTGAGAGAGTCACCTCTGCGGACAACATTGCTGATCCACTTACGAAGCCCTTGACAGGACCGTTGTTTGAAAAACATCACGAAACAATGGGACTGCGTCTTATGAGTAGTTGGCTATAGGGCAAGTGGGAGATTGTTAGAGTAGATGCCCAACTAACCAACTTGTGGCGTGTGTGTTTTATTGACTCTTGTGTATAACGATATTTATATATGATATACGCATTTCCTTATGGTATTCTTTATTTTCATTATGTTATAATGTTAACAATTGTGTTGGATAAAGACCTAGAATGCACCATAGTGTATGTTAGATGTGATAGTGGATATGATGGCTATCATGAAACACATCTAATAGTCACTGTGTATTCTGAACTCGTTCCTAGTTGATTGGGCCATCAAAATGAGGATAAGGCCGTCCAAGCTTGAGACTAGCATCTGCGATGTGAAGTACCATGTTTCATTGGTAGGGAACATTGTGATGTTCTGAGCATGCAGATGGATAGTGACCTGGTGATCTATCGAACTACCCTCGTTCGGACTTTCCAAGTGGTTACCATTTGTCGAGTGGATAAGTCCGAGGTCTTGGTTGTATTGATTAGTCCTCACTACTCGAAACGTCATTGAGACTCCACATGATAGGCACCTCACTTTGACCCGTTTACCGACTCACTTGGGGTCATTAGGTGGCGGGATTGGGTGAGGTCTCGATGCATGTAGGAGTCGATGCTTCGTTGTCGGGGATTCACCGCTCGCTTTCATGCGTGGATATCATATGCTATCTGAGGAGACAATAGTGTGATAAATCTCTGTCCAGAGTACTGGATGTGTTTTAGGTAAATGGGTTTGCCTAGTAACACTCGTGATGTCACTATTTGATCTCCAAGATGTATGCATAGTTATCGGATCTATAGCGACTCTCGATATACCAATGGTCGTTGATCTGATCGGGATATATGTGTTGAAAGGACCGTACTGTACGCTAACCATGACCAACTGGTTCTTGCAGGCACTATCAGTGATATCTAGGGGATCATGGGGCGATGTTGCTAGGCGCTTTACCATGATCCGTTGGGCAAGTCCGAAATTGTGATTTCGGAGTCACAATGGTTGTGGGCCCACGGCTAGCTGTATTCCTGAACCATTGAGGGTCACACAAGTACTGGATTCACGATTCCCGCACGGAAACTGAGCTCAATGTGTTGAGAAAAGGAGGAGAATTTAAGGGAGAGCGACTTCCTAAAAGTCAACAGGGGTCAAATTGCGATTTCCCAAAGTTGAGGGGCTAAACTGTAATTTTGGACTAGGTGGTCTGAAAAATTGTTTTCCCATCATAATACGCAGTTTTGGAAACTGTGTTGATCAGTCCGATCTGATCGATGATCAGGATTATGATGAAACCACGGTGATTTAAATGAACCGAATGTTCATATGAACATGGGCTTGACCCAAGTCCATTGGGCCGGTTCAAGCCCATGTATGTTTTAAATACAAGACTTGGTCTAGGGCATATGATAACATAACTTACACTCTCATAACCAAAAACCTAGCTTGTGGTCGCCCCCTCTCCTCCCAAAACCTCACGGCCGCCGCCTCCACCGTCGCGCCGCCGTGCCGCCGCCGCCGTTGATCGTGTGATCGGACTTGTTCCGATCAGCGTGTTGAGGAGATTCCGTTCATGCCAAATTCGTCAGGCCTTATAGTGCAGGCTGACGAAGGAATCGTGTTTCCGATCGTGGACCTGATTAGGAGGATCTACCGTCGTCTACATTTGAAGAGCCAAATTCCCTGTGAATTTGGTTGGAGCCAGGCGCATAGACGCCAGCAAGGTGACACTCTATAAAACATCCTATGCATGTTTTATTGTATATATTTTATGTATTGAACGTTTTTCGGGGCAATTTTTAAACTTCCGCTGTGCCCCCAGGAAACGGGATCCGGATCCGCCATTGTCGCCAACAAGTGATGCTAGTGCAATCTGATCTGTCTTGGTGCGAGCTGGTGGTGTAGCATCTCTGAACTGTTATCGATTGAGTAGCAAACCGTAAGCTGGGTTCAGCTTTGGAAGTTACGCAGCCTTCTGGGCTGAGTAGGTAATTTAGGAACGTTGTACTGGGATGTTAGGTTTAGTGAGCTTAGGCGAAAGCTGATGGCGGAGAACAGGTTGGCTGTGAGCTATTGTCCCGCTTGAGCAGAACAGTGTGTGGACTGGTATGCTATTGTGAACTGTTGTTGTTGTATTTGTGATGAGTTGTTTCGTTAGACAAATCATGTAGGAGTTGTCCTAGCTCTTCTGAGCTGTTTGGGGAGAAACCTGCGTACACGAGAGCTGAGTTGTGCGCTAGAGCTGTTGAGTGCACGAGATGAGTTCTGAGCGTGATCTGCTGGTGTGCGCAAGCTGTTAGTGGAAGAGACCTGAGCTATGTCCAAGCTGTTTTCAGCTTTGAGGTCTGAGCTGAGCTATTGAGGTGCGTGTTGGTCTAGGTAGTGGGTACTGTTCTGGAGACTATAAGCTGAGATGAGGGCTCTGAGCTGGTCGGAGTGCGTAATCTGGCCTAAGCTATGAAGATGTAATCTGCTGAGATCCTGAGCTGCTGGGAGAGCGTAATCTGTTGCGTCGTGTGATCTGTGTACGTGAGAACTGACCTATGTTGTACGTGATCTGGTTGGCTCGAATTCTGGGTAGATGTGGATGTGATTCCTATGCTGGAAGCGAGATCTGATCGTTAGCTCTTTGCTAAGCTGGATATCGCGCGAGCTATTGTGTATGGATATGATCTGAGTGCGTGAGCTGAGAAGACGCTTGATCATGTGTGCGTGTATGCCTAAGCTGGATCAGTAGAGGATCTCTGAGCTGTTCTGTGGGAACTGTAGATCAGATCAGGGTGTAGAAGTATATATAGGACTCGTTGACTCTGTTATAGTAGATGCCCAACTATCCAACTTGTGGCATGTGGGTTTTATTGACTCTTGTATATGACAATCTTTATATATGTTATTCGCATTTCTTTATGGCATTCTTTATTTTCATTATATTATATGATGTTAACAATTGTGTTGGATAAAGACCTAGAATGCACCATAGTGTATGTTAGATGTGATAGTGGATATGATGGCTATCATGAAACACATCTAATATTCACTGTGCATTCTGAACTCGTTCCTAGTCGATTGGGCCGTCAAAATGAGGATAAGGCCCCCAGAGCTTGAGACTAGCATCTGCGATGTGAAATACCATGTTTCATTGGTAGGGAACATTGTGATGTTCTGAGCATGCAGATGGATAGTGACCTGGTGATCTATCGAACTACCCTCGTTCGGACTTTCCAAGTGGTTACCATTTGTCGAGTGGATAAGTCCGAGGTCTTGGTTGTACTGATTAGTCCTCACTACTCGAAATGCCATTGAGACTCTACATGATAGGCGCCTCACTTTGACCCGTTTGCCGACTCACTTGGGGTCATTAGGCGGCAGGATTGGGTGAGGTCCCGATGCATATAGGAGTCGATGTTTCGTTGTCGAGGATTCACCGCTCGCTTTCATGCGTGGATATCCTATGTTATCTGAGGAGACAATAGTGTGATAAATCTCTGGCCAGAGTACTGGATGTGTTTTAGGTAAATGGATTTACCTAGTAACACTCGCGATGTCACTATTTGATCTCCAAGATGTATGCGTAGCTATCGGATCTCTAGCGACTCTCGATTTACCAATGGCCGTTGATCTGATCGGGATATATGTGTTGAAAGGACCGTACTGTACGCTAACCATGACCAACTGGTTCTTGCAGGCACTATCAGTGATACCTAGGGGATCATGGGGCGATGTTGCTAGGCGCTTTACCTTGATCCGATGGGCAAGTCCGAAATTGTGATTTCGGAGCCGCAATGATTTTGGGCCCACGGCTAGCTGTATCCCTGAACCATTGAGGGTCACGCAAGTACTGGATTCATGATTTCCGCACGGAAACTGAGCTCAATGTGTTGAGCATAGGAGGAGGATTTTAGGGAGTGCGACTTCCTAAAAGTCAACAGGGGTCAAATTGCGATTTCCCAAAGTTGAGGGGCAAACTGTCATTTTGGACTAGGTAATCTGATAAATTATTTTTCACATCATAACGCTCAGTTTTGGAAACTGAGTCGATCGGTCTGATCTGATCGTCGATCGGAGTTATGATGAAACCGCAGTGATTTAAATGAACCGAATGTTCATATGGACCTGGGTATGACCCAAGTCCATTGGGCCAGTTCAAGACCATGTACCATCTTTATTTAGTTAAGTTGGTTTAGGGCTTAATCACAAGACTCACAACCTAACCCTAGCTCCTAGTGTTCGGCCGCCCCTCCTCCAAAACCTCACGCCGCCGTCGCCGGTCTCCACGCGCCACCGCCGTCCGCCGCCCCGTGATCAGACTTGTTTCGATCACCGCAACGAGGAGTTTCCGTCCGTGCCAACATCCGTCAGATCTTCTAGTGCAGACTGACGGAGGAAGCTTATTTTCGGTCGTGGACCTGATTGACGATCTACCGCCGCCTACCGTTTGAAGTGCCGGTTTCCTCGTGA
This sequence comes from Dorcoceras hygrometricum, assembly GCA_001598015.1. NCBI lineage: Eukaryota > Viridiplantae > Streptophyta > Magnoliopsida > Lamiales > Gesneriaceae > Dorcoceras > Dorcoceras hygrometricum. The sequence continues at coordinate 155,710 of KV006336.1, forward strand.
AACTGGTCGGAGCCAGGCGCCTAGACGCCAGCAATGTAACGATTCGATAAACGCCCTATGAATGTTTATTGAATTGTATTGATGTATTGCACGTATCCCGGGGCATTTTTTAACTTCCACTGCGCCCCCGGGAAATGGGATCCGGATCCGCCATTGTATGCCAACAGACTCAAGACTTAGTCATTTTAGACCACGAATATCTTATCCTCCTGAGTGTTCGAGAAGCTATCTCTCCTTGTAGTTATTGTTCATTCGTATCTTTATCTTCCGAGCGCCGGAGCTTGTATGACCAGTTTTGGTCAAGAGAGGTACCGTTGGAAACCAGTTTCCAAACCAGTCATTTCCCTACCGGTATCGTGGCCGGAGATGGATGGAGGAAGAGTCGCAAAGTAGTTGAGTGCACGTGGTCCGTTGCTTCTCCCAGTCGCATGGTTTTTCCGGGTCTGTATTCACGAATTGTTACCGAGTCATTTGAGATTTGTTGTTGGTCTTAGCGATCTGTTAGCACTCGGGTTGCTCTTGAAGTAGCAGTGGAGGAGCGTGCGCGAGCTGTTCGACGCTGGGCTGGTGTTGTGCAGTTCTGCAGTAAGCTTTGGTGAAGTATTTGGTTAGAGCTGATCAGATACGTTTGAGCTTGTATTTACAGCTTGGGATAAGCATGTGAATGTGGTGGTTGTAGGTTGAGTTTGCCTCAGCTTTTGTCGTGTGTATTCTGGGTACTGTACTCTGTTGTGTTTGTGGTTTTGAGCGATTTGCTCAGCCTAGGGTCGCATAGTATAGCTTATCTGTGCTGATTTATTACTGCGATGATTCTACATAGCTGCTATGAATTATATGCTGGCTGTGAACTGTATTTTCTTAGCCGTTCTTTAGATAATGATTTCTATGCTATTATGCATGATTATTACACGTTGATTGTATGTTGTTGCATGAGTTATTGCCATTGCATACACGCATATCATATTAAGCCAGAGTCCCTTGAGAACTGATTGATGATGCATAGTACCAGCATGCTGAGTTTGAAATAAAATTATTGAGGTGTCGGCTGGCTCCCGTATCCTTGAATCCTCGTCGGGATATTTTGTCGTTGCCCTGAGGTTCGCTTGGGTATCCCCACCCAGCAGCATGAATGACACCGATGGGTTGAGCGATGAAATTTTATGCTACTGGTGCTGCATGTGAAGGGCATGGGTAGCACCTATGATTCCACATCGACGTGGCCAATGATTTTGAGATTTGATGATTCACAGCCGATATTTTTTGTTAACTGTTGCTACCCGATGAGTTTTTGTGATATCCCATTCATGCATTGCACGACATGACATGTTTCATGCTTGATTTGATAGTTGTATGATGATTGCTCTCCGTACTGAGGTTTTGACCTCGTTTGTTTTGCCTTTGTGGCTGCTTTGGCCGTGTTGGCCATTGCAGGCCTTTGCAGGTAGATCAGCTGGTTCGAGTGTTGAGTCAGCTGGTGGAATCCCAGGCGTTGAGTTCCCAGTTGTATTTATATATTGTGTTTGATGAAGTCTTATTTTGAATGATCGATTTTCAGTCAGCCTAAAAAGAAAAATTTATCCACTTTTTAAGCTTATGTGTTTTGAGTGCTTAATCTCTAATTAAGAGCACAGAGTCTGACATGAATGAAGCCCATAACACTCCTTATTCCATTCACCCAGGAGGTACGGAAATGTATAAAGATCTGTAGCAGCTGTTTTTATGGCCAGGAATGAAACTTGATATCTCCAATTTCGTTTCTGAGTGTTTAACATGCCAACAAGTAAAAGCAGAAAATCAACGACCAGCGGGGATGTTAAAACCTCTCCCTATACCTGTATGGAAATGGGATAATAGTGTGATGGATTTAATAGTGTGTTTACCAAGAACACTCCATGGATTCAACTCTATTTGGGTTATAATTGATAGATTAACCAAGTCAGCTCATTTCTTACTAGTGAAAACAACGTATGATTCAAATAACTATGTTGAGTTGTACGTAAAAGAAATAATGAGACTCCATGGAATTCCAAGTTCCATAGTATCAGATAGAGACCCTATATTTACTTCTATGTTCTGGAAGTGCTTGCATAGAGCCATGGGAACCCAGTTCACCTTTCGTACCGCTTTCCATCCGCAAACTGATGGACAATTGGAATGAGTAATTCAAATACTGGAGGATTTACTTAGCGTGTACTCTAGATTTTGCAGAAATTTGGGATGTTAAATTACCCGCAGTAGAGTTCACGTATAATAACAGTCACCAGGATTCAATAGAACGTATAATAACAGTCACCATGCTTCAATAGAAATGGTTCCATACGAAGCTCTTTATGGAAGGAAGTGTATATCATCGATACATTGGGATGATGTAGGTGAAATGACTGAGATAGGGCCTGATATTGTAGAACATACCGCAGAAGCCATCAAAAGAATACGTGATCGTATGAAGACGGTATAGAGTAGACAAAAGAGCTATGCTGATAGTCATCGGGGTGAGCTGAATTTTGAAGTAGGTGATCATGTGTTTCTGAAAATAGCACCCATGAAGGGTGTAATGATATTTCTACGAAAGGTAAGCTGAGTCCCAGATATATTGGCCCATTTGAAATTTTGGAAAGGATTGGGACATTAGCTTATCGCTTAGCTTTGCCACCTCAGTTATCAACAGTTCACAATGTATTCACATATCAGCTCTCAGGAAATATATTTCGAAAATCCTTCTCATGTACTAAGGTAGAGCTGATACAACTTGCACCTGATATGATCTATGAAGAAGAGCCAGTGAAGATTCTTCTGAGAGAAAATCGAAGGTTAAGGAATATCCCTATGATCAAGATTCAGTGGGAAAAGCACTCAGAACGGGAAGCAACCTGGGAAGCTGAGGCAGATATGCAAAGTAGATACCCAGATCTGTTTAAGTAAGTAAATTTCGGGGACAAAATTTTATAAGGAGGGTAGAGTTGTAACGCCCAGAAATCCATAAATCCACAAATAAAGAGTTTAAAGTTTGAGGTATCTATTTGCGATTCTATTGTTAATCAGCTTTCACCTGAGCTGATTCTATATCAGATTAGAGGCACGATTGCAAGGGGTGTCCGTCCGGTCCAAGCAAGTTCGGTTCATTCCATTTCGGGGACAAAATTTTATAAGGAGGGTAGAGTTGTAACGCCCAGAAATCCATAAATCCACAAATAAAGAGTTTAAAGTTTGAGGTATCTATTTGCGATTCTATTGTTAATCAGCTTTCACCTGAGCTGATTCTATATCAGATTAGAGGCACGATTGCAAGGGGTGTCCGTCCGGTCCAAGCAAGTTCGGTTCATTCCATCTTTTAATCAAAACGGTTCGGTTTATATTTTAAATTATTTTTAAATAGAGTAGCACTTTTTGAGAAGTTTAGCATTTTATTATAACCATGTTTTCACACATTGTAGCATTTGAATTTTCATATAAATGCATCGTGCATCTTCATTCACAAAAGAAAAACTTCACGTAGAGGAAAATTTTGAAGCGGTGAACTCTGTTTATTACTGCACTGTTGAAAGCATATATTATTTCTGTTTGCATGTTTGTATGTGTTGAAGGTTTGAAAAACGTTTCTTTAAAAGTTCTTCAAACACAGTTGAGTTTAAGATTCTTTCTTTGAAGTTTTGATTCAGGAAAGCTAATTAGAAAATTTTTGAAAATGTTCGTTCAGTTTCTTCTTGAGTTTTCTGAGATGTTCTGTAAATATCTTACAAGTAGCTTACGTATTTTTGTGTCAGTAGCTTATAAGTAGGTAACCTGTTCTTGTTTACAGAAGTTTTTCTTAGACACTTTCGATTCCTTCAGATTAAGGAAATCTTCCAAGCTGGTAATTGTTATTGAACTAAGTTTGCGATCTGATCATTTTTCTTGAGCTTTTAGTCACAATCTGGTTGTCCAGTTTGCTAACAATCTGATTTATCTCCAGACTGCTTGCGTACCGAAATATGTGCATTTAAAAGTTTCTTTTTTAAAAAAAACAGCACGCAACGGGTAACTAGATCACGCCAAGAATGCACCAACAGCTCTGCGAGCTGGTTCAACAAATGCGATCTGGTTTCTTTAAATCTTGAGCTGCAATAGCTCAGTGTTCTTGAATGTTAGTGCACCGAGAACAGATTGAGTAATGAATTAAAATCATGCGGAAATAACTCAAACTGAACTCTTATAATCGAAAGCTCTTTTAACAGTTTTAGATGCGGTAAAATATGCAATACGTGAAAGTACATGCATAAAGCAGATGTAATTTGTTTATGGAAGTTCGGATCTGAATCTCCTACGTCTCCCCTTCTTCCACAATCGGGAAGGATCCATTAGAAGGTTTTGATTACAACGACCCTCGCTGCAACCCACTCCTATGACCAGCAGCCACAAGAACTCTTAGCCACACCATTGCACACCATCCCGCAAGCTGCGTGTGTCTAACTCACTTCTTTTACGCCTCTGTGAGAAAGGCTACACACACTTCTTTAATGTCTCAGTGAGAAAGACAACTAGACTTGTTTAACGTCTCTGTCCAAATACTACAATGGAGAGTTTGTGATATACATTCACTCTAATCTGTTTTCGCTGTCTCAGTGAGAAAGACAACTAGACTTGTTTAACGTCTCTGTCCAAATACTACAATGGAGAGTTTGTGATATACATTCACTCTAATCTGTTTTCGCTCAAATCTCCAATGTAAGTGAATGTGTATATGTGTGGGATTTATAGTGTATGTTTAATCTCTCGAGTATGAAATCTCCCACACTAGGAAGTGCTCTTGTTTGAGCTGGTTTTTCATTGTCTTCCCAGGGTTGTGCTTCATTCTGTTTCTGTGTTCTGGATTTGCACAACACTTCTCTCTCTGTTTTTGCGTATGCTTCATTCTATGCTTTGCGCCTGATATATAAAGCCTCATGTTTGGATTTTTTCGTTGGACACAAAGTTGTAGCCGTTCTGGAAAGTCTTCTGACATATTTGTACTTTGTGTCATTTGGATTTTAATGTGTTGCAGGCTTCATTTGACTTGAGCTCTTTTCATCGGCGCTTCTGCAGCCTTTACTAACTTCGAGCTTTGTTTGCTTGTACCTGATGTGGACAGGAAGAAAAAATCAGTTTGAACCAATTAGTTCGGTCATCGTATGTTTGTGTTCAAACTTCTTTGTTCGTCTGAGCTGGTCTATCAAGATCTGGTTCATCGGCTGGTGTCCTCCCAGCTGGTTGCTCTAATCTGCTCTTGAACTTAAGTGCTCTTGTTCTGTTCTTTCCTGCTTTTGTATGCAGTTGAGTTGGATTGTTCATTACACTAAGCAGATCGCTTCTCTAAGCTGGTTTCCTTTCCAGCTGGACACTTTTTCCACTACAGACGCCTTCTGCTTCCCCATCAGCTTCTTTCATAAGCATCCAGCTCGACCAGATGTCCCAATCTGGTTTCCTCTTCTCCGAGCTGGTCTGCTGCTGGTTGAGCTGGTTTGTCCTTAACCAGCTAGGCTCTATTCTTCTCGTCAAGAGCCCCTGTGTTGCTTTCTTGTCCTCTTGATCCATTCAGACACCTCATCCAAACTATTAGCAAGCACACAGTTTTTATCAACTAGTTGATTGAGCCACTTATTCGAGGATACTTTAAACCTTATCCACGTAGAACTGCAATCCATCATCAGTGAGTATACAATAATCAGTCCCGATTCATATGATGAACTGATTATTGCGCATAGTGATCTGACCTGTACTTGATCACTGTGCTTGTCTATTCATCGGCACTTGAACACTGCACTTGTACTGTGCACTTGATCTACGCTTGAATCATTCTGCACTTCTCTACATCCCACTACGCTTGATCTCCGTGCTGCTCCTGCTCCAAACTGGTGAACCACTTGGTGTTCCCTGCACTCTCGAAGTAAATCGCTGTACCAGCTTGGATGTCCCCTTACTGTTCCAGCTAGATATATTTGACCAGTCCAGCTTAGGCGTCCCCTCATTGTTCCAGTTTGGATATCTCCATGTCTAATCCAGACTAAGCAAGCTGTGCTATTCACGTAGAGCGTTAGTACAATATTATCAGATTTTGTTTGAATCAAAAATTAAATTCTGATCTGTAAAAACAGAACTGTTATTCATGATCTAATAGTCCAGTCTGTATTTACTTCACTTGACCAAAAACCGCAGAGCTGGTTTCTGCTTTTAACTAGTACGCCCGCGTGCTGATAATACTCTGAGCTAATCCAGCTCAGGTCCATTCTTGACTGATACAGTAACTTTGAGTTTAATTCTTCGTTTCTTTAGTTTTGATTCGAAGGTATAACTTCAATCTCTTCGTATTTATACCCATTGTAAGAAATATCTCATCAGCTCAGAGCCTTGCTGCTCCTTATTCGTTTCTATAGTCCGAGCTGATTTTAGTATTCTTCTTAAATTGGATTCCGATGAACTCCCAATAGCTTTCGAACATCAAAATAGAATTTAAGAATAGCAGTACAAAGAAAGTTTTACAGAAAGTTTTAAAAGAAGTACATTACAAAGTTTAAAGTGATTTATGACAAAGATAATGGACGATCAGCATAGGAAAGGTGAGGACGCTGGCTGACGGACCAGTGTGCCCCTTCACATTGGAAGGGACAAGGTTTTATAGTTGGCGAACTATTTACCCCTTCACAGCATAGTTGGGATTTATTCCCTAGTTCCTGATTCAGATGATAGTTTGATCAAATAAATTTGACCTAAGGAGATCTTCTGAGCCATAATTCAATAGAAAATAAGATCAGAGCACAGGGTGGTTCATAACCACATCTTAATGAAATGGTTATGTTACTTCCTTTTAAAGATCATTAAATGTTTTCAGTATGTTTCAAACATGTACAGTATGCTTTCGCAAATTTACTGAGTATTTAGTCTATCAACATACGAGTTTTCTGATACCGTAACAGTTATTTCTATGCTTGTATTGGCTGCCTTTTGTTATTCCAGATTTACTTGTTGAGTCTCTAGGCTCACTATTTTTCTTGAGTGCGGGTGATGAGAATTATCTAGAGCTGGATGTGCGAGCTGGATCAGAGCGGCGGTGTTTATCGTGGACATTTACTTCTGTGTTGTTTTCAGTTTTCATTCTTTTTGTTGTACAGAAATTATGAGACAATCTTTTGTACATTTCAGATTACTTCCGTGTTAATCAAATGTAATCAGAATGTATTTGTATGCCTGGTTATATATGTATAAAGTTCCGCAGTTAAGAAATTTTATAATAAGAATTATAGTATGTAATGATGTACCACGCGATCCGAATTTTAATAAGGTTGCAAATTTGTCCAAATTTGATAATATATTTCAATTTGCACCTTCCCAATTTAGTTATTTAAGATTTTTGGATCGGGGTTCTACACTATCAATATATATAAATTAATAGGAGTATTCTAAGAATATATATTTGATGTAAAATTTGACTTAAGTAGGTAATAGATGTATGTTGTATTTAGTGCATAAATTATATCAAAATAGATTCATGCGTCGGGAATGACCTTAGGAAGGAGATGTAGGAATTAGAAGATACGGAGCTTTCTTGCACCTTGAAATTTTTAAACCTGAATTTCATTCAGTTTTTGTCAGAAAAAATAATTGTTGCCTCCCTAATCCTAAAAAAATTGTCTCTGCACTCATTTGACCCACATGTTTACTCATATGGAAATCGGTACCAAACATTGAAAATATGATACTAACATATGATATTTGAATACCACATGTTTCATATTTGATTTTAATATGATTTTTGAACAACAAACAGGCATATCAAGTATTGGCATTAATAACACAACTGTTTTCTTGTTTAAATCGACACAAGGCATTGAAAACAAAGATTCAATATATGATATTTAAGTACTACATATTTAGATCTGATACTAAAATATAATATTTAATTTTTTAAACATTTGTTGCAAATATTGATATTAATAAAGTTGTTTCAATTTTATACACAAAATATGTGACAAACCTAAAATTTTTATTTCAAATATTATATATTAATACTATGTTTCGATATTTTGTATTTATTTTTATTCATAAAATAACATATGGGTCCAGTTTCCAACACATTTTTTTTTCCTGATAGCGACTGAATGGTAACTTAGATTTGAGTAGTTAAAGTAAAGTTACCATGAAATAAACTATATTATTCTTCCTTTTAATACTTGGGTAAATTTGTTTTAGTCTGTTAGAAAAAAAATTGTTTTCACTTCCTTATTCTAGAAAAACAATTTTAAACCCCCTAACATCACATGTTTTTATCTGATAGCAGTATAATATATGATATTTGAATACAAATAATTTTAGATTCAGTACGAAAATTAAAATTTATAGTATAAAATTATCACAGTATTTTAAGATCATCTTTCATTACATATATTTTTGTATTCAAATATCATATTTCAGTACCGAATTTCAATAGTTTGTACTCAATTATCACATATTAATCATCTTTAAAACAATTTGTACCAATTATGGCTAAATAAAAAACAATTTTATCATTGATACCAAAGCATGTTATCCAAGTTTTATACTCAAAATTCATATATTAGTACCGGATTTGAAGCAGTTACAACTCAAATATCATATATTATGTACTCTATTTTTCAATAATTTGTACCAAATTTTTATTGGATAAAAAATGTGGTTCTTGGGAGTTTCAAAATTTTTTTCCGCTACATATAATTATGTATTCAAATATAATATTTAGTACCGAATTTGAAATATTTTGTACTCGACTATCATATACTAATACCCTATTTTAAATATTTTGTATCAATTATCACTAAATATAAATAATTTTCTTATTAATACCAAGACAAAGTATACATATTTTATACTCAAAATTCATATAGTACCAGATTTGAAACAGTTGGATGTACTCTATTTTCAATAATTTGTACCTAATTTCTATTGACTAAAAACATGTGGTTCTAGGGAGTTCAAACAAATTTTTTCTCGAACCAGTGACTACAAACAAATATTTTCTTTCTAATAAGAACTGGAAGCATATTTATTTTTTGATTTAGGGAGTTATTTAGAAATTTACCCTTAATACTTGTCACAAAACTACTTTTGTCTATTTAAACTATGGAATATCTGCTAGTGTTCTATAAATGTAACTTTTACAAACCGTAAGCCTTAACTTTTTATTGGGCATTACACTAGCTCGTACCTTCTGTAAGGCCAAAACTTTTTATTGGGCATTACATAACTTTTTATTGGGCATTACAAAACTACTTTTGTCTATTTAAACTATGGAATATCTGCTAGTGTTCTATAAATGTAACATTTACAAACTGTAAGCCTTAACTTTTTATTGGGCATTACACTAGCTCGTACCTTCTGTATTGAGTTGTTACATGCAATAAATATTGTGAATAAGTTTATCCAATCTAAGGATATGGATATTGAGATTAATCTCTTACAAACTACCGTTTGATTTTTGATAAGTTTAGAGAACATGAGCTTGCTAATGTTATATATGAAGCTATACAAATGACAAGTGGAATTGTTGGGTCTGTGTTTACATATCAGAAACTTAATTTTGATTAACACAAAATCTGTTATTATTCTACTAACAGTTTACATGCGATGTGCAGTTGCTAGTCTGGAGCAGACAATGAGATATCCAAACTGGAACTTTGAGGAGACGCTTAAGTTGGTCTAGTTGAAGATATCCACACTGGAACATTAAGGGGATGATCGAGTTGGTACAACAGAAGAAATCCAGATTGCAGAGAACATCAAGCTGGTTAACCAACTTGGTGCAAGAGAAGTTCAGGGTTCAAGCGCAGTGAGATTCAGTGAAGAGCAGAACTGTTCAAGGGCAGATCAAGTGCAATTTACAAGTGCGGTGTTCAAGTGCAGATAAGAGTATAAGTGCAATGATCAAGTGCAGATCAGATCACAGAGCGCAACAATAATCAGTTCAGCGTAGGAAGTTCACTCGAGTGAAAGCCGAATCAGATTAACCAACTTGGTGCAAGAGAAGTTCAGGGTTCAAGCGCAGTGAGATTCAGTGAAGAGCAGAACTGTTCAAGGGCAGATCAAGTGCAATTTACAAGTGCGGTGTTCAAGTGCAGATAAGAGTATAAGTGCAATGATCAAGTGCAGATCAGATCACAGAGCGCAACAATAATCAGTTCAGCGTAGGAAGTTCACTCGAGTGAAAGCCGAATCAGAACCGATTAGAAGATCCCAAAGAAGAAGGATATAATCACTGGTGCAAGATTGCAGTTCTTCGAGAATAAGGCTTAATGTACCCTCGAAGAAATGGCTCAATCAACCAAAGGAAGCTTCGTGTACTTGCTGATAGTTTGGAATAGGTGTCTGAATGGAACAAGAGACAAGCACGTACACATAATCAAAGAAGAGCATCCCAGAGAAGCTCTTGACGAGAAGAATGGAGCCAAGCTGGTGAAAGGACAAAACAGATCAGAGACCTGATCAGGGATCTTGGCTAAGCTGGATGCTTGAGAGAGATGGGTTTATTGTGGACGATGTGGAAGATGAAAAAGAAGAAGAAATGCGGAGGCAGCCACTAAATTGAAGGCTTCGCTCGTTCCAACGCTCGTTTAGTAGACAGCGAGGACTCAGTGAGAAGTTTGACGAGCTCGAGGTGACCTCCGTAGATGGAAATGAGGAAGAATCTGAGAGCAAAGGATCACATGATGTTCGATACCAAAGGAATCGTGGAGGAAGATTGATGTAGTGAAAGAAGAAACCAGCTGGAAAACAAGCTTAGAACCCAGCAATGTTCAAGAGCAGTCGTGAACAAGAGCAGTACAGTTGAAGAAGCGACCAGCTCAGTGTAATGAACAGACCAGCTCGAAGCAAAGCAGAGACAAGCTGGTTAAGGTCAAACCAGCTTAGCAAGCAGAGCAGATGTTACCTGAGGTCAAGAGCAGAATCGGACAAAACAAGAAAAGTGATTTGACTATACGAAGATTGCTTATCAATGTTCAACTCGATTTGCTGTATTGTCTTCAGTACAGTATTCACATGCCTAAAGTGAAGAAAGCCTGCAGAAGCATTAAAAGACAAAAGACACAAAGTACAACATTGTCAGAAGACTTTTCAACGGCTACTACTTTGTGTCCAACGGACAAATCTGCACAAGAAGCTTTATATATCAAGAGCAGAGCATAAGCAGAAGCTGAGAGAGAAGCGTGACAGTAGAGAATGTGTGCAAGTGCAGAACGTAAAACAGAAAAATGCAAAACACAAAGCAGTGACAATCGCAAGTTTGCACACTCTATGGCAGTTGGTGTGCAAGCTGGTTCAGTGCCCAGGTGTGAGTTGGTGCACTGACTAAAGCTTCAAAGAATAATCAAGTCGATAGCACATGTTATGGGAAGATAGTGAACAACCAGCTTAGAGAGAAGCAGTTCCCAGTGTGTGAGATTTTATATTCGATATATTGAGCGTACACTATAAATCTCACACACGATTCACTCATACATACGAGAGTTGAGCTGAACAAAAAATGAGTGAATCAAATCAAACACTCTCCTTGTAGTCTTTGGACATAGACGTTAAATAAGTCTTGTAGTCTTTCTCACTGAGACATAAAAGAAGTGTTGTTAGACACACAACTTGCAAGCTGGTGTGCATTTGTGACTATGAGTTTTTACAGCTTGAGGGCTGTCGGATCGGGTTGCAGCAGAAGCTGTTGTAATCAAATCTTCTGGTGGATCCTTCCCATGCGAAAGAAGGGGAGATGTAGGAGATTCAGCTCCGAACTTCCATAAACAAATACGTTTGTCATTTACAGCTTTCCGCATTACATAACATCTGCATACATGTGTTTAAAACCTGTTGAATTAGCTCTCGATTTTTAGATGATAGTTCAGGTGTTTTCCGCAAGACTTTATATCTTACCTAATTTATCTCTCGGTGCACTAACATTTCAAGAACACTGAGCTATTGTATCCCAAGTTATAACCAACCAGATCGCACTGCTTTTCTCCGTGCTGGTATAGCGCTGTGCTGGAACCAGTGTTGGTGTGATCTGGTTTCTTGCTATCGCGTGCTGGTTTTCAAACAATTTTTTTTAAATGCACGTAATCAGTTCTATTGTTATTTTAGAACAAGGCTTAGGTGCTGGAGTTGTGCGAGAGTTAACACCTCCGATCTTTCGATCCTAACAGGAATGTTAAAGTTTTTGCAGAATTAAGTGGTTTATTCGGAAATGTTTATAATGCTATAAGATTTATTAATTATAGCATTAACTATTGGGTAAATTGGTGATAAATCCCTAATCATAAAAGTGGGTTACTTTTCAGTCCCTATATATCTAAAACTTATTCTGCAGTCCCTGAGACACATACAAACTTGTTTCTAACTCCCTATAACTTATTTCTCTCCTTTTCCAAGCCAACGTATTTCTATCTTTTAAATTTTTTTTAATTGGTTTTCTTTCTCTTTGGCTTTCCCGTTTTTATTCCCCGATCTACATGCCCTGTTTCTTCCCCATGATTTATTCCCGATTTCTCCACTGATTTCTGCCGTGATTTCTCCTTCTTCTCCCCCTGCCGATTTGTGCCAATTTCATCCCCGCTTCCCTCCTATTTTTGCTTCCCCCTTTTCTTTCGCAGCAATTTCTTCTCCCCTGCCGATTTGTTCTGACATCTCTCACTTAATCTTCGCCAGGTGCGTGTTATATATGATCTGTATATGTTTGCTGCTTTTTTTTTTGTGTGTCGATGAAGTTTATTATGTGGTTTGATGCTTTTTGTTCATGGCTTTTGCTGTTTGAGGTTCTGTCCAACTTGGATTCAAATTGTCTCAATGCTTTAGTTGTGCTGGTGGTTGAGATACTACATCTAAATAAGTTATGCAGCCCGTAAAATACAACTTTGATTTGAATGTTAGGATGATAACACAAAAACAAAAGCAGCAAACATGTGTTCAATTACCCAGATTGCAGGCTCCTTAGTATACAAATTGTATTGTAATAATAGTTCGAAAGTATTAGTAATGTAAGAGAAGTATGTGTATGTAACGCCCAGAAATCCTAATTACGTTGAATTGAATGCATGACTAGGAGGAAAACCTTATGTTAGTATGATTTTCATGTCATGTATGTGATTATATGATGATTTTATGCTTTGCCTTATGCATGTCACTTTACGGTACGGTTTGAGACCGGTAAGCGGGGACGAGTCCGGAGACGACCAAATCGAAAATATTTTAATGTTATAGCACTTAGACATATTTTTAAAGCAAAATATTTTTATTTTATGCACATTTTGCAAGAAAATGAGATTTTATGCACAGTTACCGAGCGGGGACCCTTTTTCGCCTATACGGGCTATTTTTATGACTTTTACTACACTTTTAAATTTGAGAGGCCCAATATTACGAAAATTAAAGGCTTGGAGTCTGAAATTTAACTATTTTTAAGCCTTTTTAATTAGAGGAGGGTTAGTATTGGAATAGGCCTTTTATTTTCTTAATAAAACAAGGTGGAGGGGCTTTTTTGTACACTTTTCACTCAACCGTCTCCACAATTTCGAAAATTCCTCAAACCCTCCCCCTCTCATCAGCCGAATTTAGCCTCCATCTTCCCCTAAGGTGACCGAAAATTTGCAAGTCTTGGATTGAAACTCAAAGGTGTGGTCTTCTCAATTGTCCTCCGCTCCAGTATCGCGTATCTTCGATTCTTTTTCGATCAAGGAATGTTATATTCTTTCTTTTCTCACCATTTAGATCATAATACACTGTTTTTACAAAGGTTATGCATGAATTTTATGTGAATGTTTCAGATCTCTATGTTCATGTCCATGATCACGCATGTTCATATGGCACCTCACGGTTTCGAATTTTTTTACATGGTTCGATTGATGGACTGCTTGAGTGGTAATGGCTCGATGTTAGGTGGTTCATGGTGGTCCTAGTAGTGGCTTGTAGTGGTTCGAAGTGGAGGTTTAGGGGCTGAACCGATGGCTAGATGTAGGGCACCGCGCAGTGTGTGTTTTTGCATGCGCGATGCGGCTCCTTCCCAGCGTTCGTTCTCCTTCGTGCGTGCTCGGTTGGGGCCAAGGTTGGTCTCGTTGGAACGTCTGGACCTGGGGGTAGTCCAGGCGGAAGGGCTCCGGCAGTGGTGGCTGGAGCAGAGAGAACGATCGCTGATACCAGCAGGTGGTCGCGACGGCGCGCAGCATGGCCGGTGCGTCCACTTGAAGCGACTGTTTCTCCCTGGTTAGGCCACGGTTTGAGGCAAGGTTGGTCACGTTAGAACCGCCTGGACCTTGGGGTGGTCCATCCGGAAGGGCTCCAGCCATGGTGGCCGGAGAAGGGAGGTCGAGCGCGATGACTGACTGTTGGTAGCTGCGCCGTGCATGGTGTGCGTGTGGCTAGGGTTTGGGTTTTGGTTTGGGCCGGTTCGTTTGGGCCGATGGGTCGGTTCAATCGGGCCGGGTCGAGTGGTTTAAGTGTCGAGTCAATATTTTAAGTCCGGTCCGAGTTATTTATTTTTTGGGCCGGGTTATTTATTTTTAAAGTCCGAGTCATTTTTACCGGGTCAAGTCAACTTTTTAAGTTAAAAATTAGTTTTGATCAAATGATTTTGGGTCAACGATTTTAAGTCAAAATCTATTTTAAGTTTCTGAAATTTTAAGTAAATTGGATTTTTAGCCAAATTAGTGGATTTTGGGCCGGTATTTATTTTAATGAGTTTTAAGCCTGTTTTAACGATGTTGGGCCGAACCCTTTAAATGATTTTAAAGAGTGTCATTCTTAGTTGTTGGGCCAAGTTTGAGTTGGACTTAACATTTATTTTAAGTCTAATAGAGGAGTTGGGCTTAGAATTAGTGGGCCAGTCGCTTGAGCCAGTCCTTGATCGGGCCGAGGAAAAATAATGCATAGGCCCATGAAGATATATTTAATTATATACGTATTATGCTATGTATTGATTTATGAAATGTTTTAAGGAAATTAAATATATATTAATGGGCCGAGATTTCAAAGTTGCACGATTTTATGAAATGCATGCATCATGAAAGTTTAAGTTATGTTAAGGCATGAATGAAAAATATTTTGAGGGATTGAAGTGTTGTGGGGCAAAGTAATGATGGGAGTTAGCCGGGTAGCCGGGCCCGGGGATCCCCTGTTAATGTATAATGATGAGCTTATGGATCCATGTGTGACATCATGGTGAAGTGGCAGCATAGAGGTAAGACATATAGGGATCCTCGTGTGACATCAGGGTGAACCACACCGTCACGTACGTTGGTTTAAGATTGATCAATCGAATTAATGGCTCTCACCCCATATACGACTCGCATGTTCTTTTAAGCTATGTTATGTTTATGCTATGCCTTAACATGTATGTTATATGATGAATTATGTACGACTACAGTATGATTTAATGTTTAAGATCTTTCAAGCACGCATGTTATGAAATTATGTTCCTATACCTATGTGCCTGCATGTGGTTTTATTATATGTACCTTGTTATTAGCGGATATAGTATGCTGGGCCTTTAGGCTCACTAGGTTTAAATGGTGCAGGTGAGCATTATAATGTTGATGATGAGATTTCTCCGACCGGCGGTGAGGACGTCTGATGCTCCGCTGCGACTGTTACCCCGTGACCACTCAGTTATTTTATACCTTTGATTTTAGACATGTTTTCCGCAAACAGTTTTGAATACTCTGATTTTTATGTTAGCCCGTGTGATGTGGATTGAGGATGTTTTGCAATTCGTTTTAAACGGATGTCGAGATGATGTTTTAAACGCTTCAAGTTAGGGTTTTATTTATAGCTTTTATTAAATGTTTATTCCACATCTGCTTTCAAAAAAAAAATTCTAGAGGTTTAGTATGTTTCAGTGTACGTAAAAGTATACAAATTATATAACAAATTTCTGTACTCCCCTTATTTCATTGCTGAATTTCATTACTAGTCTGATTTGTTTCCCTGGATGTGTACAGTGAAAGAAGGTGTTTTTCAATTGTTGGTGAGAAATGGAGACTATATCTGGATATGGATCTTCAAATTTCACATTTCTTGGTAGCTACGAGTATAAAGATGAACTCTATAAGATTTCCATTTGTATTGGGTTTAGTCTAATGGAGTTGTTTCTCACTCTTTGGAGAAAATGTGAGGAGATAAGTCCACAAAATGTGATCATGCAATATCTAGCTCCTCATCGAAAGTTGTATGTGACATTGAATGAAGACGACGATGTTCGTAATATGACTCATCTTCACACGTGTATGAGATTAACAATAATTGATATGCGGGCAGTGAAAAAAGACCAAATGGGTGCCCGCAATGTGAACAGGTAAGAATACTAAGTTGTAGATTTTGTTTTGAGTTAATAATTTTTCTAATGGTACTATTTTTTGTGCATAGATAGTATGTTACTAGCATTGTTATATTTATATCAATGATTTTACATTAATTACCTGAAACTTGTAAGGGCTGAATCTGAAGATGAGACACAGACTAGTAATGATGGGCATCTTCAAGTTAGTTTGGTCAGCAATTCCACTGATATGTGGAGTAATTGTATCCGTGGAGAGGGCCAAACCATTAGTTCATATTGGAGGCATAAAGCTGATAATCTTTTTGGTATCAGAAGATGTAATTTAATTCATACATGTGGAGATGACAATCTTCGTAGTAGAGGACATCCTAGAACCGATGCTTCTTGGGTAGCGAACATTGTGAAGGACAGATTGAGGGGAGAGCCCTCGTATCGACCTTGTATGATGTTGACAGATATACAGTGATATTATGGGGTTGAGCTAAATTATCATAAGGTATGGAAAGGAAAGGAATTGGCTATGCATGACATTCACGATGTGGAGGAAGGGTCGTATGATCGGTTGATATGGTATTGTAGTGCTATCAAAGAAACTAACCCTGGAAGTATTGTTGAGTGTGAAATTGACCACCAGACTAATAATTTTAAACGGTTATTCATCTGTTTCAAGGCATGTGCAACCGGTTTTATCAATGGATGTAGGCCTTTGATTTTCTTAAATGGCACGCACATAAAAAATAAATACAAGGGATGTATTTTGGTTGCTGTAGCAAAGGATGCAAATGATAATATTTTTACATTAGCATATTCGGTTGTGGATGCTGGGATGGTTTTGCTTCCATCTTAAAGGCGCCCTCCTTTCGCATCGCATGATGGTCTTTGATGAGTTCACATTTTTCTCGAATAGGCATCCAGGGATAATTAAGGCTATTCATTTGGTATTCACTACTAGCTATCATGCATACTGCCTACGACATTTGGAAGATAATTTTGTGAAACAGGTTTGTTATTATTAAATATTTGTGTTTCTTGGTGTGTGTGTGTATGTAAATATATTGTATTTATGTTATTAATTATTTTAAAATTGGCTACAGGTCATGAGAAGTTATCCACTCCACAACAAGAAGCATTGGTCGTCTATTTTTAAAAAAGCTGCATATGCCCCCATCAAAGCAAGAATTTGAAGCTCATATTAACAACATAATATTGTCAATGCCACTTGTCCGAGATTTTATAACGAATTCTTCTCCAGAATGTTGGGCAAATGCATTGTTTCCAGGAAATCGGTGGGGTGCAATAAATAATAACATAACAGAGTCGTGGAATAATTGGATTAAGGCAGCCCGATTTCTTCCTATTGTGGCCATGGTAGACCACAAATGCATTCAAATAATGGATATGATGCATAGAAGACGTGAGTCAACGATAGGGATGGTTCAAAGACTGAGTTCATCGAAGGAAAAAAGTGTTGCAAAAATATATGCTCAATCTCGTAATTTGAAACTACGAAAGGCGTGTGGCTGGAGTTTTGAGATTGTTGATGGTGACAAATCTTTTGCTGTAGATTTATCTGTTATGACTTGTTCGTGCCGAGCGTGGCAAATTAATAGACTTCCTTGCAACCATGTCTGTGCTGCCATAGAATCAAAGTCATTGTCGTTATATGATTTTTGCGACAAATACTTTACCGTTGAGTTGTATCGTGAGGCTTACAAAGATATCTTGAACCCGATCCCTACATTTGACATGTATGAGTCGAATTTAGGTCTTCAAATTGTAATTAATCTTCCCGATGTTCGAAGTCAACCAGGTCGAAGAAGAACTCAAAGGGTACCGTCGCAGGTCCAAACACGTGTGTCAAAGTGTGGCCGGTGTCATAGGACTGGCCACAACCGACGCAGTTGCAAGGAAGCCATGAATTAGTTCTGTTTTTTGTATACATATTGTTTTGTGGCTTTCATATTGTTTTTTTTATACATATTGATTCACTATCCGAAATATTTTTTACGTATTTTGTATTTAACAGGATCCCAGCTTAGAACGACAAATTTCCGATGCTGCATGTACTAAAAGGTGCACTCGGTCCATGTCCGTTATTGGTACCTCGTTGCTGCGCTGATGTAGGCTTTACGGAAGTTGTGTTTGAATGAGATTAATTACAAGTCACCTTGTATGCCATAGTTATTTGTGCTGATGTAGGTTTTACCTCGTTGCTGCGCTGATGTAGGTTTTACCTCGTTGCTGCTCTGATGTAGGTTTCATTAGTTGTGTTTGAATGAGATTTGTGTAGTGTGACTTTCGTAATAAATTGTTATGTTGGATTTGAAAGAATATGATTTCCGGTGTGTCACCTTGTATGCCATAGTTATTTTGAATAATTGTGGTGCTATGTTTTCAACATATCTGTTGAATATGATTTCCGGTGTGTCACCTTGTATGCCATAGTTATTTTGAATATCAAAAAATGTTTCTGAGCAATTCAAAAAATGTTTCTGAGCAATATTGTGAAATTAGAGCATACAAAGTATGTAATCGAAGTCATCTTAGATGTCGTGTCTCAGAAGGCATTTCAGATGTTGGAGTATTAAGAACGATCAGATTGTTAACTCTTGAAAGAGGGAAGGTAGCAGCAACATTATTTAAAGGAATATTGAAATAATCAAGTTGGCAGACTTCACAGAAATCTGAGTCATTTAAGCTACTATATTGAATCAGTAGTGTTTAGGAGTAGTATACATTGGTACAATATTGTGAAATTGGAGCATAAATATTCTAAAATCGAGCACAATGTCTATAAAATTGAGCATAATATGTGAGAACACAAGAACAAAACATTCATTCCCATTTGTAAGTGTGAGGATGTAGAGGAGTAGTATACATTGGTACTTACGATCAAATGCTTGGAAATACTTAAACAAATGTTGTCATGTAATCGAGCACAAAAGTTTCAAAATCGGGTACAATATTGTGAAATTGGAGCATAAATTTTCTAAAATCGAGCACAATGTCTATAAAATTGAGCATAATATGTGAGAACATGACGGATCTGGATAACAGATCCAGATCTGAGTTTTGAATTGCACAAAACCTGTTATTGTGTTTCTAACGTTTCTACGTAGTGTACAAATGTAAACAGTAGAAATATGGAGGAAGAGACGAAAAGAAGAAGTTGAATCAGTGACTGGAGAAGTTTGATTCAATTCAGATGTCGACAGAAGGTGTAGAGAAGAAGTTGAATCAGAAATGTAAAGAGGAATCTGATCAGGAGTGAAGACGGGAGAAGCCTGCGAAGAAGAAATCTGTTCAGCTGTAATAAATAGGAGAAGTCTGATCAGAATGAAGTCTGGAATGATAAATGGGAGGAGTCTACGAAGTAAAGAGAAGTCTGTTGGAGTTAAACGCTGAAAAGAAGAGAAGAACTTCTTGAAGAGAAAATATGTTGAACAGAAGAAATAAGTTGTTGTAACAGAGATCAGATGTTGTCAAGAGGAGCAGCTAATCAGTTGTGAAGCGAATGTCGAACAACTGAAACAGTAGATGTGAGCAAACAAATGATATCAGTAGTTGATTAGTTGAAGTGAAGCAAAAGCTGTCATCAGTTGACGAAACAAAGTAGAGCAGAAGCTGATAACAGTTGACGAATCAGAAGTGATGAAGAACATTTAGAAGCTGTCATCAGTTGTTACAACAGACATCAGACGTTGATAAAAGAAGACATCAGACGTTGATAAAAGAAGATGATATCAGATGTGACCGAACAATTGTACAGAAGATGTGAGCGAACAGCTGAAGCAAATATGAGTGAGCAGCTGTAAGCAGAAGACGTTGAATCAGCGTTGCGTAGATGGATCAGCTGTTGCGTTAAAAAGATGTTGCATCAGATGTTGCGCTAAATCAAAAGTTGAATCAGCTGTTGCGCAAAGACGTAAATTAATCAGACGTAGCGCGAACACGAAGATGAATCAGCTGATGAAGAAGAATCAGAGTCGATCTGAAGCAAAGATGAATCAGCTGACGAAGATGAATCAGACGTAGAGCTTAATAAAAATGTAATCGAGCACAAAAGTTTCAAAATCGGGTACAATATTGTGAAATTGGAGCATAAATATTCTAAAATCGAGCACAATGTCTATAAAATTGAGCATAATATGTGAGAACACAGGAACAAAACATTCATTCCCATTTGTAAGTGTGAGGATGTTGAGGAGTAGTATACATTGGTACTTAGGTTCAAATGCTTGGAAATACCTAAACAAATGTTGTTATGTAACCGAGCACAAAAGTTTCAAAATCGGGTACAATATTGTGAAATTGGAGCATAAATAGTCTAAAATCGAGCACAATGTCTATAAAATTGAGCATAATATGTGAGAACACAAGAACAAAACATTCATTCCCATTTGTAAGTGTGAGGATGTTGAGGAGTAGTATACATTGGTATTTATGTTCAAATGCTTGAAAATACGTAAAAAATGTTGTCATTTAATCGAAGCACAAAAGTTTTAAAATCGGGTACAATATTGTGACATTGGAGCATAAATAGTCTAAAATCAAGCACAATGTCTAAAATTGAGCATAATATGTGAGAACACAAGAACAAAACATTCATTCCCATTTGTAAGTGTGAGGATGTTGAGGAGTAGTATACAATGGTATGTTAGAGTAGATTCCCAACTAGCCAACTTGTGGTGTGTGGGTTTTATTGACTCTTGTGTATAACGATCTTTATATATGATATACGCATTTCTTTATGGCATTCTTTATTTTCATTATGATATTATAATGTTAACAATTGTGTTGGATAAAGATCTAGAATGCACCATAGTGTATGTTAGATGTGATAGTGGATGTGATGGCTATCATGAAACACATCTAATAGTCACTGTGTATTCTGAACACGTTCCTAGTCGATTGGGCCATCAAAATGAGGATAAGGCCATCCGAGCTTGAGACTAGCATCTGCGATGTGAAGTACCATGTTTCATTGGTAGGGAACATTGTGATGTTCTGAGCATGCAGATGGATAGTGACCTGGTGATCTATCGAACTACCCTCGTTCGGACTTTCCAAGTGGTTACCATTTGTCGAGTGGATAAGTCCGAGGTCTTGGTTGTACTGATTAGTCCTCACTACTCGAAACGTCATTGAGACTCTATATGATAGGCGCCTCACTTTGACCCGTTTCCGACTCACTTGGGGTCATTAGGTGGCGGGATTGGGTGAGGTCCCGATGCATGTAGGAGTCGATGCTTTGTTGTCGAGGATTCGCCGCTCGCTCTCATGCGTGGATATCCTATGCTATCTGAGGAGACAATAGTGTGATAAATCTCTGGCCATAGTACTGGATGTGTTTTAGGTAAATGGGTTTGCCTAGTAACACTCGCGATGTCCCTATTTGATCTCCAAGATGTATGCATAGTTATCGGATCTCTAGCGACTCTCGATTTACCAATGGTCGTTGATCTGATCGACATATATGTGTTGAAAGGACCGTACTGTACGCTAACCACGACCAACTGGTTCTTGCAGGCACTATCGGTGATACCTAGGGGATCATGTGGCGATGTGATAGGCGCTTTACCATGATCCGTTGGGCAAGTCCGAAATTATGATTTCGGAGTCACAATGGTTGTGGGCCCACGGCTAGCTGTATCCCTGAACCATTGAGGGTCACATAAGTACTGGATTCACGATTCCCGCACGGAAACTGAGCTCAATGTGTTGAGCATAGGAGGAGGAATTTAGGGAGTGCGACTTCCTAAAAGTCAACAGGGGTCAAATTGCGATTTCCCAAAGTTGAGGGGCTAAACTGCTATTTTGGTCTAGGTGGTCTGAAAAATTGTTTTTACATCATAATATTCAGTTTTGGAAACTGAGTCGATCGGTCCGATCTGATCGTCGATCGGGATAATGATGAAACCGCAGTGATAGGATTGAACCGAATGTTCATATGGACCTGGGCCTGACCCAAGTCCATTGGGCCGGTTCAAGCCCATCACTTATTTATTAAAAGAGAGCTAGGGCTACACATTTAAAACAAGAACTCTCATAAACCTAGCCTCCACCTAGCTAGCGCCGCCCCCCTCTCCCTCGACCACCTCACGGCCGCCGCCCCTCCATCGCAGCGCCGCCGTGATCGGACTTGTTCCGATCGTCTTTTCGAGGTGATTCCGTCCGTGGAAATTTCGTCAGCTCTTCTAGTGCAGACTGACGAAGGACTCGTGCTTCCGGTCGTGGACCTGATTTTGGGAGGATCTACCGCCGCCTACCTTTCAAGAGCCAGAATTCCCTGTGAATCTGGTTGGAGCCAGGCGCCTGGACGCCAGCAAGGTAACAATCGATAAACAACCTATGTATGGTTTATTGTATTGTTTTGATGTATTGAACGATTTCCGGTGCAAAATTTTAAACTTCCGCCGTGCCCTGGGAAACGGGATCCGGATCCGCCATTGTAGCCAACAGTGGTATCAGAGCCAAGGCTCGGATCCTTCAATACATGTATATGCCTTATTGCATCTGAATTTCGAAATTTCAGAATCAGAAAACAAAAAAAAATTTAAGTTGCGCACGGTTGCCGTCGCCGCCGCGCAAGGTGGCGCCATCGCGCGCGCAACACCGCGCGCCGGCCAGCGCAATGTGTTGTGCACTGGCCGGCCACCGTGCGCTAGTGTAGCGCACTGTGATGCGCGGTGTCCACCGTGCATGGTTGTGCCGCACACTATATGTTGGTGGTGGCCGCCGCCGTGCGGCCGCCGTTCGGCGAATCTCCGGCAGCGATGCGACGGCTATTTTCTTCTAGGTCTTGTTCGGGCCTGTTCCGGGCAGCCCATGAAGTTTTCGGGCCGATATTTGATATTGGGCCAATTTTGGTTGGACCAAAAATTGATTTTGAAATTTTTGAGATTTTGGGCCTAAAATTGTTTTAAGCCCAATTTGATGCAATTAAAATTGACAAAATGTGATTTTATTTATAGAATATGATTTTATAATTAAAATATGATTTTGTTGAAAAATATGATTTTGTCGACAGAATGCGATTTTATTTATAAAATGTGATTTTATAATTAAAATATGATTTTGTAGGAAATTATCAAATATGATTTGAATATTTAATTTATGTCAATTAATTGGATTGATTGCATGTTTGGGATGATCGAGAGTCGTACCCAATGTGTTAGGTGTATGCTCTAGGCTTTGCGATTTTGGTTGTATATATATTGTTGATATCGTTTATAAAGTGGGTCTGTTTGTGGCCCGTTCCCACCCCTACAAATTTGTATCCCAATGTGTCATGACAATTTAAATGTAAATTACTAGATTTAGTGGGAGGACAATTTGAAGACGGTGGAGATGACGATCAAAGATATTGAAAACCGAAGATCTGTAAAACCGGAAGCAATTGTAATCCCCTCGTTTTAAATATGATTTAAAACTGATATCAAGATTAAAAGTTTATTCGATAAACTAAGGGAATTTAAATCTGTTTAAATTTTCCTACCTTCCATCAACAATGAGTGTACGTCGATGCTACCCGCATACATGGCCCGGCTCATATTATTGAGGGGGTTTATGTATGCCGGAAAGTTGTACACGTCATTGACACCTGTTGTGAGTTGGTTGGAACTCCCTTTAACGTTGGCTCATATTATTGGGGATGTTAAAGGGACCGTCCTTCACGACTCAACATTGATGGGTCATCTTGACACGTGATAGTAATCGGCGTCATATTATTGGGCCCTTACTAGACGTGAGGTAAAATACATGGAGGTTGCACCGGTTGCAATTGGATTCTACCTTTTGAGGGTCATGGTTGGCTGATATTATTCGGGACCATGATCGCTTGATTGGCTCTGTGTACCCACTAAGGAAACTTTCTTTCTCGATTTCATTAGAGGGTGGTGAAATCGTTAAAATAGTGGGAGGGTAATTCATAAAACTAAATGACCTTGTTTTATGTCTTAGCGTTTTTCATATATAGTTAGTAATGCATGTCTGTTTTTATTTTCAGTATAAACTGCTTATAATATGTCTTCGATCAAAAATCCACTCGCTGCTATACTGGATAGCAACAAGTTCACTGGTCTGAACTACCAAGACTGGCTTCGAAACCTCAATATTGTATTGGCTTCGGAGAAACTTCTCTACACGTTAGAGAAGAGCCCTCCGAAGGAAGCCCCTGCCGACGTCAACCCTGAGGAGCTGACTACGCTTAACAAATGGTGGGATGACGAGCTTAAGACTCGATGCTATATGATGGCGTCGATGTCCAACGAAATGCAACGGCGTTTCGAGAAGACGGTGTATGCTGCTGACATACATCTTCATCTCAAAGAGCTGTATGGGGAGAACTCTCGACATGAGAGGTTCACCACTGTCAAGGAGCTTATGACGAGCCGCATGCGCGATGGGACTTCGGTCCGCGAGCATGGGGTTCGTATGATTGGGCTCATTGAAAAGTTGGTGGGCCTTGATATCACACTTCCACATGATCTGTCTGTGGATTTGCTTCTCCTCTCACTACCCGCTGCATTCGACCCCTTTGTGGTCAACTTCAACATGAACAAGCTGGAAGCCACCCTTGAAGAGGTGGTGAACATGCTTGTAGTGTTTGAAGGGACCATAAAGAAAGACAAGCCCGTCCTCCTTATGGGCTCTTATTCCTCTGCGAAGAAGGGGCCCAAACGCAAGGGCAAGAAGCGTTCTGCCCCTGCGAAGGAGGAAAAGTCCACCAAGAAGCCCAAGGCAATGGCTTCCAAGCCAAACAAGACTGAGGATGTTTGCCACCACTGCCACAAGCCTGGGCACTGGAGGAGGAACTGCAAGGAGTACCTCGAGCAGTTGCGAACTGCGAAAGGTATGTTCTATATCGAAATAAATATGTCTCTTAATTCGACTTCTTGGGTACTTGATACCGGATGTGGATCTCATATCTGCAATGATTTGCAGGTGATGACAAGAAGCCGACGTCTTAGAGAGGGTGAGACGCACTTGAGGCTGGGCAATGGAGCAAGAGTTGCTGCAGTAGCTATAGGAGATGTTTATTTATTTCTGTCTTCAAATTTTAAGTTGTTATTGAAAGACGTTTTATTTGTTCCTGAATTAATAAAGAACATTATTTATGTTTCTATGCTTGATAGTGATGGATATTCTTGTCATTTTGCTAATTCGATTTGCAATATATACAAGAATGAATGTTTGATTGGAATTTGGGAACGCGAAAACGACCTATACACCTTAAAATTAAAAGTTGTTCCAACTCGCGAAGTGGAAACACATACAACAACAATTAAAAGGAAAAACGATAGCTTGAACCCAGCACAACTTTGGCACGCTAGGCTAGGTCATATTTTCCTAAGTAGGATGAACAAGTTAGTTAGGAGTGACATGTTTGATTTGTCAGACATTAACTCCCTACCAACTTGTGAGTCTTGTCTCAAGGGAAAGATGACTAAACAACCATTCAAGGGCAAGCCTGAACGTGCTCAAGGCCCATTGGATTTGATCAATACTGATGTGTGTGGCCCACTTAGTATTGGTACTAAGTACGATCACATATACTTCATCACCTTTATCGATGATTACTCTAGGTATGGGTACTTGTACTTGATGAAGCACAAGTCTGAATCCTTTGAAAGGTTCAAAGAATTCAAGGCTGAAGTAGAAAATCAGTTAGGGAAAAGTGTTAAAGCGCTTCGATCCGATCGAGGTGGTGAATACTTGAGTGCTGAATTTCAAGACTATCTCAAAGAGAATGAGATTCTCTCACAGTGGACCCCTCCGGCCACATCACAGCTCAATGTTGTAGCGGAGCGTCGTAATCGAACCTTGATGGACATGGTTCGATCTATGATGAGCTTCACTGAACTTCCTACCTCGTTTTGGGGCTATGCGCTCGAAACTGCGGTAATGTTGTTGAACAATGTCCACACCAAGGCAGTGGATAAGACTCCATATGAGACATGGATGGGCAAACCACCCAAGTACTCATTTATGAGGATTTGGGGATGTCCTGCTTACGTGAAGCAGACAGTGGGAGATAAGCTGGATACGAGATCCATCTTATGCTACTTCATTGGGTATCCAAAGAACTCCATTGGATACTATTTCTACTACCCCAGCGAGACAAAAGTGTTTGTCTCTAGGAATGCCACCTTTATGGAAAGGGAACTTCTACTTGATAGAAAGGGCAAAATAGTAGAACTCGAAGAGGTTCGAGAACCAATTGAAGTACCAAGTGAATCTCCCGCACCTACTGAGCCAGCACCAGATATGGTCGCACCTAGGAGATCCGAAAGGATTCCTAGAGCTCAGAGAGATGTGGTTTTCTCCTTGAAGATGATCAAGGTGATCAAGTTGGATATGATCCAAGAACTTTCAAGGAGGAAAACTGCGTTTCTTAATGGAAACATTAAGGAAGAGATCTATATGACACAGCCTGAGGGTTTCACATCTGTAGGAAGTGAGCATAAGGTATGCAAACTTCAGAGATCGATATACGGTCTCAAACAAGCATCGAGAAGTTGGAACCTGAGATTCAATGAAACAATTAAGGAATTTGGTTTCATCAAGAATCCCGAGGAGCCATGTGCGTATAAGAATGTAGTTAAGAATGCTGTGACATTCCTTGTACTTTATGTTGATGAAATTCTACTCATTGGGAATTATGTAGGAATGCTGCAGTCAACTAAAGTGTGGTTGTCTAGTAGATTCTCGATGAAGGACATGAGTGAAGCATCCTATATTCTTGGAATACAGATTTATCGGGATAGATCGAAAAGGATGCTAGGACTCACCCAAGCTACCTACATCGATACCATACTTAAGCGGTTCTCTATGGAAGAGTCCAAGAGAGGACACCTACCTATGTGCCACGGGGTCACTCTATCTAAGTCTATGTGTCCAAAGATTGATGAGGATATAGAGAGTATGACACGTATTCCATATGCCTCGGAAATAGGTAGTATTATGTATGGCATGATCTCAACTAGACCGAATGTCGCATATGCTCTGAGTGTCACGAGCCGCTACCAGGCCAACCCCGGCCAATTGCATTGAAAGGCCGTGAAAGATATTCTTAAGTACTTACGAAGGACTAAGAATATGTTCATGGTCTATGGGGGTGGTGAACTGAAATTGGAAGGCTATACTGATTCTAGCTTCCAATGTGACGTGGATGATTCGAAGTCTACCTCTGGATTTGTATTCATGCTCAATGGTGGTGCTGTCTCTTGGAAGAGTTCCAAGAAAGACACCATCGCGGATTCAACCACTGAGACTGAGTACATCGCAGCATCAGCTGCTGCTAAGGAGGCGGTTTGGATAAGGAATTTTGTCCAAGAGTTGGGCGTCATCCCTGATGGAGTTGGTCCAGTCCCGGTGTACTGCGACAACACGGGTGTCGTTGCGTAAGCAAAGGAGCATAGGTCTCACCAAAGATCCAAACATATACTGAGGAAATACCACATAATCCGGGATATTGTGGCTAGAGGTGACATAGCAGTTGAGAGAGTGGCCTCTGCGGACAACATTGCTGATCCACTTACGAAGCCCTTGTCAGGACCGTTGTTTGAAAAACATCGCGAAACAATGGGACTGCGTCTGATGAGTAGTTGGATATAGGCAAGTGGGAGATTTTTAGAGTAGATGTCCAACTAGCCAACTTGTGGCGTGTGGGTTTTATTGACTCTTGTGTATAACGATCTTTATATATGATATACGCATTTCTTTATGGCATTCTTTATTTTCATTATGATTATAATGTTAAAAATTGTGTTGGATAAAGACCTATAATGCTGTTAGAGTAGATGCCCAACTAGCCAACTTGTGGCGTGTGGGTTTATAGACTCTTGTATATGACAATATTTATATATGATATTCGCATTTATTCATATGGCATTCTTTACTTTTGATTGGTGTATGATGATTTACAATTGCGTTGAGTAAAGACCTAGAATACACTAAAGTGTATGTTAGATGTGATAGTGGGTATGACGGCTATCATGAAACACATCTAATAGTCACTGTATATTCTGAACTGTTCCTAGTCGATTGGGCCGTCAAAATGAGGATAAGGCCGCCCGAGTTCGAGACTAGTATCTGCGATGCGAAGTACCATGTTTCATTGGTAGGGAACATTGTGATGTTGGTCTGGATCCGTCTACAACAAAGACCCTCAAGTAATGATCTATGCTATCGGATAATAGTGTATAAATCTCTGGGCAGAGTACTAGAAGTGTTTTAGGTAAATGTGTTTACCTAGTTACATTACACTTCTTTACTTTCATTGTGTGTATAATGATTAACAATTGCGTTGAGTAAAGACCTAGAATACACTAAAGTGTATGTTAGATGTGATAGTGGGTATGACGGCTATCATGAAACACATCTAATAGTCACTGTGTATTCTGAACATGTTCCTAGTCGATTGGGCCGTCAAAATGAGGATAAGGCCGCCCGAGTTCGAGACTAGTATCTGCGATGCGAAGTACCATGTTTCATTTGGTAGGGAACATTGTGATGTTCTGAGCATGCAGATAGATAGTGACCTGGTGATCTATCGAACTACCCTCCTTCGAACTTTCCAAGTGGTTACCATTTGTCGAGTGGATAAGTCCGAGGTCTTGGTTGTACTGATTAGTCCTCACGACTCGAAACGTCATTGAGACTCTACATGATAGGCGTCTCACTTTGACCCGTTTGATGACTCACTTGGGGTCATAAGGCGTCGGGATTGGGTGAGACCCCGATGCATGTAGGAGTCGATGCATCGTTGTCGAGGATTCACCGCTCGCAGACATGCGTGGATATCCTATGCTATCTGAGGGGATAATAGTGTATAAATCTCTGGGCAGAGTACTAGAAGTGTTTTAGGTAAATGTGTTTACCTAGTTACACTCGCGATGTCACTATTCGATCTCCAAGATGTATGCATAGCTATCGGATCTATAGCGACTCTCGATTTACCAATGGTCGTTGATCTGATCGGGATATATGGATTGAAAGGACCGTACTGTACGCTAACCACGACCAACTGTTTCTTGCAGGCACTATCAGTGATACCTAGGGGATCATGGGGCGATGTTGCTAGACGCTCTTACCATGATCCATTGGGCAGGTCCGGAATTGTGATTCCGGAGCCGCAATGGTTGTGGGCCCACGGCTAGCTGTATCTCTGAACCATTGAGGGTCACACAAGTACTGGATTCGAGATTCCCGCACGAATACTCAGCTCAATGTTTTGAGCATACGAAGAGGATTTTGGGGAGTGCGACTTCCTAAAAGTCAACAGGGGTCAAACCGGGGTTTCCCGCTGTTGAGGGGCAAAACGGTCATTTTGCACTAGGGTTCTGAAAAATGGTTTTTCAGATCATAATATTCAGTTTTCGAAACTGAGTCGATCGGTCCGATCTGATCGGCGATCGGAGTTACGATGAAGTTACAGTGGTGGGGATGAACCGAATGTTCACCCGTTGGACTCGGGCCCGTTGGGCCGGTACAATCCTACCACAAGTCTATTTAATTAGACTAGACTTCATTAACTACTACACTTAAGCAAACCCTAACCCTAAGCATTCTTGGCCGCCGCCCCTCTCTTCATCTTCCTCACGCCGCCGCCGCCGTGCGCCGCCCGCCGCCGCTTCGCCGAAAAACTGTTTCCGGCCTAGTTTTTCGAGGAGAATCCATTGGCGATAAAATCCTTCAGCCTTCTAGTGCAGGCTGATTGGAGGGAGATCGATTCCGGTCGTGGACCTGATTGATGGATCTATCGCCACCTACCGTGAAGAGCCTGCGTTCTTGTGATTCCGGTTGGAGCCAGGCACAAGTGCCAGCAAGGTATTCTTTTGAAACACCCTATGAATGTCATAGATTTGAATTGTTACTCGTATTGATCGTCTCCCGGCACATGTTTATTTTGTTTTTCCGCTGCCTCGCCGGGGGGCATGATCCGGATCCCAACAGTGGTATCAGAGCCATGGTTTTCGGATCTGATCAATACTTTATGCCTTATTGTATCTAACCTCAAAATTTCAGATCAAAATTCGATTGATTTTCAGCCAAACCACCGCCGCATGCGGCGGCGCAAACATGAGC
>KV006337.1:12152-24322 GCA_001598015.1 Dorcoceras hygrometricum
GCAGTTGTGATATTTGCTAAAGAGTAAATCGTATTTTCGGAGGCCTAAACGAAGGAATTTGTCCAAAAACGGAGGAGCTCACTGCATAAGAGTGAGCCTTGCTCGTTGGACCGTTTCGGAGGGAATAGCACAGGCCTCATGCGAAAATGTGATCTGGAACAGAATCTATGAAGTCTGCTGAAAGAAATGTCGAAGAAGAAGATGAACAGTAGAAGTCAGGAATCAGTAGCGCAAGAGCTGGTATCAGCAATGATGACGTCAGCATATCTACTGGAGAAAGCTGTGAGCAGCAATGATGATGTCAGCATATCTACTGGAGAAAGCTGCGAGCAGCAACGATGACGTCAGCATTGCTGATTGAATGAAATCGAGAAACAGCAACCATGACGTCAGCATATCTATTGGAGGAAGCTGGATTCAGCAAAGCTTACGTCAGCATACTGTTGGAGGAAGCTGGATTCAGCAAAGCTTATGTCAGCATATCTGTTGGAGGAAACTGAAATCAGTAACGCTGATGTTAGCATATATGTTGAAGAAGCTGGTGGCAGCACCCGTGACGTCATCATAACTATTACAATAGCTGTTGGACGCTATCAACAATTTAAAAGGAAAGGAATCTGTGGCTGAAATTAAGTCCTACGAATGCCTTCAATCAAGGGGACAAGATTTGTACTATTCTGGGAAATAGTACAATTTACAGAGGAGCATTGCACGCATTTGGAAAGACGACGATTTAGCCGTAACAAGCGTAGAAGAGATTTGGAATTTATCTAACGGCTATATTCGAACAGAGGCTATATATAGTTGAGAAGAACGCCATTGAAGCGGGTTGGTGAGACTGTTAGTTGTTGCAGAATTACGCTGATTGCACAGTACACCAGCAGAGGGAAAATGAACAGAAAGACGAAGCAATCGACCGCCATTAGAGAGGAGCTTTCACGAGAGTCGATTGCTGAGTTTTAATTAGCTTGTGTAGAGCAATTTCCCTAGTGTGTGAGGAACAGAGAGTTGAGAGCCGCATGATTTTAATTTCATACCAGATCTGTCTCCGGTGCTCTTTGTATTTTATATGTTCAAGAACCTTGAGCTATTGCATCTCGTTTATAGCAGCGCAAAATTTTTACTGTTTGTCAAATCAGCGCTGGCTATCTTTTTGATCCTATTTTTTTGGGACCAACACTTGTTATCTACTCTGTTCAGTGTTCTTGAAATGTTTTCAAGTTCAGTCGTATATATATGTATACTTTTGTTTTGCTCGAATGGTTCCCTCACTTGCTGAGTGTTTCCCCAAACACTCACCCCTTATTTTTCCGCCCAGATAAGAATAAAGAACGGACTGAAGAAGATGAACTAGACATGTTTTAGGGCTGGTGAAGACTTACTTAATTCTTATTCTTTCGCTTCCGCATTTCTGTTATTCAAGTTGTAAAAGACAATCATTTTGATTATGTAATAGACTGGTTTTGAGCTGCACTACGAGGATTGATGTTTTGTAATGAATAATTATTAAACATCGTCGGTGTTCACGTCCAAGCCCGTTCTCGGGGCATGACATTTTAATGGTATCAGAGCTAACCAGGTTCATAATCCAGCTGGGAAGTTTGAGCAGAAAGAGTTCTGATTTCATCCGAAGGAATAAGTTTTACAGAAAGATCATCTTTATTCGGAAACTTAAATTTCTTCCTGAAGAGATTTTTTTTATGGAAATCTCAACTTTATTCAAACATTCATATCTCTTTCTGAAATTTCATTTTGATCCGGAAATTTCAATTTCTTCCAAACTTTCTTATTCATCCGCAAAGTTCATTTCATCCGATTCTTCTGATTTCATTCGAAAAGTTTAGTTCTATCCGAAAATTTTTGGTGTCTTCCGATTTTTTTTTGGAATCTTTTACTTTTTTCGGAAAATTTTTGTTTATTCGGAAATCTTATATTACATTCTCTAGAATTCATGAGATTCTTCATCGATAAATATTTTTTATTCCGGATAAACTGTTACTTCACCAGATAGATTTCTTTGATATGTTTGAGTTAATTTCTCTAGAAGAATTTCCTTACCCGGTTGTGTTTTTTTCCATTCATTTACTCGACCATAATATTCTTCTTCATGTCAACAAATCCGTACAGCTTACCTCCATGAAATAATCTAAGAAATCCCGATTGTCATTTCATCATCACTTATTCCATCAAACGATTCCTTTGCTTCGTGTACCCATGCTACAACCACCATTCATATGAAGCAGATAACATTTAACAATCAAATTGAGTGATTCTTCATTGTCCTAGACCAAACTTATACACGAACCAGTTCATAAAATAGGAGCGAGAGATCACAGTTAACCACATCCATCGGGAGATAATATGAGAACTCAAGTTTCGAGGACGAAACTTCTATTAAGGTGGGGAGGATGTGAGAACCTGAAATTTCTAACATGCTATTCAATTAAATTATTATTTTATCATGTATTTTATTCTGCATGAATAATCAAGATCTTAAATTCTATATTAAGTCTCACCATAAGTAGTCATTATGTAGCCAAATAATGCCTAATTATGACCATGAAGTGGTGTTTAATGGTTATAAAAAAGTGCCCTTTGAATTTCCCAACCTCTCATATATATAACACACTTCAAAGATGAAGAATTCACTGTATAAACATCAAGAAATCCTGTCAAAATCGTTCAAGAGGCGGCCCCATTTCAAAACAAGAGGTTGATGTCTTGAGCATTCCAGCATCAATATGAAGGTCTACTGTCCGGAACCTATTGCCACTGCTCAAGTTCTTAGAATTTGATCTCCGCCATCCAGAATTTTACTTCGTTTTGTCTTGCATAAGGTTTCCAGATTTCATTATAATCCAACGGTTAGAGTTTTGTAAAACGCCTTTGCACTAATTCTGTACAGATTCGATACGAGAAATCTTCAGCTCTTGTCCACCGCTTAGAATCGGTTACAAATTTTCTCGAAAGAAGATCTTGATCGTTCAAAAGTTATGTCATTATGTTTCATATATGCATCTTCTGAAAATCTCTATATTCGTGATCCACTTCGAGTAGCAATCAGATACTGAATCAAGCATTGCCACCATATTTCTCATATTTTGAGCATGTTAGGATAAAATTTATAGTTTTGGTGATAACAAATATAAGAAAAGATTTGGACTTAAACGATGAATTTCGGATAATCTTCTCACGGAGACCAGAGGTTGCTGACAACAGTGATTGGTTTGAATTACAGATATGATTTCGGGTTTTAATACAGTCGGGTTATCGATTTGGTTATTTGGGTTGTCGGGCCAGAAATCTACTGTTGATGGAATATTGAGGATGTTGATATCTGCCAACAGCACTTGACTATTGTATCGGTGATAGTATCTGCCAACAGGTATTGAAACAGTGAAGTTTCTATCATCAGAAAGGGCCGCATCTATCGATGAGTATATTCAACAGACCTTGTAACAGTACTACTCATCGTTGCTGACAACAGATAGCGCTACAGGATATGCTCATCAGACATCGTAACAGTAACGCTCAATAGGAACTATACTATACGGTTAACAAGCGCTATCATCAGAAAGGGCCGCATCTATCGATGAGTATATTCAACAGACCTTGTAACAGTACTACTCATCGTTGCTGACAACAGATAGCGCTACAGGATATGCTCATCAGACATCGTAACAGTAACGCTCAATAGGAACTATACTATACGGTTAACAAGCGAAGATTGCTGTCAACAGATATGTGCACAGTAGAGTAACAGAGACCATGACGTCATAAATATCGTCAGCTAAACGTCACAGTGTATTCAACGGATATCGGTACAGTGTTTCTAACAGATATGATGACGTCAGTAGTGCTGAAATTTGCAAGTGGTTTAATTGTGTTTACCGCGACAGATATCTTAATAGCAAGGGACTATTCATTCATCTTCAACAAAGAAAGATCTGTCGACAGAAATGGTTTCAGGCGCAAGCATTAATTTGATTCAAATTCGATCGAATACTCAGTTGGAAAAGATCGATGGCCATAACAGAATCGTACAAATTTCCTAGAATTAAGGAGACAAGATTGGTACTATTTTTGGAAAAATAGTACACATTGGCAGAGGTTGTTACAACGGGATTGCACGTATATGGAAATTATATTTGTGCCTCTGACAATACGCAATTTACCATGTAGTGGAGCAGGATTGACGGCATACTATTGTCAGAATTTCAGAAAGGATTTTGCTGCCTTATCAGAAGTAATCGACCGTTGAACGAAGAGTATAAATAGCAGATGTTTTGAATTGAAGAAGATCTCTCTCGCCATTGCTATTGCTGAAACGCTGCCAAATTGAATTCTCGAGCTATTCATTACTGAAGCACTTTCAAAGCTCAAAGACTTGAAGAACACAACCGTTACTTTTCATAGATAAATCTTCAAGTCTATCTTCTGGTTACATTTTGTAATCGAGTTTCCTTGTTGAAACCAGAATATTTTACAGCACTCAAAATACTTATTCATTGTTATATCATCACTGAGTCTGTAACAAACGAGCTCTCAAAAGCCGTTTGAAAACATTACATAGAGTTGTAAAACAGCAGCTGCGACTGCTTGTGATTGTTGTGAAGTTGCTAGGAGTTCATACAAGTGCTGCTTGTGTGATCGGGTGTCTGCAGAAGGACTGTGTACATCAAATATTCTAGTGTATCCTTCCTGAATAAGGAAGAAGGGGAGACGTAGGATATTAATATCCGAACTTCCAGAATCAAATTCTCGACTCTCATCTCTTTACATTTACGCACTTATTTGTTGTTAACTGTTCACAAATTAATCGGCTTCATTCCGCACTTTTAGTTAGCCGAGAGATTTGCACTTAACTGAGATATCTCAAGTCTGGTAACTCGGGCTTGAGTTAACCAGCGCTTAAAACATTTTGAAAAGAATTTGAAATAGAAAAATCGAAAGAGTTCATTCAACCCCCCCCCCATCTGAACTCCTGTACTTGTTTTGTTCACTTCTAACCCCCCCCCATCTGAACTCCTGTACTTGTTTTGATCCATTTTTGGGACCATCAATTGGTATCAGAGCAGGCGCTTCTCAGTTATTGAACAGTATTTATTTGTGCGTTATATTATCTCAATATGTCGATCTCACAACAAGATTCCCATGTTTTCCAGAGAATATTATGATGACTGGAAGATACGCATGCAAGCGCATCTGGCTGCCATGGATGACGAAATGTGGACTGTTATCACTGAAGGGCCATTGAAAATAATGAAGCCAAATCTGGCGGTTGCTATAACAAATGTCGAGCCTCGGTATCTTGAGAAATCCAGACACGAATATACAAATGATGACATGAAGAAAGCAAATCTAGACAATGTGGCCAGGGACATCCGATACAAGACGCTGGACAAAGACAAAAACATGTTCAGCAAAATCAAAACCTGCGCCACAGCCAAAGACATCTGGGAAAAGCTGGTCCAGATATGTGAAGGAAGCGACGAGACAAAAGAAAACAAGTTGATCGTCGCTCAACAGAAGTATGAGTCCATCAAGATGAAAGACGGCAAAACAATGACTGAATTTGACGAGCGCTTCAGTGCAGTTATCATCGAGTTGAACAGCCTTGGAAAAGAGTACAACAACAGAGAGCTAGCACTGAAAGTCATGAGAGCGTTACCCAAGGAGTGGGACGTGAAGACCATGGCGATGAGGGAGTCGAAGGATTTGAACAAGATGGAGCTTCATGATCTATTCGCAAATCTGAAGGCATATGAGTTTGAACTCGAAACAAGATCTGAAGTGCCATCTACTTCCCTACCAACCAAAGCATTAGCAGCAACCACAACCACTGAACAGTGCTCTCCAAGCACAAGAAAATCAGCAGACCAATTCAGTGACGACGTGATGTCCCTCTTCGTCAAGAAGTTTGGGAAATACTTGAGAAGATCTTTTAACCCTTCCTCTCCTTACAACAATTTTAATAAAAATGATAAATCTGTATCTGACATGAAATGTTTCAATTGTGAACGACCAGGGCATTTTGCAGCCGAGTGCAACAGCCCCAAGAAAGACGATAGATACAAGCGAGAGGGCAAGAGGAGTGATGATCGATACAAGAAGGAGGAGCGATACAAGAGAAATGAGGAAACTGGTGAAAGAGCTGTTGAGAGATCCAAGGAGCGATCCAAGGACAGAAAGACCCAGCCACAAACATGACCGCAAAGTGTTGATGGCTGAGGAAAGCACAAAGAGCTAGGAGGACACTGACTCAGAATCTTCATTCAGCAGCTCCTCATCAAGTGACAGTGAACAGGAGGAAGTTCACTGCCTCATGGCTGATCAAACTTCGAATGATGAGGTATTTGATTTCTCAAACATTGAATTTACAGTGAGGATCTAGTTCAGGCACTGAACGATATGGTCCATGAGTACAAGACTCTATCTCATACATTTGAGGAAATCAAGGCCGAAAACGCAAGTCTGAAAAATAGTTCAGCAGAATCGAGTTCTGACGAGCTTGAGGATACTGACAGTTTAAAGACTGAGTTGAGTAAGCTGAGAATAGAGAATGAATTGTTGAGAAGTGAGTCCAGCGAGCTCAAGGCTGAAGTTGAAAAGTTAACTAAAGAAATGAGCTCCTGGACCCAATCAGCTCGTGCTTTCCACAAACTACAAGAAATCCAAAAGTCAGCACATGATAGAACTGGCTTAGGTTTTAGTAATAGCGAAAGCAGTGAAGGAGAGACAAGTACTCAATCACAGCCAGCATATGACAAGTTCAATAAAATGAGCTTTGTCAAAGCAAATGTGATACATGACTGTTTTGAGTCGATAATATTTGATGACCAGAACTCTTCTCAGTCGAGTCATGAAGGAAAAGATGGTATCGGCTATCAAAGGTCTGAGAATCCCAAGCCTGGCTGGCTAAAGAACAGGTTGGACAAGGATAAAGCGAAAGTTGGTTCCAAGTCTTATGTTCAGCACCAGCCGTGGCGTAATTCTAGGAAGGCAAAATCTTGTTGGAGAAAGACTCAGCCAAGAAGAGATCTATATGGTCAACATATAAAATCAAAACTCAATAGATCTCACTGTAATTATGCACAGACCCTTAAGGATACTTATACTGGAAAAACTGTTAAGGTAATTCAAGTATGGGTCCCGAAAGGGGTAATCCAATCAGGACCCAAGTAAAATTGGGTACCAAAATTTTTTTGTATGATTGCAGGGTAACAGGTACAAAGCTACTGAAGACGCAATTATTTGGTACTTGGACAGTGGATGTGCTCGACATATGACAGGAAACCCAAAGCTGTTGACAGATGTTGTTCCACACAAATGATCGGAAATAGTCTTTGGTGGTAATGCACACGGTAACACTGTGGGTAAGGGTAAGCTTACCCATGGTAACATTTCTATCTCAGATATATTGGTTGTTGATAATCTCAGTTATAATTTGATTAGTATCAGTCAACTATGTGACAAAGGATACATAGTTAACTTTCAACAACACACGTGCACAGTTCAGAACTCAAATGGTCTGACTATATTGGTGGGTAAAAGATCGGGGAATACCTACGTTATCGATTGGTCAGATCAATTGAAGTCTGAACAGCTTTGTCTTACAGCTGACTCTTCCAAGATTTGGTTGTGGCATCAACGAATGAACCATCTAAACTTTAAAACACTTGCTAAGTTGAGTGAGCATGATATGGTTTCTTGTATGCCCAAATTTAAATTTTCTAAGGATAAGATCTGTGCAGCTTGTCAGCTTGGTAAGCACATTAAATCGACTTTAAAAAATAAAGGCGGAAAACGTTCTTCCCGTTGCCTTGAGCTTTTACATATAGATCTTTTTGGTCCTATTTCAGTAACAAGCTTAGGGGGAACATCCTACACCCTTGCTGTTGTTGATGATTTTTCAAAATACACATGGGTGTTGTTTTTAAAAGCAAAATATGAAACCGCCGACCAGCTGATACTCCTTTTGAAATGTTTACAAAATGATAGATCTTGTTCTGTCAACCGGATAAGAAGTGATCGCGGTACTGAGTTTCTAAATTTTAAATTGGCTTCTTATTTGGAATAATTAGGAATTAAGCATGAGCTTTCAGCAGCAATAACTCCTCAGCAAAACGGGTTAGCTGAAAGGAGAAACCGCACTTTAAAAGAAGCTGCTAGATCTATGATTGCTTATTCTGGTATTTCTCAAAAATTTTGGGCAGAAGCAGTCAATACAGCATGTGACACTCAAAACACATCTATGATTAATAGGATGCACGATAAGACCCCATATGAGATATGGCATAGCAAGAAACCTGACATATCTTATTTCAGGGTGTTTGGGTGTAGATGTTTCATTCACAACAATGGCAAGAAGCACCTAACAGCTTTTGAACCTAAATCTGATGCAGGAATATTCTTAGGTTATTCTGCTGTCAGCAAAGCTTATCGGGTATTCAATATCAAGAGTCTCACTGTTGAAGAATCTGCTCATGTTGTGTTCGATGAGACAAGCTTCAAATCAAATTCAGCTGCAAGCTTACACGACTTGTGCACACGTCTGGAATCAACAAGCCTTGAAGAATCTGATGATGACGTGTCGTCACAAAGATATATAGCTGAAGAACAACCAAGCGTGGACACACAACACAATATTGTTCCACAAGATCTGACGACAGCTGGAGCAGAAGTAATCACCGCACAAACAAATGCTGCTCCAACAGATTCTGTTCCAACAGATCTTGCCACGTCAGATTTTATGCAAACAAATGCTCCTACTCATACACCAACAGCTAACGCAACATTAGCTATTACTTCTTCTCAAGTGGCATTAAGACCAACAGTGAATGACAAAGCTGACAACAGCAATCACATACAACCGCAAGTATCACAAATGGAATCTGATGCACAAGCTAACAATGAAAATCATCAATTGGCGTCAGAAGATCCAAGTAGCTCTATCCAGACAACAACACAGGGGGAACAAGGAACAAATCCCATTGGACTTGATCTTCGATGGAATAGATATCATCCACCTGAGCAAGTCATAGGTAATTTCGAATCCCCTGTTCGCACACGAGGCCAGCTATCTCATGATCATTTTGATGCTGGAGTGGGCGGAGACGGATTCCTTGGAAATGGCTGTTAAGAGGAAAGCGTATATCTTGGCTAAGTATAGAGAACTGCTGTTGAGAAAGTTCTTGGATTCTCATCGCAAATATTTTGCTCCTGGCCAGCCTTGGACAGCTACAGCATCTATGATTATTGATCTACTGTCTGATGCCCATTCCAAATCCTTAGAAGACTTATTGGCACAACAGAAAGAACATAGCCTACCAATGGAACAACCGTGCGCCTCCACCATGTTTGATTATTCTGTTGGTAGCGGTGCTGTTCTAGCCCGATTCTATTCTGTGGCCAAATCCACTTGCTGGGTAAGGCCAATGATTTTGGTTAATGGAGTTTGGACGCCTCTTCAGGGTCCTGATTTTTTGGAAAAGTAGTTGTCGTGTGTCGTTATTTTTGAATGAAAAGAAGATGCCAGATCCTGTCATTGAAGACAATTTTGTTCCGCACATGCCTTTTATTGAGCCTATCCAGTATTGGGAAGCAGCCCCATGTCTGATCAAGACTTGGCGATGGACCAAAGTTTGTACAAAAATTATTCAATTCAGTATGTTTGGATGTCTGCGATCCGTGAGCGAAGATGTTTGCCAAGAAATTGTTGTATATAATTTGGGAGTGGAGCGGCTTCCAGCGGATTTTCTCAAAAGTTTTGCAGAAGGTGTACATACAGATTATTTTGTTGGATATTTTGGTGATTCGAATGTACAGTACGATTTAGAGATAGATTCCGATTTTGAGGAGTCGTACTCAGATGCACCTACAGTATATCGTTCCCCGTCTCCATTTTTGCAAGAAGCTGATTCTTTCGCTTTGGGACCTGCTATTTTTTCTGGTGTTACACAAGAGGAGCAACTATATTATGTTGAGAGCCCAGAGTCTCCTCCACCTCTTCCTCAGCGAGAAGAGTATTCTAGTTCGTCCTGGGATTCTCAAATGCATTTTGACTCTACTGATATTCCCCTGGATGCCAGTATGGAGGCTCGGACTTCGATCCCAGCTGCTCCTGTTGATTTCTCTCCTCTTCTGAATGATCTGAAGGCCTATCTATCACAGTGTGTGGATGTTGCTAGTAGTGATGTTTTATCTAGACTCCGCACCGTTGAGCACGGTCTTCAAGACACTCTGGGACACCAAAATGACTACTTCCAAAGTCTTATACAGGGTGCTCGACAAGAAGGACAAATTCAAGATGATCTTCAAATACTTCGGCTCAACGAATTGAAGAAAACTATGATGGCCCAGGGTGTCACTACTGCTACAGACTCGCTGGCATTCAAGAGCAGGTTCAACGCGCTTGATGCTAAACTTCTTTTGTTGGACGGGCAGGTTGCTGCTATAAGAAGCGAACAACTAGAATTCCAAGCCAAAATCGCAGCGGATATTCTAATCCTCTCCACCCAGATTGGTGATCTCGTCGACTATATTCGCGGCGGTGATGCCAAAAAGGGGGAAGGAAGTAGCAGCCGTCCCCAGCCTACTCCTGATGATCAAGGCAGAGGCGGCGGCGATACTGGTGGTGGCAGTGGTGGTGTTCGAATAACAACTGTTGTGGACAGACTCAGTTTGGAAGAGGTTGCGGAAAGAATTCGTGAGGCAGATAGACAAAGAAGCAATGTGGATCTTAAAAGAGAGAGGAATAGGGAAAGAAGAGAAAGGAGATTAAGTAGAAGCGGACCCTCCAAGAGGAGAAGATACTGAAGATTGGCTAGAATAGGAGTGTAGCTAACTATTGTACAAACCTTTTGTACTCCATATGTTCTCCGTTAATGAAATTTGAATTCAGCAGTTCGTGTGCAATTTATTTTTGCATATATATCCATCTCGGCTGCTAAGTTTTGTGTTGGTCCCTGTTTTCGAAGGAAACATCAGCAGCCGCGCTTGTTAAAAGACATTAGAAAATTTTGCGCGCTGCTATGGACGAGCTGCAATAGCTCAATGTTCTTGAACATCTAAAATCACAAGAGCACCGAAGACAGATCTGGTATGATTTAAAAATCATGCGGAAAATACCAGAACTGAATTCTAATATTTTAAAACCAACTCAAACAGATTTATGTTCCACATAAATCTGTTCGAGACTTACTGTGCTTGTGTGCTGAACTGTATGCGTGAGTGCTGAAATATAAGCAAGTGTTGAATGATGCGAGTTCTGAAATCTGTTTTACGTGTGATGCTAAAGTAAATATGCAGGTGCTGAAATCTGTGTATGCGTGCTAAAGGAAAAGCAAGTGCTGAAAGCTTAAAGGAAACGATACACAAGATTTGTTTCTGGAAGTTCGGACCTCAATGTCCTACATCTCCCCTTCTTTCACCTCGGAAGGATCCACTAGAAGACTTTGATCTATACAACACGTACAGACCCAATCCCGCAACCAGCAGCTGCGAGAACTCCTAGACTTCACAAATGCACACCAGCCGCAACTGTGTGACTAACTACATACACATGAGTTTTACGTCATCGTGCTTGGACGATAATTGATTGTGAAATGGTTTTGAGATTCATTCACCAATGGATGTGAATGAATCTCTGTGTGTGAGATTTTACAATGAAGCTCTCAACTCTCTGTTTCTCACACACTAGGGAAATGCTCTAACAAGCTAATTATAGCTTCTGGTTCATTTTCCCTCTGCTGGTGCACTGTGCAATTAACGTATTTTCTGCGACAGCCTCACAGCGACCGACAGTCTCACCAGCCATCTCTTCAATGGCGCTTCTCGAAGTATATAAGCCTCTGTTCAAATTCAAACCGTTGGACACAAAATTCTTCCCGTTCAAATATGTTCTGTAAAGTAACGACAGGGAATAGTCCTTGTGTCCTTTTCTTTTGCAGGCTTCTTGTCATTTTCGCCATTTGAATTGAGCTCAGCAGTTGACATCCAGCTTTGATAACTCTTCGTAAATTGTCAACTGCTTCGCTGCTGGTTCATTCTTTAACTTCTTTGCGCTTCTGCTGAATTCTTTGTCGACTGGATATGCAAAGCACTGTAGCCTTCGACTGGATTAATCTTCTGCTGAATTCTTCTGTCTTTGCGCTTCTGCTGAATCCATC
>KV006337.1:44385-70691 GCA_001598015.1 Dorcoceras hygrometricum
TCGACTGTTACACGCGCATGATTTACGAGTTTTAATTGTCCATTACTTCTCTCAATTCGACGGTTACTGCACGAAATTTGCCTTGTACGCGTGAGAAATCTTTTCGAATTTCCACGGGTGGGGTTTCCTGTACAAAGAATCTTGCTTCGCGTCGGGAAAATCTGAATTTTCGTGGAGAAGATGAAGTCTGCGTCGCTAAACGCCAGCTGCTGAAGTTGCGTTGCTGCTGGATTTGCGTCGCTGCTGAATCGTTGCTACTGGTTTGTTTTCAAGCTCAACGACTGATCTTTAGCGTTGAGTCAAAACGTTGTCGTGTCAACTTATTCAAGCGACACCGTTTTGATATTCGTTGTAAAGCACCTGCTGGTTATCTTTAAGTAATGCACCTGCTGACTCAAGATAATCGTAACTATCTGCTGGTTTTAATCATCACACAAGCCATCTGCTGAATCTTTAGCGCGAAGGCAAAACCCTGTCGTATCGACTTATTCAAACGACATCGTTTTGCTATCGCTAAACTTCAAGTACCAACTGCTGGTTTGCGCTGTTACTTCCTGCTGATTGCTGACGTTACTGCTGACATCATCGTTGCTTAGCTCTCCAGCTGGTCTTCTCGCACCAGCCGATCTTTCTTCATCTGCTGATCATGAATGGCCAACTGCTGAATCCTTTGCTGGTCAAAGCTGGTTTGACCGTCCAGCAGGTAATTTCGACCAGCAGCTAAATTTGCATAGTCGCTATACAAAACGACGACGTTTGCTGTAAATCAGATCTCTCGCTAAGCAAATCAGATCCCATCA
Organism: Dorcoceras hygrometricum; assembly: GCA_001598015.1. Lineage (NCBI taxonomy): Eukaryota > Viridiplantae > Streptophyta > Magnoliopsida > Lamiales > Gesneriaceae > Dorcoceras > Dorcoceras hygrometricum. The sequence continues at coordinate 45,186 of KV006337.1, forward strand.
CACGACGTCGCATTCTTCCCGTGCAATGCCTATCAGATCTCTCCATTGCGCGCCCAAAGCAGATCTTAACTAAACGCTGTCGTTTTGCTAAAAACACGCGGTGGATGTTTGCGCGCCTTTCGAATGCAGATTTCTCCCACAAACCTGCATTGACCATGTGAGATCTGGTTTGACCAGATTTTTTTTTTTCGGGTTTTCACAAAAACGCTGTCGTTCCAACTTATTCGAATGACATCGTTTTGCTATCGCTAACTTCAAATAGCATCTGCTGGTGAACAGTAGCTTGCGACTGGACAATTCTTCATGTACGACGTCGCTCTATCTCTTGCGCTTCTCTTCACAACTGCTGATAGCTTTTAGCTTCCTGCTGAATGTGATGTCACTGCTGATGACATCATCTATGCTTAGCGCTCCAGCTGGTTGTTTTCTTCTTCGAACTTTCTCCAGCAGACTTCACAATTCCTGTTCCAGCTGGTTCAACTTGGCCTCCGCCTGATTTCGAACACCTGACTTAACTTTGGACGTCTCCATTGCTAATCCAGCTGCCGATTACAATGAATAACCAAACCAGCCGCTGAACTTAATCTTGTCAAACCATCTGCTGGACAAATTTAGCTTCATGACATCTTCTTCTTCGATCTGAAATCTGTACACTAAGTGGAATTGTTAGAAACACAATAACAGGTTTTGTGTAATTCAAAACTTAATCAGGATCTGTCAAAACAGATCCATCATTTTGTCATCACCAAAAAGGGTGAAATTGTTAGGATAAAATTTATAGTTTTGGTGATAACAAATATAAGAAAAGATTTGGACTTAAACGACTTGTCAAACCATCTGCTGGACAAATTTAGCTTCATGACATCTTCTTCTTCGATCTGAAATCTGTACACTAAGTGGAATTGTTAGAAACACAATAACAGGTTTTGTGTAATTCAAAACTTAATCAGGATCTGTCAAAACAGATCCATCATTTTGTCATCACCAAAAAGGGTGAAATTGTTAGGATAAAATTTATAGTTTTGGTGATAACAAATATAAGAAAAGATTTGGACTTAAACGATGAATTTCGGATAATCTTCTCACGGAGACCAGAGGTTGCTGACAACAGTGATTGGTTGAATTACAGATATGATTTCAGGTTTTAAGAGAGTCGGGTTATCGATTTGGTTATTTGGGTTGTCGGGCCAGAAATCTACTGTTGATGGAATATTGAGGATGTTGATATCTGCCAACAACACTTGACTATTGTATCGGTGATAGTATCTGCCAACAGGTATTGAAACAGTGAAGTTTCTATCATCAGAAAGGGCCGCATCTATCGATGAGTATATTCAACAGACCTTGTAATAGTACTACTCATCGTTGCTGACAACAGATAGCGCTACAGGATATGCTCATCAGACATCGTAACAGTAACGCTCAATAGGAACTATACTATACGGTTAACAAGCGAAGATTGCTGTCAACAGATATGTGCACAGTAGAGTAAAATAGACCATGACGTCATAAATATCGTCAGCTAAACGTCACAGTGTATTCAACGGATATCGGTACAGTGTTTCTAACAGATATGATGACGTCAGCAGTGCTGAAATTTGCAAGTGGTTTAATTGTGTTTACCGCGACAGATATCTTAATAGCAAGGGACTATTCATTCATCTTCAACAAAGAAAGATCTGTCGACAGAAATGGTTTCAGGCGCAAGCATTAAGTTGATTCAAATTCGATCGAATACTCAGTTGGAAAAGATCGATGGCCATAACAGAATTGTACATATTGCCTAGAATTAAGGAGACAAGATTGGTACTATTTTTGAAAAAATAGTACACATTGGCAGAGGTTGTTACAACGGGATTGTACGTATATGGAAATTATATTTGTGCCTCTGACAATACGCAATTTACCATGTAGTGGAGCAGGATTGACGGCGTACTATTGTCAGAATTTCAAAAAGGATTTTGCTGCCTTATCAGAAGTAATCGATTGTTGAACGAAGAGTATAAATAGCAGATGTTTTGAATTGAAGAAGATCTCTCTCGCCATTGCCATTGCTGAAACGCTGCCAAATTGAATTCTCGAGCTATTCATTACTGAAGCACTTTCAAAGCTCAAAGACTTGAAGAACACAATCGTTACTTTTCATAGATAAATATTCAAGTCTATATTCTGGTTACATTTTGTAATCGAGTTTCCTTGTTGAAACTAGAAGATTTTACAGCACTCAAAATAATTATTCATTGTTATATCATCACTGAGTCTGTAACAAACGAGCTCTCAAAAGCCGTTTGAAAACATTACATAGAGTTGTAAAACAGCAGCTGCGACTGCTTGTGATTGTTGTGAAGTTGCTAGGAGTTCATACAAGTGCTGCTTGTGTGATCGGGTGTCTGCAGAAGGACTGTGTACATCAAATCTTCTAGTGTATCCTTCCTGAATAAGGAAGAAGGGGAGACGTAGGATATTAATATCCGAACTTCCAGAAACAAATTCTCGACTCTCATCTCTTTACATTTACACACTTATTTGTTGTTAACTGTTCAAAAATTAATCGGCTTCATTCCGCACTTTTAGTTAGCCAAGAGATTTGCGCTTAACTGAGATATCTCAAGTCTGGTAACTCGGGCTTGAGTTAAGCAGCGCTTAAATTGTTTTGAAAAGAATTTGAAATAGAAAAATCGAAGATGTTCATTCCAACCCCCCCCCCCCCCCTTCCTGAACTCCTGTACTTGTTTTGATCCTATTTTTGGGACCATCAGAGCACAAATCAGGTAAGTGGGCTTTTGTTATATATTCATTCTAAACTATATGATTGTTCATGCTATATTTTGTTCTGAAATTATCATTCGAGCACTTGTTTCATGTAAAATTCGTGTTATAATTCATGCTATGCATGCAGTAATATTTGCTCTGTCCCAGTACTGATATGAATCAAATTGATATGAGAATACAAAATTATGCACTCTGAATCATATGATATGATTAAGGCATCACCCCCTTAGAGGAGCAAAAATTAGGGACTGAACAGTAGTACCTAAAATTCTGCACTTTGAATCACTATGTGATTAAGGCCTCGTCCCCTTAGAGAAGTAAAAATTAGGGACTGATCAGTAAACCATGAAATTCGAGGAATATCAGCGCTACTTGTTCTCTGCTCCGTTCAGTGTTTTTGAAATGTTTCCAAGTTCAGTCCAGTCGTATATATCTGTATATTTTTTGTTATGCTCGAATGGTTCCCCCACTTACTAAATGTTTCCCAAACACTCATCCGTTCTTTTTTCATTTTTGTTATGCTCGAATGGTTCCCCCACTTACTAAATGTTTCCCAAACACTCATCCGTTCTTTTTTCACCCAGATAAGAATGAAGAACGGACCAAAGAAGATGAACAAGACATGTTTTAGGGTTGATGAAGACTTACTTAATTCTTATTCTTTCGCTTTCGTATTTCTGTTATTCAAGTTGTAAAGACATTCATTTTGATTATGTAATAAATTGGTTTTAAGCTGCACTACGAGGCTTGATGTTTTGTAATGAATAATTGTGTGGAATTAAGAGCTGAAATTTGATGTTAAAAAGAGGGGATGAAGTGTTTTAAAAGTGCTTCAAGGTGGTTAATAAGTTGTTATTCTATTAAATAAGTACTACTTACTTTTAAAATAATAAATAAATTCCCTACTCCCAATGAATTACTAACTTTGAAAATAGCTTAAAAAAATAGGATTTTAAAAATAACTTATATGAATCTTATAGATAATCATGGAATGAAGTTAGTACACCGAACGAAAATAAAAGTACTAAGACATGCGATTTTTAGTAGGAAATTTTTTGGGCGTTAAAGGAAACTAATAGTTAGAATCCGTGTCTTTTATCGAACTCAGATAGTAAACCAAAATATCTCTAGTTTTATATATTTCAAACTTAAATAAAGATTCACTCATAAATCAAATCTATTAAAAGCGAATTGTACCGTCCCAAAATTCATAGGACCACAATTGTTAGCCTTTTTATTCGAAAGGCTGTTTTGTTATTGTCATCCAGATTTCAGTTCAAGCTAGTAATAGTTATAAGCTGATTTCTTTTTCTTCCAGCTTAGAAGCAACGGCCCAGATGGTTTCTTGAAGGATTTCGCCCCAAGCACAATCCCGAGTTGGAGCAGTTTTTCTTTTAAATAAAATGCTTTTTATGGGAGATTTGGGTTTTTATTAAAAAAAAAATGGTGTAGCAAGCTTACAAATTAAAATAGTAGTAGGGAGTTTTTAGCAATTTTTCAAGAATTTGGTAAGCTAACCATGCCTAATCATTGTACCTTTCACCTACTACAAATCATACTCCCATATATGATTTCTACATGAGTTCAAGAGCTCAGTTTTTTTACAAGAAAAATCTTTCATTTCTCTTTTAAAAATCAGAAGCTCGTAGAGTTGTGTTTGAGAAGATTTCCAGCCAAGTTTTAGGGTTTTTAAATTAAAAAAAAATGGTGTAGCAAGTCTTACAAATTAAAATAGTAGTAGGGAGTTTTTTAGCAATTTTTCAAGAATTTGGTAAGCTAACCATGCCTAATCATTGTACCTTTCACCTACTACAAATCATACTCCCATATATGATTTCTACATGAGTTCAAGAGCTCATTTTTTTACAAGAAAAATCTTTCATTTCTCTTTTAAAAATCAGAAGCTCGTAGAGTTGTGTTTGAGAAGATTTCCAGCCAAGGCCATCCGTTCGTTGCGATTATCAGTCCAGGCAAGTAAAATTGATTCTTGCTGCATCTGGAAAACATATATTTCGCTTCGTTGTTTTCTGTTGTATGCTTACCAGATGCATGTTTCAGTTTCAGTTCAGTTGTTCACGTTTATGTATAAGCTATGGATTCACTGTTTTGATACTTTAGTTTTGAGGAAACTCACCAGTTATCTTTTAGCAAGCAGTGGTGTTTTTTAAAATACTGAGTTGTACAAATTCAAGATAAGATAAGCCAAGAGAAGTTTCTTGTTTTCCCGAGCATTGCGGAGGTTCTGGACATTGACTCTGAATAGATAGGCGACGCTGGTATGATCGGGACTATGTTCCGATTTGATAAGTTGAGCTAGTTTGTTTAGGGACTGTCTGAGCTAGAGCAGTACCTTCGTTTCTAAGCAGATCTGGCCTATTTTTCCTTGACCAAACTGCGTGATTCGTTGCTAAATTGATTGGGTTTCTCAAAGCTGAGTGACCTCCCAAGCTGAAATTCTTGTTCAGAAGCTTATGTTATTGTTTTACTACGCGTAAGCTGTTTTCGTAGAACCAGATCTGTTTTTCCTAATCATAAGCTATTTTCTTTAGCCAAAGCCGTTCTTCACATCTGTGATATGTTTCACCCCCGAGATCTGTTTTATGTAGCCAAAGCTGTTCTTTACACTTGAGATCTGTTTTCTTTAGCCAAATCTGTTTGCACTCATAAGCCGTTATCTATTCCGAGCTGGTTTCTGCTATCATCAGCTCGTAGCCCAGCTGTACACCCAGTAATATTTTTAAAGACAAAATGAGTTTCATAGCTGTGAATCAACCAGTTTCAGTAATCGATTCTTTGATCAAGAGCAATGTATAATAGCTATTTCAATTAAAGGAAGTGAAAGTTTCAGTTTAAGGACTTATGGCATAGAGGACCCGGTCAATCAGGAAGGGACCAGGATTATGGTATGACTATAATCCCTTCACAGAAGGGACCAGGATTATGGAATTACTGTAATATCCTTCACAAGATAGTTACTGAATTCAGTTAATATGCTTCATGCACCAGGACCACCAGAGAGCCTCTAGGCCATGAGTCACAGTATAATGCGATTCAGATCCGATGTCCCGATCTGTCTTTTCAGTAACAGGATTTCAGTTCAGATGACTTCCTTTAATTTATGTATTATGATCAGTTATGCCTGCATTATGTGTTCTTGTTATCCTCAGTTTTACTTGTTGAGTCCCTAGGCTCACTAGTTTTTCCGATGCAGGTGAGGCATCTCAGGGGGCAGGCGGGGTGGCATGATGAACCAGATTTGGGAGATGCGTGTGTTTGTCAAAGGCCAGCGTTTCCACGAAGTCAGAGCTGTTGTTGTTTTTGATCTTTTGATGAAAATTGTATTAAGATCCATTACAACAATAGAGAATTCATACAGAGTCCAATAGTTGTAACATCTCATTTTGTAATCGAAATCTGAAGTTCTTTTATTCCAAAGCTGTTTCTGCTATTTTACTTTTGGCGCCATCTGTTTGTACATCAGCTTTTGTAAGGGAATACAGCTTACAACATTTCGCATTTAGTCCTTCTATTCCTTTCGATTTCCCATTTACTCCAATCCGTTGATTCACATGGGTTTGGGTGTCACACGTATCATCTTATTTATACAAACTTAATGTCGTTATAGATTCTATAGTTGATGTCATTAGTTTAAAGCTATATTATCAACCATCCTGTAAATATTGATTGTAAAGTCAAGCTAATAAATTACCAGTTTTTGTAATTTTTATATGTGTGTTGCATCATAAAGTTAAAGAACATCATTACTGTGTGGACGTACCAAATTGTGTCAACTAAAAACTTATTCTTCATATTTAAAAATTCAAATTGATTCAAGTTAAGATATATTTAAGTATTTTCTGGTGTATAAACTGTATTTTGTAATTATTTTAAAATATTTTCGGAAAGTTCAGTTCCATCCGAAAATTTTGGTATCATCCGATTTTTTTGAAATCTTTTAATTTCCGGAAAATTTTTCTTTATTCGGAAATCTTATATTCCATCATCTAGAATTCATGAGATTCTTCATCGATAAATATTTTTTATTCCGGATAAACTTTTACTTCAGTAGATAGATTTCTTTGATATGTTTGAGTTAATTTCTTTAGAAGAATTTCCTTATCCGATTGTGTTTTTTTCCATTCATTTACTCGACCATAATATTCTTCTTCATGTCAACAAATCCGTACAGCTTACCTCCATGAAATAATATAAGAAATCCCGATTGTCATTTCATCATCACTTATTCCATCAAACGATTCCTTTGCTTCACGTACCCATGCTACAACCACCATTCATATGAAGCAGATAACATTTAACAATCAAACTTGAGTGATTCTTCGTTGTCCTAGACCAAACTTATACACGAACCAGTTTCATCAAAGAGGAGCGGAAGATCACAGTTAAACACATCCATCGGGAGATAAAATGAACTCAAGTTTCGAGAACGAAACTTCTATTAAGGTGGGGAAGATGTGAGAACCTGAAATTTCTAACATGCTATTCAATTAAATTATTATTTTATCATGTATTTTATTCTGCATGCATAATCAAGATCTTAAATTCTAAATTAAGTCTCATCATAAGTAGTCATCATGTAGCCAAATAATGCCTAATTATGACCATAAAGTGATGTTTAATAGCCATAAAAAAGTGCCCTTTGAATTCCCCAACCTCTCATATATATAACACACTCCAAAGATGAAGAATTCACTGTATAAACATCAAGAAATCCTGTCAAAATCGTTCAAGAGGCTAGCCCCATTTCAAAACAAGAGGTTGATTTTCTTGAGCATTCCAGCATCAATATGAAGGCCTACTGTCCGGAACCTATTGCCACTGCTCCAGTTCTTAGAATCCGATCTCCAACATCCAGAATGTTACTTCGTTATGTCTGGCATAAGGTTTCCAGATTTCATTATAATCCAACGGTTAGAGTTTTGTAAAACGCCTTTACACTAATTCTGTACAGATTCCATACGAGAAATCTTCAGCTCTTGTCCATCGCTTAGAAGCGGTTACAAATTTTCTCGAAAGAAGATCTTGACCGTTCAAAAGTTATTTCATTATGTTTCATATATGCAACTTTTGAAAATCTCTATATTGTGATCCACTTCGAGTAGCAATCAGATATTGAATCAAACATTGCCACCATATTTATCATATTTTGAGCAGAAATCAGGTAAGTGGGCTTTTGTTATGTATTCATTCTAAACTATATGATTGTTCATGCTATATTCTATTATGAATTATCATTCGAGCACTTGTTTCGTGTCAAATTCGTGTTATAATTCATGCTATGCATGCAGTAATATTTGTTCTGTCTTAGTGCTGATATGAATCGAATTGTTATGGGAATACAAAATTCTGCACTCTGAATCATATGATACGATTAAGGCCTCGCCCCCTTAGATGAGTAAAAATTAGGGACTGATCAGTAGTACTTAGAATTCTGCACTCTGAATCACTATGTGATTAAGGCCTCGTCCCCTTAGAGGAGTAAAAATTAGGGACTCATCAGTAAATCATGAAATTCGAGGAATATCAGTGCTACTTGTTCTCTGCTCTGTTCAGTGTTTTTGAAATGTTTTCAAGTTCAGTTCAGTCGTGTATATATATATATATATATTATTTTTTGTTATGCTCGAATGATTCCCCCACTTGCTGAGTGTTTCGCTAAACACTCATCCCTTCGTTTTTTCCACCCAGATAAGAATGAAGAAAGGCCCGAAGAAGATGAACAAGCTTTAGGACTGGTGAAAACTTACTTAATTCTTGTTGTTCGCTTCCGTATTTCTGTTATTCAAGTTGTAAAGACAATCATTTTGATTATGTAATAGACTGGTTTTGAGCTGCACTACGAGGCTTGATGTTTTGTAATGAATAATTATTAAATATCCTCGATGTTCACGTCCAGGCCCGTTCTCGTGACGTGATAGAATAGGGGAGGGCGACAGCTTTAGGGAGGACTAGGATTCTTTCTTTCCTTTTTTTTAATACAATGATGTTGTGTGGAATTAAGAGCTGAAATTTGATGTTAAAAAGAGGGGATGAAGTGTTTTAAAAGTGCTTCAAGGTGGTTAATAAGTTGTTATTCTATTAAATAATTACTACTTACTTTTAAAATAATAAATAAATTCCCTACTCCCCATGAATTACTAACTTTGAAAATAGCCTTAAAAATAGGCTTTAAAAAATAACTTAAATGAATCTTATAGTATAATCATGGAATGAAGTTATTACAGCGAACGAAAATAAAAATACTATAGTAAAGCAAAATATCTCTAGTTTATATATTTCAATAAACTTAAATAAAGATTCACTCATAAATCAAATCTATTAAAAGGGAATCATCTTATTTATACAAAATTAATGTCATTATAGATTCTATAGTTGATGTCATTAGTTTAAAGCTATATTATCAACCATCCTGTAAATATTGATTGTAAAGTCAAGCTAATAAATTACCAGTTTTGGTAATTTTTATATTTGTGTTGCATCATAAAAATAAAGAACATCATTACTGTGTGGACTTACAAAATTGTGTCAACTAATAACTTATTCTTCATATTTAAAAATTTAAATTGATCCAAGTTCAGATATGCTTACAAATAAATAACAAAGTATTTTCTGGTGTATAAACTGTATTTTGTTATTATTTTAAAATATTTTACAAAAAAATTTATATGTAAACTATATAACTTTTAAAATATTTCTATTAAAGTCACTCTTACATAGGCATGTAAAGCGTGCTGAACTTTCCTAATTTCGTGTTTGGTTCATTTATAATTGAGTTGAGCTCGAGTTTTATTTAATAAACATGTTCAAGCTTTTATCCAAGTCAAACGAGCTTACTAAATATTATTTCTATATTTAAATATTCACTAAATTCATTAAAAAAATAAACTATATATTCAGATAAAAATAAATTATTCTTATTTTAAACTTTTAATTTTATTCTAAATATATTTCATAGATTTTCTTAGTTATACAAATGTAAAATCCATAAATCAAATATTGAAAATATTATTATCTTTTAAATTTCATAGCTTCACTGGAAATCGATGTGAATGAGGCATTGAAATACGTTGGCCTTATAATATTATATTCCAATTTTAACTTATTTAGTTATTTAAACCAATGGCCAAAAAATTACATTTTAATATGTGTTGAATATATTACATCTTATTAACTGTATCATGTTGTGAGTGACCGTGAATACTAATGCTTATATTTAATTATTTGATTATCTATTTTGGGAAAGAAAACACCCCTCTCGAAACATATATGTCTGCCTCCGTCACAACTCAACTTGTGTCAAGAGAAGAGCAGTAAGCAGGAGATATGGGTTCACTTGTTCAACAAGTCTAAGATAAGATTAGGTAACTACTTTTGAACTAAGATAAGATTCAACAATAGAAAGAAAACGCATCCTCAAGTTTGAGGTTGAAGGAAATGATATTTAGCATCGTTCACATGATCGCTACGATATTAAAAACTAATCCTGCAACTTAAGCAAATTGTCTGAGCCGGAGAAGCGAAGTTGGATCAAGAATCCTAGAGGGCCAAAGATTAAATATATGGGAGAGGACTTTATTGCCAAATCTGCCTAGCGAAACGATAACCATGATCCTGCTTCAGTCAATCACTCCCCATAGCCATCAAGAATTCACCTTCGCAAACAACTTCGCCTCCCACATATGCCTTTCCTTCCATCTTCGCTATTCCAAAACGTTTTTGCAGCTTCACGAGGTTCATTCTCATCACCAAGGTGTCTCCAGCAACTACCGGCTTCCTGAACCTTACTTTATCAACTCCGGCGAAGAAGAAATTGTCCCGCGAGCCTCCAACTTCCGGTTGTAGCATCACTATTCCACCAACCTGAGCCAACGCCTGAACCCAACAGTAATACGAAAACCAACTTACTTTGGTAGGTGCTGAACATCACTTTTGAAGAACTTCATTGCCATTAATTTGTGAAGAAACATCATCATAATAATGCCAAATAAGAACTCAATTCACATAAGACCTCCAGAAAGGACACTTGATTGTTCCAAGTGTGAAAAGGTCACCATCCACGAACCAAAGATCACATATAGAAAGGACACTTGATTGTTCTAAATGGGAAAAGGTTATCATCCATGGACAAATTATAACATGTAGTTTCCCTTCTAGGACCTCAGTATCGAAAAATTGCAAGAAACTCGAAGATTAACAAGAAAAATCGCAGTCTCTCTCTCTCTCTCTCAATATATATATATATATATATATAGAGAGAGAGAGAGAATGTCAATATGTGGATATTTGACTACTAGAACAAGCATGGGTAAGATTCAGTTGAATTTGAACTCCAACAGTAAATTTTTAAATTTTTCTATAAATTTCAGGATTCCGCTCCTTAATGTTAGACATCAACTCTCGACCAGCCTTAATTCTTGAATCCATCCCCACGAGTCAGTTTGTTACTAGTCAGAAACATAAATCAAGAAATAGCTTAACAACCGGAATCAAAATGAACCACATAAGGAAAAGGCCATACACATTCTGGCTTCGAGCCGAATACCTCACTGACAAGCAATATATGCAATGGTCATCATTCACTTAAGGGTTTATCAAATCCAAACGTATAATTAGATACATGTATATATGAGTTCCTCACCTCAACCATAAGCACACCCGGCATAATTGGCCTCTTCGGAAAATGACCAGGAAAGAAATCATCATTTATAGTCACATTCTTGATTCCCACAGCAGACACACCTGGATTGTATTCAATCACTCTATCCACTAACAAAAACGGATATCTACAAAGTAATCGAACAAACCCAGATGAACAAACCATATAAACATTTATGCGAATCAAGAATTTTCACAAACTCCATTCACCTGTGAGGCAAAATTTCTCGAATCTTGTTAATGTCCATCACAGTAGGAAACGCAGGGTACCCTGGAAAGAGAGAAGAAAAATGCAAGTAAGAAAAACGTTACGGAATACCAATGCCTGCCCCTACAGATCAAGATTCATACTCAATTCTATCGGTGTCTCCGCACGGGAGCTCCCATCCTCGGGTAATGTTGAATCGACGAGAAAATTTTTCTGGGTCTCCACGAATTGGGTCGTAACGACATGCGATCTGCATAAAAAACGAGATTGTTTGACACAAAGAGACAATGGGGCAGCATCAGCGGCACATCTCTTGTGAATCGGTGGCGGCGAGACACTGAGATTGGAGAAGAGAGATTGTGAAAAGATGGTGGACGCCATTGTTGCAAAGAGTGAAGAAGAATTCAGAGAGCAATAAAGGAAACGGCGGCGAGAAAAGCTAGGTGAACTTCATTTGGAAGCTGGATAGATGCAGGAAGAAAGGGGCGGAAACACCAAGAAGTTCGGAAAAATCCATGCTTATAAAGGAATATTTCACTAAGCCTTTGCATAACCATATGGGTAGCATCTCTAGCTACATGTACCACCTTCCAGATGAGGATAGGACAATAATACAATGATTGTTTTTTGCTCCAATCATATTATAACAAAATATTTTCACTCAACTTATATTTAAATTTTTTTTTCACAACATAAGTAACAAGAAGGGAGGGTCTTAAGGAAAAATATGTTTTTAGTATAATATTGTTTTACATATTGATAGTTTTCACTAAAATAAACATATATTACATAATATTTTTTTTACATGACATAAGGTAGTAAAAAATTATATTTTGGTGAAATATAGTATTTTTGACATAAACAATTATATTTTTCACAAGTCATACGAGTCAAGTCGGAGTTCCGTTTTACAAAGTCGACGGGCTTTTTTTTATAATTAATGTAAAAAAAATTTGAATTACAAAACTAAGGCATTATGAGGGGACTTACAAAAATACTGTTAAACACTCTTTGGGAGAGCGGACGGTGATAATGGTCCGCTTTTTCAAGAAGCGGACCATAAAAGAAAAAAATTTATCGAGCGTCCGCTACTTGCAAGGAGCGGACGCTCATTAATTTTTAAAAAACAAATATTATCGGTTGATGTGACGCTATTGTAGCGTCACATCATTCACGTGAATGCGATTCACGTGAAAGCTGTTCTGAGCGTCCGCTTTGTCAAAGCGCGGGCGCTCGTTTTGTTTTTGTTTGCTCCCCGCGGCTATAAATTGGCGACACCGTGATGTATTCATTCAGCAACATCCGCTTCTGCAAATAGCGGCCGTTACATTCAGAGCACTCCTCCTCTTTTATTTTTTCTGCCCAATTTCAACGTTCACTAACAAACCCCTTTATCACAAAACAGTCTTCTGCCCAATTTCAACGTTCAATATCAAACCCCTTTATTACAAAACAGTCCCAATGTTCGATTATCCACGTGTCCGGTTCATCCAGGCCTCTATTTTAAAGCTTCTTCAACATCCAACATACCGATAAGAGTTTGTTTATATATACCGTTATTCTTTAATTTTATAAGCTTTATATATGTTTTTTCATATATTTATATGTTTTTATATTATTTATTACAATATTAAATAAATTAATTGTTATAAATTTATTATATTATTTTATGTCTATTTTATTTTTTTATCAGGATGTCAGCGAATCGCGGATTAGAAGATCCCAGTGTTTTATATCTTCAGCCAACACATATCTCAAGTGCAGTATCAGTTGATAATGTTGATCAAATCATAAAAGTGAAGCGTTCAGATAATCTAATCTAGACGTTGTACTCGGGGAACTACATCCACAATCGGGTTTCTGCCTTCTTACAATATATGGGATTTTATGGCGTTTTGCAGTGTGATTTTCGTGTATATGATAACCATCTCATTACTGCACTTGTGGAGCGATGGCGTCGTGAAACGCATACATTTCATTTTCGATGCGATGAAGCCACGGTGACCCTGCAGGATGTATCCATCATCTGGGTTTTTTATCTTGATTTATTTTTATTACACATATCAGGTGAACTCGTATAGTTGGGGTAGTGCAGTATTAGCGTTCCTATATCGACAGTTGTGTAATGCAACTAATATATGGAAACATATAATATCTGGACCGTTATATATTTTACAGGTAGTTTTATTGAATATTTTAATATTTATGTCATAATATTATTTACTTTTTACCTGATTAATTTGTTGTAGATATGGGCATGGAGCAGGATTACACTCATTAACCTGGACAGATACAATGTTGCGCTTCATGCACCTAGTATTCAATTTGATGAACATACGCCAATACAGCCCTATGGTGCACGGTAAAATATTTAATTAGTCATTTATAATATGATATATCATTTTTTAAAATCATTTGATATATAATCATATTTTTTAAATTACTAGGCGGAACTCTGTTTTTAGTTACACCCATGCGTCGACACATTCCGTGAGAATTATTAGAGAGAGTTTCGATCGTATGAGCAATGACGAGGTAATATTTAAATTATTATGTCTTGAAAATTCATGTAATATTTTCGTATTTTTTTCAGTTTAACTGGAAGGTATACATGACGAACGATATCGATGTTAAAACAATCATTGATTCATATGATAATAAGATATGACGCTGTGTTTATCCCCTGATTTGCTTCGAGATTGTTGAGATGCATCGTCCTAATCGGGTATTGCGGCAGTTCGGATTGAGACAACCTATTCCTCTACCTGCATTAGACAATGATAATCTGCACAATGTGACACGGATAGGACACCGAAACACAGATTGGAGATCTTACCATGAGGATGACATAATTTTGTGGAACAGAAATTTAAGGTTTGTTGTCGATGGTGAACAACATGGGCGATCTAGACAAACTGAGGATGACTACATGCCATGGTTTGAGCGTATAACTGTTCGTCACCCTGGTCCGGAGAAGCTACCTCTATTTCATGATCAGTAGTGTTCGTGTCAAAATATTCATTTCCTCCGGTGAAATGTTGATCCCATGATCCACTTCCATGCTCCAAAGATATATTGCATAATCTTTCGGTAACCTGTTGAACATATATCTGTGGCTCATGGAACACATTATATGTAGATGAAGTACCTGGTTGGTTAAAAAATCCTCCCTCGGATACATGAGGAATATATGAATCAGTTTCATTATAACCAATATTAGGATCAATTGATTCTGTCTCCACATATAAATGCAAAATCTGCAGATTCGGACAGTGCATTACAAATTCTAAAACACCATCATCAACAATATGGACTAGAATTTCTGTCCAACAGGATTTCTCAAGAAATGAATATTTCGTGGATAATTTTACAGAAAATTTCGAACGATCAATGTTCAACATCCTAGACACAAGTTCAACCAGTTCCAACAAAGTAATTGACCGTGATACTCTAATCGGTCTTTGATGTGAAATAGAATATTCAACAGATCCACTTCCAACAATAAATATCACCACCGAAATATAAAAAAACTCCTATACAATCCATTTGGAAGACAAAATCTAAATTATTTGAGAGAGCGATTAAAATATTTTGCAAAGTAACAGACAGATAAAATATATATAGAGTATGTAAAAGCAATATATAGATGATAATATATAGCGGACGTAAGATGAAGTTAAAGAAACAGAATGAGATTGGAAGGGGACGTAAGATGAAGTTAAAGAAACAGAATGAAGATTGGAAGGGCTGTTGTGAATGAGGAAGAATGTGGGTAAGTTGTGAAGGGTTTCAGCTTTTCTGAATTGAGAAGGAGCGGAATGTATTGTATGCTGTGAAGGGTTGGGAAATGAGCGATCGATTTATAGGCGGGGGAGACGAAGAAGAAACAAACACAGCGTCCGCACTTTGGCAGAGCGGACGCTCAGATTTCACGTGAATGATATGACGCTACAATAGCGTCACATCAACCGATAATATTTTTTAAAAAAAAAAACTTCAGCGTCCGCTGCTTGAAGCAGCGGACGCTCGACAAATTTTTTTTTTTGATGGTCTGCTTCTTGAAAGAGCGGACCATTATCACCGTCCGCTCTCCCTAAGAGCGTTTTACAGTATTTTTGTAAGTCCCCTGATACTGCCTTAATTTTGTAATTCAAATTTTTTTTACATTAATTATAAAAAAAAGCCCCAAAGTCGACCCGTAGAAGAGTTTTACATAAGTTATGCTGTATAAAGATATAAAATTGTCTTTTTCTTTATTTTTTTTTTGGATTTTAAACTGCAGATGTTATGCTACTCTTAGGTTGTTTTTCGATGGAAGGATTTAGAATTAAATTCATTTGTTTGCTTGGGTGACTCTGTGTTGGGTGGATTTACAAATTTATTTAAATATAATGTTCATTATATAAAGTGAATACATTTAGAATAAGTCTATGCTTCCAGGGGTTTATATCCGTGAGACGGTTCGACCAAGTTTATATATTAATAATTTTAGTTTAAAAACGTAATGAAAGATATTTTGATGAGCAGGTTCAATTTGGAGGTAAATTAGACCTATTTATGACTAAAAATATCACTTTTAATGTGTAATCAATTTTCACAAAATATAACCCTTGTAACGGTTTTTCTCCCAATTTTTTCTGATACATTTCATATGAATGTCATTTCAAATTCATGTTTAAAGCGAAAGCGAATTAAATTATTTCTCGAAAATCAAAAATCTCCAAATAAATAAATAATCATGGGATATGCCATGGCGAGGATGGCGAGGAGATTCTTTATTTCACGAATAATATGCTTATATAATATGTATCATTCATTTGACGTGAGATTGGACTACGTGAAACATACCCAATAGGCTCGCTACTATGATAAGTAGGTTAATATTATTTATTACACTCTTCTCCCACCCTCAATTTCTAAAAAATAATTTTATCACATAAGAGTATATGTTAAGACTACAAAAGATTAAGCATTACATTTATCGGATATAGTCCGTGTGGACAAATTTTTTTAAAATATTTTTATAAAAGTGTTTTTAAGAAAAATGTTTAAAGGTAAGTATATGTTTGGATAATTATTTTATAATAAAAAATATTTAGATAATTATTAGAAAATGATTTATAATTAAGAAATATATTAAAATAGATTCAAAAATTAATCTTTTAATTGGTCGTTCATATAAAGTTTACCTATATTTTGTATTATAAAAATATATAAAACATCTTTCACTTGTTCTTATAAAAATATACTTCAAAACTAAATTTTAAAAATATTTTTCAAAATCATTTTATAAAAATCTTATCCAAATACATATTTTCATTTTTTAACTTTAAAAACACTAAAATATTTTTAAAAAACTTGTCCAAATGAAGCCTAGATGATCCACTACTGTTTTATTTTTAGAATGAAAAAAGGGTGAATTGATTTAAAATATCTTTCCCTAGCTTATCTTTATCTTCACTTCGTATGTCAAAAAAAGTTTGTTTTACCTCTCTAATAGAACTACTTCTTTGTTCTAACTCCTTGTTTTCCCATTTTACCCCTATTTTTATTTTAATTATTAATTTTTTTAGCTCATCATGCTTCTGTACAATAAATTAACTCTCAGACCTTATTGACCGAAGTATTGTCGGGTTGAGTCCATAGAGATTTACAACATGCTCCTCACAATTTAACCACACCTACGTAACTGATGGTTCATGCCATGAATTCCTTCAATAATACCAGCACAACCTTGTTTCGTTTCCTACCTCAAGGCATGTAGTAAAAGATTTAATTTTGAAAATAAAACATGAGAGGGGCCAAAACCTGGTAATTTTATTCAGACATGAACACATTATTATGATGGAGAATTTATAATTTTTGGTGAAGACAAAAAGAGATTAAATCAGCTTAGAGAATAATCGACCAGATCAAGACGAAGCTTACTTAGTTGATTACTCAAATCGGATCGGAGCTAAGCTGGTTAAGGACAAACCAGCTCAGAGACTCTAGAACTAAGCTAAACTGGTTAAGGTCAAACAAGCTCAAGGTTTTCAGCTAAGCTGATTAAGTACAAATCAACTTGGAAGAACAGAAACAATTATAAGTTGAAAGAAGCGCAGTGAAAATATGGACAGAAAAGGTAGAATGGACTTTGTATTGGATCAATTGTTAAACCAGATCAGAGCGAGAAGTGTTATATCAGATCAGCGGAGAAACCAGTTTGGACAAACCAACTCGGAGCAGAATAGGTTCAATACAAAAATCCTCATACCGAGATCTAATCAAAGAAGTAAAGTGAACAAAGACTACTATCTGGAACAGTACAGAACAAAGAGATGAGTAGATCAGCATAGACTAGATTAGAGCAGATCAGCTTAGACATGATTAGAGTAGTTAAACACAACGATCAGATCGGAGTCAAGCTGAGTAAAGACAACTCAGCTAAAATGATTTCAGATTATTTTTGAGGTATCTATCAACTTTATTTGATATGTTGACTTCTCAAAATCGATTTATAGTCGTAGAACTACTTTGAGCAAATTACAGATATACAGAGATTTATTTTCAACTGAGTACGGTGGAGTGCAAACTAAAATAGGAAATCAATTAATGAAGTGTGCGTGAACAGTACAAGCATTAAAGACTCCGCAGACATCTCACTTTGATCTATACGACGTGTCTACTGGTAACATTTATTACCGTTGATCCAAAGGACAAAAATTGGAGAATCAGATCAGTTCGGAGAGAATTATGAATCACAAGTATTAAAATACAAGCAACACGAACAACATACAAGAGCGAAAACAGAGTTCACAATTATCAAACCAACTCATAAAAAGTGACACACACATGCAGCTTGTTATCAACTTTCTGTGTCACACAAACTGTCAAAAAAGACTTTGTAGTATTGAGTTTTCTTTGTATATAAAAAATAGAGCTTTGAGAGCTAGAATAGCTATAACAGCTTAAAGCTGAAATTTGTATTTCCAAAACAGATCGCGAGTCTGTTTCTGTTGTAAGAGTGCTAGGAGTTCTTGCAGCTGTTTGCTGTCGTATTGGGTTGTTATAAGCGTTGTAATAATCAAATCTTCTAGTGGATATCCTTCCTGTTGAGGAAGAAAGGGAGACGTAGAAGTTTAAGCTCCGAACTTCCAGAAACAAATCATATCTCTTTTATTTACTGCATTAACTTTTCATCTTAAGTTTTTAAACATGTTCACTGTTGAATCGTGTTATTTTCGTACAAATACTTTTGTTACACGAGACAATAGTTTAACACTGAGATCCTCCGAGCTGGTAACTCAGCTTAGAGGTTAGCAAATGACTGTAAAATTTTTTAAAATAGTTCTTGAAAAATTAGCAAAGACGTTCATTCACCCCCCCTTTGAACTCCAGAGCCGTATTTTCGATCCTAACATATTTCATTAATAACCTCCCATCGAATGAGGAGAAAATATGTTTAGCTACTTATGGTAGATGAAAATACAACACTCATGAACTGAAAAATGTTACAATTGAGAAATTTTTAAAGAAAATTGAAGAGAATGCTCGATATCTTTAACTTCCTTTTAGCTTTGTATTTATAGATGCTTTGGATGGATCCCAACACAGGATTTCAGCCTTGATAAAAGAATCCTTTTAGTACTTGCCAATTCTCCCTTTAATTATTCGTTAGGTGGCTTTGTCTTCCACTGAATATGTGATTGTCTCTGTAGTGGTTAATCACATGTCTTCTTTATTTTTGTCGGGGTATATTTTGCTTTTTTGGGATTCCCGAGGAAAACATGACTTGTGTGGTCTCTCACCACTTCAGCTTGTTTCTGCAAGATGCTTCCGGTCATATCTTGGACAAAATTTTTCCCAAATTCTGGTACTTTCTGATTCGAGCATTTTGGGTAGATCGTTTCAATCCATCGTCCAACATGGGCCATATTACAGAATTTCCGACGAGTCTCTTTGCTCATTTGCTGTTATTCTGCAGAAGATTTTTTTCTTTCAAATATATCTTATACTAATCCTGTGGTTTTTCCTTCATGGTAATTAACAGAAAGGATCCATTCGTTGAGTTTTGAGAGAATTTGAATTGAAATTTCACTTTATCCGTCTCTGTGAGGCTGACCCATCATGCTTTTCTAGTCGACACGTCATATTCACTTAGGGTTGCGACTAGAGGAACTTCGTTTATAGGCTGAACTTGAATATATTTTTGGATATTAGTATCAGACATTCTTTACTTTATGAAGTGGAAGGCTGCATGTGAGCCTTTTTCTGCTGGTTCTGGAGCTGCACTGAAAAAGTATAACTCTAAAATGTCTCCCCTTGACAATTATTCATTATTTGCCTAGGTCTCGTATATGCTTCTTGGATCCACTTTGGTAGAAATGATATTTCCAAGAATCCTGGAGAAATGGTATAACCTGAGGCAAGATGTCAGGCCTCGTGCTCTAAACAGAGTAAAATCATACAAACACATGCGGAAGCTATCAAAAAGCGGGTAAAATTTTTGCTTTTGGTCTGACGGTTTAAAACAATATAATTTAAAATAATGCGATACTCAAAATAGATATCCCAGTTTAATAAAAACAACCAACGGTATAGCATAACAACATCAACACAATAACATGTATCAAATTCCCACAACCCAATACAACAGCAAAGCGCAGGGCATCCCCTGGCTAGGAATACTGATACATATAAATGCGCTATACGCTACTGGGATACTCTAACCACCTCCTGGGGCACCACCAGCTGGGTTATAACCACGACCAGCTGTAAAACCTGGGTTCCCTGAAAACAACACAAACAAAGAAACAAACCAAGCCCCAGAGGGACATGGGGTTAAACCCCAGTACGGAGAGCAACAGATAAAGCTAAAAGAATGCATAAGATAAAATGCAGATGCTATGCATGAGACACCGGATAACAACGGAAGGCTCAACCAACAAGGGAGCTAAGGAACTCAAGCACAGCTCCAAGAATCTACAACAACAGTGGCCACGAGGTGTGTTCACGGTGTGGTAATGAGCCACTCGCCATGATACAACACCCGCATACCAGATGCAACAAACAACTCAACTTGCCGTTGCCTCGCCCATGAACTGTGGTAGTTAACCACTCGGCGCATGGTGGCTAACGATCCCAGCAGGGAGATGAGAGTACGGTATTGCCGCTCGCCCTCGCATCCTGGTAAGAATCAACAACAGCAATACAAGACACGAACAATGGCTGCAATATCAATATGAATGCAATATGGGAAATGCATGTATGCATAACAGGGCAGCTAAACGATCAACAGAAATCACATATGCACACAGCAACATCCACAGCAATGCACTACAGCCATCTAGCATTCAATCTCACGCCAATTCCCAGCAATATCAAGCTCAAATCCGTACCTTATACTTTTGTGCAACAATTACTACAAAACAGGCCCGACGGATCTGGATAGCAACCTGCTAAATACACAACACACAGATCTCAAAAGCTGCACAGAAACTCACGGCCAATTACAGAAGCTCACGGCTGGGAGCCACGCTCAACCAACGCAATTACTACCAAAACAACTTACTGGAAGCTTAAACCAAGGCTAGGAACAATATCTCATCACAAAGGAACGAAGTTATACATGCACTACAAGACGCACAAACGGGCAGCAACTTCGCGTTCCTCAACTAGCCAACCACAGCCTCCAAAAGTGATATGGAATGATAGAGCTGTTGGGATCCGGATCCGCCCCCCGGCGAGGCAGCGGAAGAACAGAAAATACATGTCCGGGAGACGATCAATACGATAAAACAAATAACATACTACGACATTCATAGGATTTTTAGGTGACTACCTTGCTGGAACTTGTGCCTGGCTCCAACCGGAATTGCAAGAACGCCGGCTCTTCACGGTAGACTGCGGTAGATAACGCCAATCCGGTCCACGACCAGAATCGATCTTCCTCCAATCAGCCTGCACTAGAAGGCTGAAGGATCTTATCGCCAACGGATTGTCCTCGAAAAACTAAGCCGGAAATAATTTTCCGGCGAAGCGGCGGCGGCTGCGGGCGGCGCACGGCGGCGGCGGCGTGAGGGTGTTGAAGAGAGGGGGCGGAGGCTCTTGCTTCTAGGTTTAGGGTTGTAGTTAAGTTTCTTGTTTCATGAAGTCTACAAGTCTAATTAAATAGACTTAAGTGTTGGACTTGGACCGGCCCAACGGATGAACATTCAGTTCATCTCCACCACCGAGACTTCATCGTAACTCCGATCGCCGATCAGATCGGACCGATCGATTCAGTTTCCAAAACTGAATATTATGATCTGAAAAACCATTTTTCAGAACCCCAGTGGAAAATGACCGTTTTGCCCCTCAACAGCGGGAAACCCCGGTTTGACCCCTGTTGACTTTTAGGAAGTCGCACTCCCCAAAATCCTCTTCTCGTGCTCAACACATTGAGCTGAGTATCCGTGCGAGAATCTCGAATCCAGTACTTGTGTTACCCTCAATGGTTCAGGGATACAGCTAGCCGTGGACCCACAACCATTGTGGCTCCGGAATCACAATTCCGTACTTCCCAACGGATCATGGTAAGAGCGTCTAGAAACATCGTCCCATGATCCCCTAGATATCACTGATAGTGCCTGCAAGAACCAGTTGGTCGTGGTTAGCGTACAGTACGGTCCTTTCAATCCATATATCCCGATCAAATCAACGACCTTTGGTAAATCGAGAGTCGCTATAGATCCGATAGCTATGCATACATCTTGGAGATCGAATAGTGACATCGCGAGTGTAACTAGGTAAACACATTTACCTAAAACACTTCTAGTACTCTGGCCAGAGATTTATAACTATTATCCCCTCAGATAGCATAGGATATCCACGCAGGTCTGCGAGTCCCGACGCCTGGTGACCCCAAGTGAGTCGGCAAACGGGTCAAAGTGAGACGCCTATCATGTAGAGTCTCAATGACGTTTCAAGTCGTGAGGACTAATCAGTACAACCAAGACCTCGGACTTATCCACTCGACAAATGGTAACCACTTGGAAAGTCCGAACGAGGGTAGTTCGATAGATCACCAGGTCACTATCTATCTGCATGCTCATAACATCACAATGTTCCCTACCAATGAAACATGGTACTTCGCATCGCAGATACTAGTCTCGAACTTGGGCGGCCTTATCCTCATTTTGACGGCCCAATCGGCTAGGAACATGTTCAGAATACACAGTGACTATTAGATGTGTTTCATGATAGCCGTCATACCCACTATCACATCTAACATACACTTTAGTGCATTCTAGGTCTTTACTCAACGCAATTGTAAATCATCATACACACAATGAAAGTAAAGAATGCCATATGGATAAATGCTAATATCATATATAAATATTGTCATACACAAGAGTCTATAAACCCACACGCCACAAGTTGGCTAGTTGGGCATCTACTCTAACAATCTCCCACTTGCCCTAAAGCCAACTACTCATAAGACGCAGTCCCATTGTTTCGTGATGTTTTTCAAACAGGGTCCTGGAAAGGGCTTCGTAAGTGGATCAGCAACGTTGTCCGCAGAGGCGACTCTCTCAACTTCTATGTCACCTCTAGCCACAATATCCAGGATTATGTGGTATTTCCTCAGTATGTGTTTGGATCTTTGGTGAGACCTAGGCTCCTTTGCTTGCGCAACGGCACCCGTGTTGTCGCAGTACACCGGGACTGGACCAACTCCATTAGGAATGACGCCCAACTCTTGGACGAAATTCCTTATCCAAGCGGCCTCCTTAGCAGCAGCTGATGCTGCGATGTACTCAGCCTCAGTGGTTGAATCCGCGATGGTGTCTTGCTTGGAACTCTTCCAAGAGACAGCACCACCATTGAGCATGAATATAAATTCAGAGGTTGATTTCGAATCATTCACGTCACACTGGAAGCTAGAATCAGTGTAGCCTTCCAGTTTCAGTTCACCACCCCCATAGACCATGAACATATTCTTAGTCCTTCGTAAGTATTTAAGAATATCCTTCACAGCCTTCCAATGCAATTGGCCCGGGTTGGCCTGGTAGCGGCTCGTGACACTCAGAGCATATGCGACATCCGGTCTAGTCGAGATCATGCCATACATAATACTACCTATTGCCGAGGCATATGGTACTCGTGCCATATTCTCTATCTCATCATTAGTCTTTGGACACATAGACTTAGATAGAGTGACCCCGTGGCATATAGGTAGGTGTCCTCTCTTGGACTCTTCCATAGAGAACCTCTTAAGTATGGTATCGATGTAGGTAGCTTGGGTGAGTCCGAGCATCCGTTTCGATCTATCCCGATAGATCTGTATTCCAAGAATATAGGATGCTTCACCCATGTCCTTCATCAAAAATATACTAGACAACCATACTTTAGTTGACTGCAGCATTCCTATATCATTCCCAATGAGTAGAATGTCATCAACATAAAGTACGAGGAAAGTCACAGCGCTTTTAACTACCTTTTTATAGACACATGGCTCCTCGGGATTCTTGATGAAACCAAATTCCTTAATTGTTTCATCGAATCTCAGGTTCCAACTTTGCGATGCTTGTTTGAGGCCGTAGATCGATCTCTGAAGCTTGCATACCTTATGCTCGCTTTCTACAGATGTGAAACCCTCAGGCTGCGTCATATAGATCTCTTCCTTAAGGTTTCCATTAAGGAACGCAGTTTTCACATCCATTTGCCATATCTCATAGTCGTACCATGCGGCTATGGCTAACAAGATTCTAATCGACTTGAACATTGCGACTGGCGAGAAGGTTTCATCATAGTCAACACCTTGCCTTTGAGTGTAACCTTTCGCGACCAGTCGTGCCTTGTAGGTCATTACCTTACCATCAGGCCCAAGTTTCCTCTTGTATACCCATTTGCACCCAATAGGAACAATTCCTTCGGGAGGGTTAACAAGAGTCCAAACTTGGTTAGCATGCATTGAGTCAAAATCAGACTGTATTGCTTCAAGCCATAAGTTAGAATCAGCATCGGAAATTGCCTCCTTGAAAGTTCTTGGATCGGATCCAACAACTTGATCACCTTGATCATCTTCAAGGAGAAAACCATATCTCTCAGGAGCCCTAGGAATCCTTTCGGATCTCCTAGGTGCGACCATTTCTGGTACTTGCTCTGAAGGTGCAGGAGACTCACCTGGTACTTCGATTGGATCTCGAACCTCTTCGAGTTCTTCTATCTTGCCCTTTCTATCAAGTAGAAATTCCCTTTCCATAAAGGTGGCATTCCTAGAAACAAACACTTTTGTTTCGCTTGGATAGTATAAGTAGTATCCAATGGAATTCTTTGGATACCCAATGAAGTAGCATAAGATGGATCTCGTATCCAGCTTATCTCCCACTGTCTGCTTCACGTAAGTAGGACATCCCCAAATCCTCATGTATGAGTACTTGGGTGGTTTACCAATCCATATCTCATATGGAGTCTTATCCAATGCCTTGGTGTGGACATTGTTCAACAACATTCCCGCCGTTTCGAGCGCATAGCCCCAAAACAAGGTAGGAAGTTCAGTGAAGCTCATCATAGATCAAACCATGTCCAACAAGGTCCGATTACAACGCTCCGCTACACCATTGAGCTGTGGTGTCGCCGGAGGGATCCACTGTGAGAGAATTCCATTCTCTTTCAGATAATCTTGAAACTCAGTACTTAAGTATTCACCACCTCGATCAGATCGAAGTGCCTTAATACTTTTGCCCAACTGATTTTCTACTTCAGCCTTGAATTCCTTGAACCTTTCAAAGGATTCAGACTTGTACTTCATCAAGTACAAATACCCATACCTAGAGTAATCATCGGTAAAGGTGATGAAGTATGTGTGACCGTATTTAGTACCGATA
>KV006337.1:78780-105097 GCA_001598015.1 Dorcoceras hygrometricum
CTCCCTGAATAGCAGGACGACCACCCGGCGCTGCCTGCTGACTACGAGCACGAAGACTACGCAAACCTTCCTCAATGTCGATGGCACTGTCCACAGCCTCAGCGTAAGTCTTGGGCTTACTAGTCAAAACCATCTGATACAACTCTTCATTCAAGCCCTCAAGAAATCGAGTCCGCTTGGCCCTCTCCCGGCGAGAAACATGGGGAACGTATGCCAACAGAGAAGAGAACTTCCTAGCATACTCCCGAACAGTCATGGAACCCTGATCCAGATGGTCCAACTCCCGCTCTCGGGCGTTCACATAAGACTCGGGTACATACTCCCGTCGAAAGGTCTCGCAAAAACTGTTCCAAGAGATCCCAACACCGGTCTCCTCCAAAGTACTAGAAGCGCCTCGCCACCAGCGCTCTATGGCCTTCCTAAGCAGAAGAATCACTAAACTCAAACGGAGCTCATCATCATACTGGCATCGATAGAAAAGAAAGATGACGTTTCGGAGGCACGAGTCCGCATCCTCACTGGACTCATCACCATTGAAGACTGGAGGGTTCATCCTCTGAAACCGAGCGATCACCACATCCATCCTCTCTACCGGAGGCGCCGTAGCCGCAACCTCTTCTTCCTCACTACTCTCACGAGTCTGAGTACGAGCACTATATCGATCCACATTCTGTCCTCCTGATTCCTGAAACTGCCCCCTATCTCTACCACGACGTATAGGCGGCATCTACAAAAACACTCAACAGGATCAAGCAAAACAGAACAGATACGGCATAGATAGCATATAACACAGAAATATGCAGCACGTAGTCATATAGTCAAGCACACGTAACACGCAACACTGTGCCTAGACTCGAGTGTGATCAAAGAAATTGAGCTTATCCCAGCTTAAGCTCTGATACCAAAAATGTCAGGCCTCGTGCTCTAAACAGAGTAAAATCATACAAACACATGCAGAAGCTATCAAAAAGCGGGTAAAATTTTCGCTTTTGGCCTGACGGTTTAAAACAATATAATTTAAAATAATGCGATACTCAAAATAGATATCCAAGTTTAATAAAAACAACCAACGGTATAGCATAACAGCATCAACACAATAACATGTATCAAATTCCCACAACCCAATACAACAGCAAAGCGCAGAGCATCCCCTGGCTAGGAATACTGATACATATAAATACGCTATACGCTACTGGGATAATCTAACCACCTACTGGGGCACCACCAGCTGGGTTATAACCACGACCAGCTGTAAAACCTGGGTTCCCTGAAAACAACACAAACAAGGAAATAAACCAAGCCCCAGAGGGACATGGGGTTAAACCCCAGTACGGAGATCAACAGATAAAGCTAAAAGAATGCATAAAATAAAATGCAGATGCTATGCATGAGACACCGAATAACAACGGAAGGCTCAACCAACAAGGGAGCTAAGGAACTCAAGCACAGCTCCAAGAATCTCCAACAACAGTGGCCACGAGGTGTGTTCACAGTGTGGTAATGAGCCACTCGCCATGATACAACACCCGAATACCAGATGCAACAAACAACTCAACCTGCCATTGCCTCGCCCATGAACTGTGGTAGTTAACCACTCGGCGCATGGTGGCTAACGATCCCAGCAGGGATGAGAGTGCGGTATTGCCGCTCGCCCTCGCATCCTGGTAAGAATCAACAACAACAATACAAGATACGAACAATGGCTGCAATATCAATATGAATGCAATATGGGAAATGCATGTATGCATAACAGGGCAGCTAAACGATCAACAGAAATCACATATGCACACAACAACATCCACAGCAATGCACTACAGCCATCTAGCATTCAATCTCACGCCAATTCCCAGCAATATCAAGCTCAAATCTGTACCTTATACTTTTGTGCAATAATTACTACAAAACAGGCCCGAGAGATCTGGATAGCAACCTGCTTAATACACAACACACAGATCTCAAAAGCTGCACAGAAACTCACGGCCAATTACAGAAGCTCACGGCTGGGAGCCACGCTCAACCAACGCAATTACTACCAAAACAACTTACTGGAAGCTTAAACCAAGGCTAGGAACAAGATCTCATCACAAAGGAACGAAGTTCTACCTGCACTACAAGACGCACAAACGGGCAGCAACTTCGCGTTCCTCAACTAGCCAACCACAGCCTCCAAAAGTGATATGGAATGATAGAGCTTCGCAAGAGGAGTCCAACGCTACCTCGAACATACCAAACCACGGTCGGAAACGATGGGAATTGCCGGAGAAAAGCTACGGTGAACGGTAACCTAGGGTTCGAAGCGAAGAACACAATCGGGGAAAATATTCTAAGTATGGGATCTGATATCTCAAGTCGAAGACCAAGTCTTTCTTATATAATCTCGCAAAAGCTGGAAACTTGGTTTAGAATATCCACCGACATAACCAGCAGGCACCAACAATCAATTACAACCAGTAGATGCAAAGAAACCAGCTGCCGCAATCTCAAACAATGCAAATCAAAACGACGTCGAAGAGCACTACCAACGACTGGTTCTCTTAACCAAAAGCTGGACAACCAGACGACTGGTTTAAACATCGCGGGAATTCTCCAAAAGCTGGTACCAGCTACAACATATAAAACGCAGCGTTGCAACTAAACAAAACGGCGTCGCACCGCTGACGTCATCAAATCTGGTCGACAACTCTCGCGCAATACCAGCTGCAAGCTACAGGAACCCAGACGCGAGCTACAGTAGCGCACAAATCTCTCGCAGCTGGACAACCAGTCGCAACCTCCAAACGACGACGTTTCCTTCTCGTGCTACAGTGATGTTGACCCGAGTTGACATCTGCTTCGCCTGGACAACCAGCAGGAACACACGCGACCAGATCTCACACTAGCGCTACACCAAAACGACGTCGCTCCAACTAATCCAAACGCTGTCATTTTTCCGTCAACGAACAAAATAAAACAGCAGTTGGATACAAAACACACTACCAGCTCTCACTTAGCACAACGCATCCAGATTTCACCAAAACGACGGCGTCTAGGAATCTCGCGCTAAAACACGCTACTGCTGGATTTATCACCGACCAGCTCTCACCACAAAAACCAGCTTTCACACAAAAATCTCAAAAACACGAAAACTCCCAGAATTGCTCCAAAAGCTATTTCAGACCCGAAAATGCAAACCAAACTTACAAACAGAGATCTAAAACACCAGAAATCTCTAAAAACCGATACATTCCAACAATTAAATCTTGATTACAAATCCAGGTCTCACACAAGAGCCCCAAAATCATACCAAAACTTGACATCTTTTGGATGATCATTAGGCCTAATCAAATTCTTGGATATTTTCATGTTATATCAACACGACATGTTTCCGAAGTAATCCCTGTCCTCGATTTTATTTTCCCACTTCTCTTGATAGACCTAAAAGAAGAAATTACAATCTCGTTAGTATCAAAATTTAGTTTGCCCTTATCAGTGAAGGGTCCGAGAACTGGGTACCATGAGCTCTCACACAGCTCGGACACCAATTTATGGATAAAAATTTCAGATCTTTTAAAAAATGTTTTGAAAAACAGCACGTCAAGCAGATCGCGCCTAAGCTGAATTAGCACGGAGCAGCGCTGCGTGATGAACAGATCACGCTCGATCTGAATCATGAAAACACGAGCTGCAATAGCTCTGCTTCTTGAAATATTTTAGCACGGAGAAGTAGATCTGGTATGATAGAAAATCATATGGAAATAATCCAAAATACCATCTAAAAACTGAAATCTGAAAGCTGGTTTTAAAACGTGTGAATGCAGAAAGTTGTAAAAAAATACAAATACATGAATTTATTTCTGGAAGTTCTGAGCTGAATCTCCTACGGCTTCCATTATTCCATTGCTGAAAGGATTCACTAGAAGATTTTGATCTTACAGCACTCTGTACATACTGGATCCAACAGCCCACAAGCTGCGAGAACTCTTAGCACTATGTTGCACACCAGCTCCCAGACTGTGTGACTTTGTTCACTTATTTAATGTCTCTGTGAGAAAGACTACATAGATTTTGTGTTTGTTTATGATTCACTCATCTATTCAATTCAGCTTATCTCTCGTATATGTGAGTGAATATTTGTGTGAGAAATATTACAGGTATGATCACTCTCTCGTATTATTTTCTCACACATTGGGAAGTGCTTCTTCGTAGCTGATATCTTCATCTTCTTCCCAAGTTCTGCAGTTGACTATAATGATTCTGCGTTTAAACTCTCGGCTATGCACCAGCTCACACCTGAGGCACCACCTCAGCTTGTACACACCAGCTGTCACTTGTGTGTACCAGCTCTCGACTATGCATGAGCAATCACTCTCTTTTCTTTTTCTCAGACTTTTTCTTCATCAGTTCAGCTCTCGATATATATAGCCTCTGTGCTGATATATCCGTTGGACACAAGTTCCTAGCCGTTGAAAAGCTTCTGTAAAATTCTGACATAGTTGTACCTTGTGTCCTAATTCGTCATTTAATGCGTTTTTAGGCTTTGTTGACTTAAATATGTGAACTCTGTACCTGATGTATACGTAACGAAGCAAATCAGTTTGAACTTGTTTAATCCAGTCTTCGCATACGCTCATGTTCAAACTGCTTTGCTCGTGTCTGATAGCCTGTTCTCTGAGCTGTTCGCTTCTCATCTGACCTGTTCTGCTCTGTTCTTTCTCTTACTGCTCTAATATGTTTCTGCATTTCTCATCTGAGCTGCTCTTGTTCTCATCTACTCTAAGTTGTTATAATCTGAGTCTTTCTGATCTTGAGCTGTTTCTGCGCTTCTCTCTAAGCTGCTCTTGTAGTCATATGTTCTAATATGCTCTAATATGATCGACTCTCAGTTGATTCTATCTGTGCAGCTCTGTTTTGTTAAGCTCTAAGCTGATATTTTCCGTTAAGCTCTAAGCTGATATGTTCGTTAAGCTCTAAGCTGATTCTGTCTGAGCTGCTTATCTGAGCTTATTTCCCGACCTGATCTTTTACAAGCTCTGAGCTGCTCTTGTAAGTTCTAAGCCGTTCTAATTCTTTCTTCTATTCTAATCTGATATGAGGATTCTAATCTGTTCTGATCTGACTGCTCTAAGCTTATCTGATTCTCACTACGCTTCTAATCTGATCTGAACTGCTTCTGATCCCTGAACTGATTCTTCTTTAAGCTGATTCTAATATTATCTCTTATTAAATTGATCTGAGCTGATTCTGTTCTATTCTGTCCTGAGCTGATTCAGAACTGCTTCTCTGATCTGAACTGCTCTAAACTGATCTGAACCAATTCTGCTCTGAGATGATCTGTACTGCTTTAAATCGAAGCTCCATCAACGCTAAACTGATATACACTTTGTTACTGAGCTCAGCTCTTCTTATCCTGCACAATTTTTAGCTTTCAGCTTGGTCCTGATCTAACTTGCTAAGCTGCTCTTGCTCCTAGTTGGTTCAGCTTGGATGTCGTCTACTGGATCTGTTTGGACGTCCATACTGTTCCAGCTTAGACCTCTGAGCTGATTTGTGCCTGAGCTGATTCGCCTAATCTGATCTGTCTTATGCTCTGTTATAACTTATCTGCTCTACTACAACGCACTGCTTCAGCTCGCAGCTTTCTTCTGATTTGATCTGCTGCAGCGCACTGCTTCAGCTCACGTCTGATCTGCTTCAGCTTAAACCTGCGCACTCGATTAGATCGCTAGAAACATAACAATAGTTTTTGTGTTTATCAAAATTAAGATTTGGTCAATTACACAGATCCAACAACCAATTTGAGCTTTAAGGTTGATCTCTTCCTCTTCAATCCCCGAGACAAAGGGTAACTTGAGGACTCGGGACAAGAATCCGGAGTCTCAAGTTTTGTGTGGGCGACTCATCGCAAGATGATCGCGATTAACACTTGCTAGGGGTACTTGAATCCCCTGCTTCAGGTGTAGAGTCATGTACTCTAACGTTCTCCATTTTAGAAACTAATGACTTCTGTACAGCCTGGAGACTTGGAATTTGTATTACAGACCAGAGCCGAGTATAAGTTTGTAAACATCCTGTAATTCGATCTGAGACTATGTTCTTATTAGCTGGTTGTATCCTTCCCGTGACTCCTGCGTTTATGGAAAATTTGTTGAACTCGTTTTGAAGCATTTCAAGGTGTTCCCCTCAAATGCCTCTCAAAATTAAAAGTTGATATGTTCTCACGAACTTTTAATCATATTAACATGCCATAATAGCGTTTTTAAAAGTAGACAATTTGATTTTGCATTGATTATGCGTTAAAAGTATCTATAACAGTTGGAGAGGCAATTATCTCTTTCTTAACAGCCAAACTATCGTAGATTCAGACCGAATGCCAAATTTTGTGGAGTTCATAGGCTTAAATATTTTTGAGCTTTTTGTATAAAACTCACTTCATAGTCTTTTCAATAATAAACCGACTACTGTTAGGTCAGTCGTTGCTTTTAAACTAATATCTATAATAGTAGAATTTCTTACTTCCGGCAATAAAAAAATGGAAATGTAAATAATTTAATTCTGAACCTCTACTCTGCATTCATTTTATTGGCTTTGTTCTGAATATCAATCTTTTTTCTTACATTTTTGCGTTTTAAAATAAGATGCGAAGTTTAATCAAATAATGAGGGTAATTTAGGTACAATTAACCCACTTATACTATTAATTGTTTAGGATTAGTAAAACAAAAAGATTTTTTTCCACCTCAGAAAATCAAGTTATTGAATTCTTGATTGCAAATAAAGTTCGATTTTACTATATATTTTGCACCTCTAAGTCAGTATAAATAAATATGTATCCAAAAATCTAATTAAGATTCATGATATTTTGACTTTTATAACAAGAATATAATATTTGACACGTTTTCTACCTACCTTCCTTCAACGCTTTCAGAATAGTGCAGATTCTGATCGCGACATTCTATGCGCGGTAATATGATATTTTATCGAAGATGGATTTCATGGTATCAATCTTAAAATTTAAATCACATCTGAATCACTCTAATATAATGTGTTCTTCAAAACATATATATTTTGTTCGTTTTCTATAGTTATGCCTGCTGAGCTACGTATATATAAAACATGCATAGTCATGATCAAGGTAATTAATTATGACTTTATTCATTTTATAATCCTTATACAATTGTATTGCAAACAATCAAATAAGCTCAAAAAACTATAACATAAACTAGATTCTATGTAATTAAAATTAAACTACTAAAGTAGTGAACTTAATTTGATCAATTGATTGCTGAGCAAACTCTACGGATTTCACCATTGGTCCCAGTCTTGACTTCAATGTTACTCATCTTCACCATGGATCTCCCAAATTCCACACTGAATGTCAACCCAAGAAGACCCCTTATTCCCAGATAACGTTGCACAAAAGTCTGGGTCGAACTGTCGGTCCATAACTTCTGATCCGATTCGAGAATGCCTCGGCCACTCCTCAGGTTCGAGTAAAACGAGTTGTCGAACCGGTTCTGGCTACCGTTATCGAGCCCGATACGCGTCGAGCCGTCGCCGTTCTGAGGGCAGAGTGACCGGAGAGTTGGGAGAAATGCCGGGTCGATCGATGGATCGGGACCGCCGGTGGAGTTGTAGTTGTACAGCCTGTAGCTGAAAAACTGGCAAGCGGAGGTGCCAATGGTGTGGCCTCCTGCACAGTTTTCAAATGGCTTGCATGTTTATTTGAAAGTTTAAGTATACAAATTTGGACATGCATGCACAACAATATGGCCATAATATATATGGGTGCATGATTGAGTATGAACTTACGATTGGGGCAAATTGTGATGGTTTGAGCATTTTGGTTGCAATAAAACTTATCGTGCAATTTTATGTGACTAATATTACGAATTTCAGTAATTATTACCAACAAGGGTGACAAGATCCTGAGTATTGAGTCCTTTTGCTTGAAATTTCTGGAGCTGCACGGCAACTGAGTCAGTAAAACCAGGAAGATTAGAAGTATCACTGGCCAGCGAGACCCGTCCATCTCTCCGCCCTGTCGGCACAGGCCAGCTCGGCCCACCAGCCTGCAACAATTAGCAAACACCATATACATTTTAATTGCATTCAGGATTTTGAACTCACAATATACGTACATATATATATATATATATATATATATATAGACACGATGATATATAAGGAATGATATCCTCTCCAACAAGTGGGAGCATAACATCTCACCAGTATGTTGATGTGAAGAGTTGTTGAAGATGATAACATATTCAAATATCTCTATAAACAAGAAATGTGAAATCTTACCAGCACCACCGAGTCCCGTGCAGCGAGAGCAAGAATATCAGCACATGAGACGACGCCGGGGCATGCAGCCTCCAGCTGCGTCTTTGCATCGTCGATCACTTCGTATCCTCTCAGCAAACTGTTGGGTGGAGCCGTTCTCTCGGTGTTGGATCCAGCAATAAGTATAGAAGCATCGCAACCTTGAACGAAACAATCATGGAAGTGCATTCTAAGCAAACCAGGTGCAATTGTAGGGTTAGCATTGAAATGTGACCTCACGGTCGATTGAACTATAGATTCCACCCGAGGGCATGCGCTCAAGTAGAACCCGACCCGCGTGCCTTGCCCGAATGCAGAGGTCGCGAATGTCGCGATAAGCATAAAGAATACTGCAGCACCAAGTGTTTGATTCAACATTATTCCGTTAGTCATTGTGTAGGGTGTTTAAATTTGTTGAGTTTTCTGGATGATTTTTTGTGGGAAGAGACACGGGATGTAGGGTATATTTATAGGTGGTGTAAATAGTATATATGAGCTGGAGCATGAGTAATCAGAGCCGATTTTTTGGAATTTTTGGGACTAAAATTCAAAGGGTAATGTTGGATGATGAGGTGGGAAGCAATTTCCAGTTAATGAGACCAAATTTGAGTAATACAAGTCTTTGGTGCATGCATTACTTTGCATGTATTGCTTGCATGGTGGCCTTTCACCCACTTATAAAGTAAATTCAATCAATTCATTCTACAACTTTGGGTGTTATATTATATTATTGGCATCGAATTTTAGGAGATTAAAATCAGTAATACTTTTTAATATTGCTACACTTCACACGCGCGTGCGCGCACACATATATATAGATAAATTAATATTGTGGATATCTTGTGTGAGTATCTGGTGATGTGACAGGATAATCACAAAGGTGATCACAAAAGGCAATCACAGTATCACACACACATATATATATATATATATATATATATTATAAAATGTATAAATAAAGTGACCTTTGATCGTTGCACGTACTTTAAGATTTTATCGAAGATGCCGTGCGAATATAGAACTTATCCTATACTCCTTTTTCACCGCCACATTCGAGTTACTTAATGTGAGCAAGAACTTAACTTTCTTTATGTTCACACCATAAATTTAGCTCGATAATACATAGAGATGTGAAAATATTTGAATTCTGTTTTTGGCACACACGGATATTTCTGTAACAAAAAATCACACCTCGGGTTCGGTCCGATGAACTTTTGTCCTGTCTTTTTATTCATGTTCGGGTACCTCAATTCAGGGGAGTATTGGGGACGCCGGATGTGTTTTCGGCGTGATTGCTCCAATGCTTAATTAAGTCAGATCTTGACCCAAGCACAGAAAAATAGAAAAGTATAGTTAAATAGTGTGGAGTGTAGCAATATATGAATGGATGAAATGTGTGACGTACTGAGGAATTTATAGAAGAAAAAATGGGCCAATTATAGTAAGTTTCACAAAAAGATATTTGTAGGATTACTTACTTATTTTGCATAGATTTTATTTTTACGTTTTTTACTGTCTGACCCCGAACTGAGGCAGAACATGTCAGTTAGGGTTGGTCGAGCTGATCAGTAGGGTTGACCGAGTTGCTCAGTTAGGACTGGTCGAATTGCACAGTTAGGTTTGCGGGTTGCCCAGTTAGGGTTTAACCAACTGTTGTAATTCCACACATCCTCAAATGATGTATCAATTAGGTAACCGAACTCATGTCTATCCGAGTTACTTTGCTGATCGATGCAGCTCGGGTAATATATGTATGAAGGCTCTGGTAGACCTGACCAGAGTTAAGGCCATCAAATATGAAGATGATAATCTAAAAAATAACTTTTTTCCTAACATTTGCATCCTTTAAAGAAAACAAAATTTGTGTAGTTATAGTTAACTTATGGTTTTAATCTTTAATTAATTTGCCTTTTTTCAGTTTAAATGCTCAACATGCAGATTATTGACATTGCTGATGACATGTTTCGAAAAATGACTAAATTGAAAATAAAACTTGAAAACTAGTGAACTCAGACTATGAATTACCGATAACAAAAAGAAAAATGAAAAACGTTCAATTATATACCAAAAAAATATAATTTGTAGTTTCCCTAGATAATATGAGATCATGCTTGGGAATATATCCCTAATTAAGCCGATGAAATCCATTAGACTTTATCATAAAAACAAATACTCATAGAAAACGGTTTAAAACATTTTTTGGGTGTTGATAAATGATAATCGCCAGAACTGGAAGGATGTAGCAGTATTTTGAAGAAATTATTCTCTAAAAATTTAATACTGATATATACTTGGATCAATCTAAAAATTTTCACCCTTATATATCTTAATAACTATCAGATCAGAATGATAACTTACAAATAAAGATGTATGCTGATCAAGCGTGCAGATTTACAATATTTTTTAAAAATAAATAATTACGTTTAAATATGGAAATCATATGTAATAAATAAACTAATTAAATGGATAGCACTTGATGCATAAATACTTTATTATTAACTAGTTCGCAAAACTAAATTTCTTGAGGTAAAAAATGTATTCAAAGAGAATAAATAATTGACTTATTTGCATAGCCATAATTTGCCTTAATTTGAAAATACATGAGACCAGGACATGACAAGAGTGCTAATTACCGCGAATTAGATTCTAATGAGCGATTAAGGAACTCAAATGCCTTATGTTAAGTTAAGCGTGTATGTGTGAGAGAATTGCTGAGATGAATGACCTCCTGGAAAGCTCTGATGTCTTATGTAAGTTAAACTAAAATGTCTTGTGTTAAGTTAAGTTAAGATGCTGACGTTCGTCGCTTGATTTGGTTGGTCAGGGGGCTGTAAAAGTGATGTCAGACCTTAACGATTAATATTATCTCTGTTGGAGATAGGGTCGACGGTAGGATAAGAGGTAAGATCGATCTCTAAGGGAAATGAAACAGTACCAACAGCTAGACACGCACTCTCCTAAGACTCATGAGCCTAACAATCCTACCTAAACGCACATAGTAGGTGCACTATGTGCTGTCATATTATAAGAAAGTG
Source organism: Dorcoceras hygrometricum (assembly GCA_001598015.1). NCBI lineage: Eukaryota > Viridiplantae > Streptophyta > Magnoliopsida > Lamiales > Gesneriaceae > Dorcoceras > Dorcoceras hygrometricum. Next base: position 90,116 of record KV006337.1, read on the forward strand.
AAGTTATACATTGGATAATAGTTATAATTTTTGGCTAGTAGTAAGCTCTTGATCCTATTAGTAATTAGTATGTGACACTTTCTTGCATTGCGACTTATGGCAAAACTTATTCTTTTTCGATTTGCATTCTATTAAAATAAAATTAATTGGGCCAGACAATGAGACCCACCATTTAGAATTATAATATGACTCCTATTATATATAATAAGCAATTGACAAAAAAATTGATCGAACTCCAAAGAAAATTCTCAAATTAAAAAGCTGTATCCCGATGCAAGAAAGTGTTCTAGAGAAGTAGAAAATTCGGTCAAAAGTTAATATTCCGTTTACACACATTACTTATTTAGATTTACATAAAAGAAATCTTCATGAATATTGAGTGGTTTAACAAACAAATTTTGGTTTGCCCTACATCAATTATATGCATTTCATTATTTTTAAATTGAATATATATAGTTTTACTATGGACGATCTAATTAAACCATATACATTTTTTTAGAATAATTTCAATTCTTCTATATCTCGGTATATGTTTATTTTCTTTCATAAACCTTATGCTCCCTCGGTGCTATTTTCCGATCAATGATTATGACCCTCCGCACGAAACCAGTTGACTCGTGGAATTATGTCTGATAATCTCTTGTGTCGCATTCGGAATATTTGGTAGAAACGCGTCATTACGACCACACGCCTTTATCGAACAATAATTTTGTTTGAAAATTCAAAAGTGGGATGCATCGATCAAGTCAGCCTGCTAGTACTAAAAATGCACATTGTAAAAAGGAACATTATCTAAAAATTGGTTAATTAAAAAGTAAACGATTTTGGGCATCTCATAGGATTAGTGTGCAGAAAGTGATCTAAGTGGAAATTAAGGAAAATGTCAAACAAAAAGGATAAGGCTGCTTTGAGAACATATAAAACGACAATGACAATGAAATCTGACAACCCATTGTGTACGTGAACAGTTGAGGTCGTTTAATAACGATAGATAAAGAGTCAGAGTTGATTCGGACATATAAGTTTCATATTTTATGTAAGATGATATATATTCTTTCGTTATATCTTCTTTCTATTATCCAAATTATATAATACAGTTTCAATATTTATTATTATTTTATATCATTTTATCAATATATCCATCGAGAAATGTCTTATAAAATTTAGATTTTCAAAAATATTTTAGGGATATATATATGAAATACATATAAGACTAAATGAGTGGGAGAGGAAACATCGTCTTTGAAAGATTCATCGATGCATCGCCATGAACCATCAACCAGGGAAGTATTTTTCACCAACATTGGTTCTTAGACCATCTCCAACCCAACACTAAATGATGTAAAACACCATTTTGGTGTTGCAAAATGAAATCCAACTATCTGCACAATTTCTTCAAAATGGTGCAGCACCAAATATTTTGCACCAAATTTGGTGCAGTTTTTTGCTCTGCGTCAAATCTCTATCTTTTATTTTCTCTTTTTTATTTATACTAAATAATTATTGAAAAAAATATATTTATATAAAATAATTATAAAAAATCCAAATTAATAATAGTTTAATTAAAAAATTTTTAAAACTTTTTATTAAATGTACATAAATTAATATTTAAATAAACTTAATGTTTCTATTGATTTAAATATCTAATTAATTAACAGAATAATAAATCAATTAGATCCAGCTCCTCTAAAATCACATTTTTCAATTAAATTTTATATATTAAATTATTGATTGTAAGATTTGAAGTAAGTGGGTTGGAGATGTATATGTATTTTGTGCAGAAAGTGCACTATTTTAGTGCAGAAATTGCACTAAAATAGAGTTATGGGTTGGAGATGGCCTTATACAATTCATATATGTACGTAGTAATTGGATCTGGGTTTTATGTATGAGGTTGCGTTTCACACTTTTACAACTATAGAATCAACATATTACTCAAGCAAATTAAATTACAATAGTTTGTGTGAACCTTTTTATGAAAACTTATATCATTATGAAAACTTATATCATTATGAAAACTTATATCATTATAATTAAAAAGTTGAAATACTATCTAAATTTACCATATCTTATTTTGAAAGAAGTAATGGAGAATTATATATGCATATATAAGTAAACTTTTGAATATACTAAGATATGGACTCGTTAAATTTTGAAATTTTATTTTTGAGCTGAAAAGTCTTTACTCACCTATATATTAAAATGTGTTTGGGTTGTCTTTATGTTTGATTGAAGATGAGACCACCAAAACGTGGTTGGTGCATTTAGCTATCATGTTTGATATCAACTCATGGTTAATATTTTTTTATATGAATATGAATTTTCATATAAAGTTAAAAGTACATGATCCAAACTCTCGTCGCATTGCTGACAAAGGGCACATAATTTGTCCGAAACAAATACAAGTCTATCACGAGTAAGGAGCTTACCATGCGCAAAAGCCAAAGAGAAAACTGGTGCTTTGGCACAATGTAGGGACCCCTGCAATCGGCTTCCACAGCCACTTTCTCTCTTTGGAAACAAGGAAATCATAGGCAAGCCCCGCACCCCTCCTACCATCGAACCACGAACTGAGAAGAGCCCAAACGACCTCCAGCGAACCAACCAAATCTACCAACATGTTCGTGACCTCAATCAGTTTCTTAATCAAGCTCGAGTCATACTTCCTAGACTGCCAAGTACCGACTTCCTCTCCATAGTGATGAGCTATGCACTTGACCCAAAGCGAGTCCTTCTTAGCTTGAACTTTCCATAGAGATTTTGTAAGCAACGCTTATTCCAAATCCACAAGTCACGCAAACCGTAATCACCGTCCTCTTTATGTAGGCACAATGTTTTCCAAGCAATCGTTGGTCGGCTACTGTTCCATAGGAACTTCTACACAGGGTGAATATTTTTTGTTATAATATATAGCAGTAACGCTTTTATACAATTCTTTCAAAAATGGATGATGTTGTTTGAATTAACATTATTTGCCCAATAAGTCGTTGTATCTTCTTTCTATTATCCAAATTATACAATACATTTTCCATATTTATTACTATTTTATATCCTTTTAACCCCAATTTAAAGAGAAATGTCTTATGAAATTAAGATTTTGTTGAATATTCTAAGTTTTTGGGAAGACGAAAATCAGCTCAGAGACTAAGAAATCAGATTAGGACGAAGCATATTTCGTTATTCTTTCAGATCAGATCGAAGCCAAGCTGAGTAAGGACAACTCAGTTCTAGAATCAGTTTAGATCAGATCAGCTCAGAACAGATCAGCTTAGACCAGATTAGATTAGACCAGATTATATTAGACCAGATCAGATTAGATCAGATCAGATCAGATTAGATCAGATCAGATTAGAACAATTTTAGAACAGATCAGGAGCTTATATCAGATCAGCTTAGACAAGAGCTCAGAGTGTTTCAGCGTAGAGAATTTCAGCTCAGGAATTCCGATCAAAACTAATATATTTCAAATCAGTAACTCGATTTGACGTTTATGAGGATCGTTTATAGTCGTTGAAATAAAAACGGCTAAAAACCATAATAATCTATAAGCTGCTTCTATATGAGAGTTGCCAAAGTTGTACTAAATGCAGAAAACATTTAATGATACAGTACAAGGTATAATACATGGATGAAATGCACATTTATTAGTTTTAGACTTTCATTCAAACTTTCGTTCAAGGATCCATCCGATGTGTCTACGGGTAATGTCAGGCCCGGTGCGCTAAACCACCGATTAATTACTCAATTAATCATAATTACATGGAAGCGTAAAATATGAATTAAAAATATTTGTTTGGGCCTGAACTGAATTCAACTCTTAAAATACAAACATACTCGAAATTAGGGGTGGAATCGGGTAGGGTCCCGTCCCGTAATCTCCTTTCCCGATTCCCATCCCGATAAAATTTGGGAATCAATTTTCCCGATCCCGTACCCGAAAATGTCGGGACCCGAATATTCGGGATCCCATATTTTCGGGATCCCGTAGGGTCGGGTCCCGACATCCCGAATAAGTATAATTTTAAAAACCATAAATTTTTTCCGTGAAACTTTCAAATCCGCTCAAGCATTGTACTTGCTCAACTTACAGTATCATAACATATATTAATGAATCTTTCTCATAAAGTTTGTTTCATACAAAAGCTTTGAGCATCGCAACGATAAATCAAAATGTCGACCCAATTACAAAATATAGGTTGGGGTACTGCAGCATTTTTATCTAGTTGGGGACGTCCCATCACTCTTCAACTTTGCATGTGCAATTTTGTCCCTAAGATAAGCAAAATGACCTAAGAACAAAACCTGTTTATTAAAAGAAAGATCCACTGTTGTACAAAAATGATATGCATTAGATACGAATGAGACGACTACACGAGGATTTTACCAACAGGGACTTCATAAAATAATTGAGACACATGCCAAAAAGAGTTAAATCAAGAAACACAGAACTAAACAAAAAATACGTGTTAATCAATAGAACAATGCCTCATGTACACCGTGGTATGAAATCTAACACCACTGCTACTCATCAGCTTAAACACATACGTTTAACAAACATATCGCATATAACCAACATATGTTATATAATAATAATTTGCATAAATAACATCTAAAATATATACAAAACACCAATTTATCATTATATAAATATAAAAAATATCAAGTATCGTTACATCAACTAACTCAATTAATAAATTATTGAACTATATTACCCTTCATGAACATCATTGACTAAATGGAATTTTATATTAAAAAATTATTTTTTTATTATTTTAATATATTTGGGGTCGGGTCGGGAATCCCATTGGGAGAGCAAAAGACTCCCGATAAAATTTTTTCTATTTTATATTATTAAAAAATATTTTTTTATATTAAAAAATTATTTTTTTAATTATTTTAATATATTTTCGGGTCGGGTCGGGAATCCCGTCGGGAGAGAAAAAGATTGCCGATCCCATTCCTGATACTTATCTGGTCGGGAATTTTCCCGAAAATTCGGGTCGGGATTTTTTCGGGTCGGGATTTTTCGGGTCGGGATTCGGATTGGGTCGGGATTTTCGGGATTTTTTTCACCCCTACTCGAAATATGGATTTTGACTCAAAATCCAAACAACACATCAACAACATACAGGTAATACAACAATTACAGATCCCCAAATACAGTATATGCACAGGGCATCCCTTGACTCAATATCTCAATACATAATACATATAACTGGGACTCAATACGAGGATCTAACAGCTGATGCTCCACTCAGTCCAACTGGATTACCTGAAGACCCTACAAAGGCCAACACAGACCAAAGCAACCCAAAAAGAGGGAACTAAAACGAGGTCAAACCTCAGTACGAAGAGCATCGATAAAGCAGAAATCATATCAGACATGCAATATTTCAAACGTGCAATGCATGAGGGCTACCAAGAATCATCGGTAAGCAAGGCACAACGACTCAGCTGTGCAATCATCTCAATAATCAACAGAATCCAAAATCCCAACGACTCAGCTGGCTATCACGACTCAGTGACGCATTGGGTTCTATGCACGGCGACTCAGCCATCAAACCGCGACTCAGCGATATTTCAGGTCTCAAAGAATATAGGCTTAATATGATATGCATGAATGCCAAGCAAAATCGTGCTCACAATTATATATATAAATCACGCACATAAGCAGCTAAGAGCACATAATCATCATCAAAAACCAGAAATTCAGGCAGATCCATTCGTCACATAATCACAGCAGCTCACACACGAATCTCTCTACACAGCTGCTACCTCAACGGATCTCACAGGAGTTCACAACCAGCTTCTTACACACGAGACGTAGCTCCTACAGCTCGCTCAAATATGCTGCTCTACTAGCTCACCAAGAACTCAACAGAAGCTGTGAAAACTCAAATCTTTCAAGACATTTAGCAAATCAGCCCAAATCTGAGCTCATTCAACCTATTGCCTACGGCCGAGAAACCCAGGCCAGTCACAACTACACAACATACGACCAACCTGCTCAAACCAAAGCTTACAACAAGAAGAATTCACTTACCCAAACGCTCAATTAAAATGGAAGAACTATCGGTCGGATATCGCGAAGACAACGAACACTGCAACTACTTCACGCTCCCTCAACACGTCGACCCAAAGCTCCAAAATGGTACCAATCGAAAGATCTTAAGGGGACGAGCTCAGCGCCACCAGCCTTGCTCCAAACGGCGGCATAAATCGACGGCAAATCGAAGAAATAGAGCTCGGGTGAACAGTACGTGTTTGAAGAACAGATATAAGTCGAAAGCTCTCTGGAGAAGAAGATAGGAAATATCGGGTCTCAAATTCACTAGTGTTGGTCAACACATATATATATATTCTCCAGTCAATGCTACAGTGCCACCGAACAAATCAGACTGAGCACTTAACCAGCTTTGACTCCTCTACGCTAACCAAATCTGACTACCACCAAACGACGTCGCATCGGGGTCCAGCTCTCATCAGATCTGATGCTCGCTAACGACGTCGCATCTATCACACTCAGCCAGCGCAAAATCTGGTATACGCCAAACGACATCGTATCGCTTACACTCAACCCATGTCTACCCGGGTAACCCGAAAGGACATCGCTTCGTCTCCCGCTCTAGACAATCCATTCATTCACACGAGGGTCAGATCTGGACACCCAGATATTACTCAAATCTGAAAACAACGAACAGGTCTACTCCAGTTCACAACCGAACCGGTCCACATAACGCTACCGCCTCGATACGGGGCATTTCTCTGCAAAGTGAACACCAACAATTCACGAGACACCAATCCAACGCTCATGTTCTCCCTTCACCAACGATACACAATCAATTCATTTCTAAATCAAATACTCAGCACATATATCTCTCGGAATTAAATCACCATTCAGATTTGACTAATTCGTTAATTAATAACTAACGATTTCCAGTCCTCACAGGTGACATTTATTATCGTTGGATCCGAAAAATATATATATAGAAAGAAGATCATGAGATGACAAAAAAAAAACAGACGCTACTCAATAAACAAATGCCAATACACGAACTATACGACAAGCAATACGAGACATTCAGCTCACAGAGAGACTTCTTGTTGTTTACTAGTTTCAGCTTGTTGCTTAAACTTTCCAGGCTTTGTTCTTTATATTGGATCAAAAGAAATGACTTAGACAATCCTTTGTAAACACAACCTACATGCTGTTGTAGTTGTTGATACTAGGAGTTCATCTCTTGTGCAACCTGACTGATTGGATTAGGATACATTGCATTCAAATCAATTTTTCTAGTGAAATCCTTCTAATCTTGGAAGAAGGGGAGATAGGGATGACAATTTTCCCCGTGGGTTTGGGGCCTGAGGGGAAACCGAAATGGGACGGGTATGGGGAATATTTTTATATCCCCGAATAAAATGGGGATGAGGATGGGGATGGTAATAACACCCCCAACCCCGAAATCCCCGAACCCGCCCCGATAATGTGTGTGTGTATATATATATATAATAAAAATAATACTACTATTATTATTCAATAAAAATCATATTACTATTATTATTTCATACATATTTAGATGAATAAAAATCTTCCAAACTACGTAATAATCTAATAACATTTATATGCATATATATATGTTAGAGTAGATGCCCAACTAGCCAACTTATGGCATGTGAGTTTATAGACTCTTGTATATGACAATCTTTATATATGATATTCGCATTTATTATATGGCGTTATTTACTTTCATTGAGTGTATAATGATTAACAATTGCGTTGAGTAAAGACCTAGAATACACCTAAGTGTATGTTAGATGTGATAGTGGGTATGACGGCTATCATGAAACACATCTAATAGTCATTGTGTATTCTGAACATGTTCCTAGTCGATTGGGCCGTCAAAATGAGGATAAGGCCGCCCGAGTTCGAGACTAGTATCTGCGATGCGAAATACCATGTTTCATTGGTAGGGAACATTGTGATGTTCTGAGCATGCAGATAGATAGTGACTTGGTGATCTATCGAACTATCCTCGTTTGGACTTTCCAAGTGGTTACCATTTGTCGGGTGGATAAGTCCGAGGTCTTGGTTGTACTGATTAGTCCTCACGACTCGAAACGTCATTGAGACTCTACGTGATAGGCGTCTCACTTTGACTCGTTTGCCGACTCACTTGGGGTCATGAGGCGTCGGGATTGGGTGAGGCCCCGATGCATGTAGGAGTCGATGCATCGTTGTCGAGGATTCACCGCTCGCAGACATGCGTGGATATCCTATGCTATCTGAGGGGATAATAGTGTATAAATCTCTGGCCAGAGTACTAGAAGTGTTTTAGGTAAATGTGTTTACCTAGTTACACTCGTGATGTCACTATTCGATCTCCAAGATGTATGCATAGCTATCGGATCTATAGCGACTCTCGATTTACCAATGGTCGTTGATCTGATCGGGATATATGGATTGAAAGGACCGTACCGTACGCTAACCACGACCAACTGGTTCTTGCAGGCACTATCAGTGATACCTAGGGGATCATGGAGCGATGTTGCTAGACGCTTTTACCATGATCCATTGGGCAGGTCCGGAATTGTGATTCCGGAGCCACAATGGTTGTGGGCCCACGGCTAGCTGTATCCCTGAACCATTGAGGGTCACACAAGTACTGGATTCGAGATTTCCGCACGGATACTCAGCTCAATGTGTTGAGAATGAGAAGATGATTTTGGGGAGTGCGACTTCCTAAAGGTCAACAGAGGTCAAATCGTGATTTGCCGATGTTGAGGGGCAAAACGGTCATTTTGCACTGGGGTTCTGAAAAATGGTTTTTCAGATCATAGTGTTTAGTGGAAACTGAGTCGATCGGTCCGATCTGATCAGCGATCGGAGTTACGATGAAGTCACGGTGATAGGGATGAACGTAATGTTCATGTTTTGGACCCGGGCCCGTTGGGCCGGTCCAAGACTATGACCAAGTCTATTTAATTAGACTTAACTTCATAATGACACACTACACTACAATCAACCCTAACCCTAGCCTCATTAAGCGCCGCCCCTCCTCTCCTCATAAACCCGCCGCCGCCGCCACGTGCCGCCGGAAAATTGTTTCCGGCCAATCTTGACGAGAAGAATCCATCCACGCAGATCTCGTCAGACCTTCTAGTGCAGGCTGATGAAGGAATCCCGTCTCCGGTCGTGGACCTGATTGACGATATCTACCGCCGTCTACCGTGAAGTGCCGTTTTCTTTAAGAAACCGATCGGAGCCAGGCACAAGTTGCCAGCAAGGTAGTCACCTTAACACCCTATGAATGTCATAGTATGTTATTGATTTTATCGTATTGATCGTCTCCCGGCACATGTTTTTCGTTCTTCCGCTGCCTCGCCGGGGGGCGTGATCCGGATCCCAACAGTGGTATCAGAGCCAAGGTTTTCGGATCTGATCAATACGATACTGCCTTATTGTATCTAACATCTTTGAATTTCATATTGGATCATCAAAAATTCCTTGAATTTCCGGCCACGCCACCTCCGCATGCGGCGGCGCCCTTCCCTCCCGCCGCCGCGCGCAACTCGTCGTTGCGCGATGGCCATTGATTGGGGAAGCTTGCTGGACGCGATGCGCACTGGTCGCGCCATCTCGTGGCCGCCCGTCACGTGGTGGCTGGGCGCTACTCGCACGGCTGCGCGCTGCTGGGCGTGCAACTCGCGCATGGAGCGCCGCTCTTGTAGCGGCCACGCGCGCGCCTTTGCGCCGCACGAGTTTTCGTGGTGGCGGCCGCCGGCCGGCCGCCACTCCGGTGAAACTCCGGCGATGTCGTGATGGCTGGTTTGTTCTCTAGGTTTTGGTTCGGGCCTGTCCCGGGCAGCCCGTGAAGTTTTCGGGCCGGTATGCGATATCGGGCCCGGTTTTGGTCAATTTTGAAATTTTAAGTTTTTGGGCCTAAAATTGTTTAAGCCCAATTTGATACAATTAAATTTAGTAAAATGTGATTTTAATTATAAATATGATTTTATAATGAAATATGATTTTGTTGATTAAAATTTATTTTTATCGGCAAAATATGATTTTATTATAAAATACGATTTCGTAATTAGAATATGATTTTCGATAAATAATAGGATTATTTAAATTTATGCATGTTAATTAGATTATCTGCATGATTGGGATGATCGAGAGCCGTGCCCAATTTGTTAGGTGTATGCGATAGGTTTTGTATGATTTCGGTTTGTAAATATTTGATTACCATTTAAAGTGGGCCTGTTTGTGGCCCGTTCCCACCCCTTGATAAATGTATCCCTTATTTGTCATAGTTAATTTAAATGTAAATTACTAGATTTAGTGGGAGGACATCCGAAGACGGTGGACAGTTACGATCAAGATATTGAAGACCGAAGATTAAAAAACCGGAAAGCTTTGTAATAGGATTGCATTGCATATTGCATTACCCCTAGGATTGGACCCAGGTCCGTGACTGGCAACCACGGACCGCATAGCTCTCGCGATCGATCATACCAATATTTATTTATATATGTTGATATATAGATTAGTTGAATCCGCATGTTGCATGTTTTAAATTAGATTTAAATATGCATGAGACCAAAGTTTTTCAAAAATAAAATCCCTCATTTTAAATATGATTTAAAACTTATATCAAGATAAAATATTTATTCGATAAACTAAAGGGTATTTAAAATTTTTTAAATTTCCCTACCTTCCATCAACAATGGGTGTACGTCGATGCTACCCGTATACATGGCCCGGCTCATATTATTGAGGGGGTCATGTATGTCGGAAAGCTGTCCACGCCATTGACAACTGTTGTGAGTCGGATGGAACTCCCTTTAACGTTGGCTCATATTATTGAGGACGTTAAGGGGACCGTCCTTCACGACTCGATATTGATGGGTCATCTTGACACGTGATAGTAAACGGCGTCATATTATTGGGCCCTTACTGGACGTGAGGTAAATACATGGAGGTTGCACCGGTTGCAATCGGAAACTACCTTTTGGGGGTCATGGATGGCTGATATTATTCGGGTCCATGATCGCGTGATTGGGCTCCGTGTACCCACTAAAAAACATGTTTTCTCGATTTCATTAGATGGTGATGAAATCGTTAAAATAGTGGAATGGTAATTCATAAAACTTAATGACCATGTTTTATGTCTTAGCTTATATCTTATATAGTTAGTGATGTATGTCCGTTTTCCTCTCAGTATTACTGCTTATAAAATGGTTTCGATGAAAAACCCGCTCGCTGCTATACTGGATAGCAACAAGTTCACCGGTCTGAACTACCAAGACTGGCTCCGCAACCTCAATCTTGCAAAAATGGTTTCGATGAAAAACCCGCTCGCTGCTATACTGGATAGCAACAAGTTCACCGGTCTGAACTACCAAGACTGGCTCCGCAACCTCAATCTTGCATTGGCTTCGGAGAAACTTCTCTATGCGATAGAGAAGAGTGCTCCGAAGTTTGCCCCTGCCGATATCAGCCCTGAGGAGCTGGTAACGCTTAAACAATGGTGGGACGACGATGTTAAAACTCGGTGCTATGTGATGGCATCGATGTCCAACGAAATGCAACGGCGCTTTGAGAAGACAAAGTATGCTTCTGCCATACTCTTTCATCTCAAGGAACTGTACGGGGAGAACTCTCGACATGAGAGGTTCACGGCTGTCAAGGAGCTGATTACGAGCCGCATGCGCGATGGGACTTCGGTCCGCGAGCATGGGGTTCATATGATTGGGCTCATTGAAAAGCTGTCGGGCCTTGATATCGCACTTCCACACGAGCTGTCTGTGGATGTACTTCTCCTCTCGCTACCCGCTGCATTTAACCCCTTTGTGGTCAACTTCAACATGAACAAGCTGGAAGCCACCCTTGAAGAGGTGGTTAACATGCTTGTAGTGTTTGAGGGGACCATAAAGAAGGACAAACCCGTCAACTTCAACATGAACAAGCTGGAAGCCACCCTTGAAGAGGTGGTTAACATGCTTGTAGTGTTTGAGGGGACCATAAAGAAGGACAAACCCGTCCTCCTTCTACGTTCTTCTTCCTCAGCGAAGAAGGGGCCTAGACGCAAGAGCAAGAAGCGTTCTGCTCCTGCGAAAGAGGAAAAGTCCACCAAGAAGCCGAAGGCAAATGCTTCCAAACCAAACAAGCATGAGGATGTTTGCAACCACTGCCACAAGGCTGGGCATTGGAGGAGGAACTGTACCTCGAGAAGTTGCGAACTGCGAAATGTATGTTCTATATTGAAATAAATATATCTCTTAATTCGACTTCTTGGGTACTTGATACCGGATGTGGATCTCATATCTGCAATGATTTGCAGATGATGACAAGAAGCCGACGTCTGAGAGAGGGTGAGACCCACTTGAGGCTTGGCAATGGAGCAAGGGTTGCTGCTATAGCTATAGGAGATGTTTACTTATTTCCTTTTTCTGATTTTAAGTTGTTGTTGAGAAACGTTTTATTTGTCCCCGAATTAATAAAGAACATTATTTCTGTTTCTATGCTTGATAGTGATGGATATTCTTGTATGTTTGCTAATTCGATTTGCAATATTTACAAGAATGAATGTTTAATTGGAATTTGGTAATGCGAAAACGATTTATACACCTTAAAATTAAAAGACGTTCCAACTCGCGATGTCGAAGCACATACAACAACGATTAAACGAAAACATGATAACTTGAACCCAGCACAACTTTGGCACGCTAAGCTAGGTCACATTTCCCTAAGTAGGATGAACAAGTTAGTTAGGAGTGACCTGTTTGATCTGTCAGACATCAACTCCCTACCGACTTGTCTTAAAGGAAAGATGACCAAGCAACCCTTCAAGGGCAAGGGTGAGCGTGCTCAAGGCCTACTGGATTTGATCCATACTGATGTGTGCGGCCCGTTTAGTATTGGTACTAAATATGGTCACACATACTTCATCATCTTTACCGATGATTACTCTAGGTACGAGTACTTGTACTTGATGAAGTACAAGTCTGAATCCTTTGAAAGGTTCAAGGAATTCAAGGCTGAAGTAGAAAATCAATTAGGCAAAAGTATTAAAGCACTTCGATCTGATCGAGGTGGTGAATACTTAAGTGCTGAGTTTCAAGACTATCTGAAAGAGAATGAGATTCTCTCACAGTGGACCCCTCCGGCCACACCACAGCTCAATGGTGTAGCGGAGCGTCGTAATCGGACCTTGTTGGACATGGTTCGATCTATGATGAGCTTCACTGAACTTCCTACCTCGTTTTGGGGCTATGCGCTCGAAACGGCGGTAATGTTGTTGAACAATGTCCACACCAAGGCAGTGGATATGACTTCGTATGAGATATGGATGGGCAAACCACCCAAGTACTCATTTATGAAGATTTGGGGATGTCCTGCTTACGTGAAGCAGACAGTGGGAGATAAGCTGGATACGAGATCCATCTTATGCTACTTCATTGGGTATCCAAAGAATTCCATTGGATACTACTTCTACTATCCGAGCGAAACAAAAGTGTTTGTTTCTAGGAATGCCACCTTTATGGAAAGGGAATTTCTACTTGATAGAAAGGACAGAATAGTAGAACTCGAAGAGGTTCGAGATCCAATCGAAGTATCAGGTGAGTCTCCTGTACCTACAGATCCAGTACCAGAAATGGACGCACCTAGGATATCCGAAATGATTCATAGAGCTCCTGAGAGATATGGTTTTCTTCTTGAAGATGATCAAGGTGATCAAGTTGTTGGATCTGATCCAAGAACTTTCAAGGAGGCTATTTCCGATGCTGATTCTAATTTGTGGCTTGAAGCAATGTAGTCAGAGTTTAACTCAATGCATGCTAACCAAGTTTGGACTCTGGTTAACCCTCCCGAAGGAATTGTTCCTATTGGGTGCAAATGGGTATACAAGAGGAAACTTGGGCCTGATGGTAAGGTAATGACCTACAAGGCACGACTGGTCGCGAAAGGTTACACTCAAAGGCAAGGTGTTGACTATGATGAAACCTTCTCGCCAGTCGCAATGTTCAAGTCAATTAGAATCTTGTTAGCCATAGCCGCATGGTACGGCTATGAGATATGGCAAATGGATGTGAAAACTGCGTTTCTTAATGGAAACATTAAGGAAGAGATCTATATGACGCAGCCTGAGGGTTTCACATCTGTTGAAAGCGAGCATAAGGTATGCAAGATTCAGAGATCGATCTACGGTCTCAAACAAGCATCGCGAAGCTGGAACCTGAGATTCGATGAAACAATTAAGGAATTTTGTTTCATCAAGAATCCCGAGGAGCCATGCGTTTACAAGAAGGTAGTTAAAAGCGCCGTGACATTCCTCGTAATTTATGTTGATGACATTCTGCTTATTGGGAATGATGTAGGAATGCTGCAGTCAACTAAAGTATGGTTCTCTAGCAGATTTTCGATGAAGGACATGGGTGAAGCATCCTACATTCTTGGAATACAGATCTATCGGGATAGATCGAAACGGATGCTCGGACTCACCCAAACTACCTACATCGATACCATACTTAAGATGTTCTCTATGGAAGAGTCCAAGAGAGGACACCAACCTATGTGCCACGGGGTCACTCTATCTAAGTCTATCCACCTACATCCATACAAAAGAGGTTCTCTATGGAAGAGTCCAAGAGAGGACACCTACCTATGTGCCACGGGGTCACTCTATCTAAGTCTAGTCTATTGCGAATGACAGGACTAAGATTCATTGTCTATGGGGGTGGTGAACTGAAACTGGAAGGCTACACAGATTCTAGCTTCCAGTGTGACGTGGCGTGGATGAAATCAACCTCTGGATTTGTATTCATGCTCAATGGTGGTGCTGTCTCTTGGAAGAGTTCCAAGCAGGACACCATCGCGGATTCAACCACTGAGGCTGAGTACATCGCAGCATCAGCTGCTGCTAAGGAGGCCGTTTAGATAAGGAATTTAGTCCAAGAGTTGGGCGTCATTCATAATGGAGT
>KV006337.1:127785-170859 GCA_001598015.1 Dorcoceras hygrometricum
TTATGCTCGAACTATATCATACCCGATTTCGAGACTTTTGTGCTCGATTATACATATTATTATGCTCGATTATATAGATCATGTGCTCGATTCGATTCGATTTATGCTCGTATTTGGGAAATCGTTTTTCATGTACTCAATGTTGCTTGATTCATGCTCAATATTTGGGAAATCGTTTTTCAAGTATCGGGACTCAACCATGTGATACGATTGTACTTCAATATACTATACAAAGTCTTGCCTAAACACTGCATACATAGTGTCGTGGACTCTACCAATGCCATGCTTCTTGCTGAAATCTTCAGTTGCCTTGACAATACCTCCAAATGTGAGTCTCCCACCCTTTTCTCAAATGAGTGATTCAGTGATTCGCAAGGTTCTAGTATCAGTTTCTTCATCATGTCTCTCAATTTCCTTCCTAATGATAAGGCATTTGACTATAATGGTTACCAAAATAAGTATGCCTGCAGCTGGAAAATGGTACCTATAAGAATCTTTATCCTCTTACCTTTCCTTGACTTGGAAGTTGAAGAAATCGCATCACATGGTGATATCCCTTCAGCAGGGCCTCATAGGCCAGAGTTACCGATATAAGGTGTGGCAGGCGCTTTCGTGAAGTTCGCACTTAAGGGGATCGGGCAGGACAGTCTATTGTAGGAGAAAGAGATGTTACTCAGGCTAGAATGATGGAGGAATCACACCTGAAAGGTTGTTGTGTGATAGGTTGAGGGTCTCCAAATGATTAGCTTTCCCAAACTTGATGGAATACTGCCTGACAATGTGTTGTTGCTAAGATCCAAAAGTGGCTGTAAAGTCTCTAAATTTCCAAGCGTAGATGGAATATTTCCTGATAAAATGTTATTGCTCAAGTTCAAGCTTAACAGGTTTTCACATTTCCCAATCTCTTCTGTAATTGCTCCAACTGGTTCTTTCTATTCCAACTGTGTCCAGACATCACAAATTATGCTTCACTAAATTGAAGGTTATGTGCAAAAAGGTATTCTTTTTCACTAAAAGTTTTTCTCTTATTTGGGAAATCGTTTTTCATGTACTCAATGTTGCTTGATTCATGCTCAATATTTGGGAAATCGTTTTTCAAGTATCGGGACTCAACCATGTGATACGATTGTACTTCAATATACTATACAAAGTCTTGCCTAAACACTGCATACATAGTGTCGTGGACTCTACCAATGCAATGCTTCTTGCTGAAATCTTCAGTTGCCTTGACAATACCTCCAAATGTGAGTCTCCCACCCTTTTCTCAAATGAGTGATTCAGTGATTCGCAAGGTTCTAGTATCAGTTTCTTCATCATGTCTCTCAATTTCCTTCCTAATGATAAGGCATTTGACTATAATGGTTACCAAAATAAGTATGCCTGCAGCTGGAAAAATGGTACCTATAAGAATCTTTATCCTCTTACCTTTCCTTGACTTGGAAGTTGAAGAAATCGCATCACATGGTGATATCCCTTCAGCAGGGCCTCATAGGCCAGAGTTACCGATATAAGGTGTGGCAGGCGCTTTCGTGAAGTTCGCACTTAAGGGGATCGGGCAGGACAGTCTATTGTAGGAGAAAGAGATGTTACTCAGGCTAGAATGATGGAGGAATCACACCTGAAAGGTTGTTGTGTGATAGGTTGAGGGTCTCCAAATGATTAGCTTTCCCAAACTTGATGGAATACTGCCTGACAATGTGTTGTTGCTAAGATCCAAAAGTGGCTGTAAAGTCTCTAAATTTCCAAGCGTAGATGGAATATTTCCTGATAAAATGTTATTGCTCAAGTTCAAGCTTAACAGGTTTTCACATTTCCCAATCTCTTCTGTAATTGCTCCAACTGGTTCTTTCTATTCCAACTGTGTCCAGACATCACAAATTATGCTTCACTAAATTGAAGGTTATGTGCAAAAAGGTATTCTTTTTCACTAAAAGTTTTTCTCTTATTTGGTAAATCGTTTTTCATGTACTCAATGTTGCTTGATTCATGCTCAATATTTGGGAAATCGTTTTTCATGTACACAGTGTTGCTTGATGAACTCATTAACGTGACAAATAAGAATTCTTTGTTCAAGCTGCAAGCCAGGGGGGAAGAAGGAGAAATCAGGGGAGGGGAGAAATCAGTGGGAGAAATCGGGAACAAATCGTGGGGAAGAAACAGTGATGTATGAACCCAATTAAAAAAATCAGAAAAGATAATAAAAGGGCAATATAATACGTTGAAAAATGAAGAAATAAGTTAGAGGGAGTTAGAAACAAGTTTGTATATGTTTCAGGGACTGCAGAATAAGTTTCAGATATATAGGGACTGAGAAGTAAGTCACTTTTCTGATCAGGGATTTATCACCAATTTACCCATAAAAAAAATGTTAACAGAGCTCTGATTCTCTCCCATTTCTGATATATCAAAGAATAAGACAGAAATAATTTTTTGGTCTCTTTTCACGTAAATGGCATACTGCGGAGTACCGAAAAGTCCGGTAGTAGTAAAAACTTATTGATACTTGGAAATTTTACAGTCGACCAGTTTATCATGTAAAAAGTAAACGGGAATAAGTCCAACCCACCAAAGGAGACTGTAAAGTCAAGATCCATTAAAAAATAAGAATGGAGATTCTTTCTGCCTTCAAGATGTAACAGGGTCAAAGTCCCATGGTCATCTTCCTCGAAAGTTCATTTCTTCGTATATCTAGGCACGTTTAACGAGTTTGCATAACAGTTATTATATAAATGGGATTCGTGGCCACAAACAGGGAAGTGAGGGTGGGAGAGAGGGGTAAGGCAGATGCTCGTCAAATCTTCCAACAAATCACTTGCTTTAAGCAATAGAATAAGATAGCATAGAATTTGGTGTTGCGAGTCGAAATAGGTTGTTCAAGAAGTGGTTACATACGATTGATTGAAGGGGTTCTTTGACAGAGCTGAAAGTAAGTTAGCAAATAGGTTCTTACGGAAGAAATGGCTCGTTTACGACTAGAAGAAACAATAACTAGCCACGGTGTTTCACACATCTATAGTTGAAGAGGCCTAATGCTGGTCTTTTTCTCTCGTACCGTGCCTGTTAAAAGTTCGTTACTTTACGCTCTACCTCTAGTGTTGACAATGGCAACTAGTTAATCCAATAGCTAAAATATCCACGAACCGAATAAATGAAGGCAATCCTTGAATAGATTGACGGAAGGAACTGCTTCGGGAGAAATTATGCACATCTAGTTCATCTTCTCACTGCATAATTTCTTGCGCTTTATCGTTACTTATCTTGATTTACATAAATATGATATATCTAGTAATCTTCCCCAGTCTCTGGTCTCTTTATCTTTACTTTCTTGATTTTAGTCATCACATGCATCGGTTGAATTGTTTCGAAGAATGGAGAGGCATAGAATTATTAAGATGAAGCTGGGAGACAGGAAAAGAAAGGATTCAACTTAAATTCGGCCCCTCTCAACATGGGTTGAAACGGATGTCGAAATTGTACATACAGATACCAAATTTTTGTGGCCACCATCTCTGGTCTGCAGCTCAAGGAAAAAGTAGAACAATAATGGATATCAAGTCACATCTAACTATGTCCGTTTCACGAGTCACCACCATAAGCATACAGAAGCCACGATACCTTTATGGGTGGTGCTTATATAATTCGGCCCTACCGAGTCTTGAATTCAACAACCCTTTTTTAAAAATTATCAGAAAAAAAATGTGTACAGAATGTGTGACCAAATCTTGTCCAGCTCCATGTTCTTATACGAAATTTTACAAATCCCACAGTTTCTGATCATGATCTTCGATAACAACAGTCCTTGATTCATCAATACCAATATGAACTAAAAAAAATCAAATTCCAGATATTTATCACCCTTCTGATCCTTGACAGCCGCAGAGGCATTAGCTTTTCCCTTTGCGCTTGCTGCTGGAACAGGCATTCGCTCGAAGTCGACAGGCTTAGGTATCTCAGGAGGGGTAGCACAGCGTATCAAAGCCCAGTTAACTCCTTCGAAAAAAGGGTGCTGCTTTATCTCTGTCGCGCCTCGTTTATAGGCCAGCCGGTGCTGAGGCTCTTTCACTAGCAAGCCCCTAATCAGGTCCCTGGCAGCAAAACTGACGACTGGAGATTCTGGGAATCGAAGAGGTTGTCCAACAACATTGAATAATGTTGCTCGATTTCCAGATCCTTTGAATGGGGTCTTACCGAACAAAAGCTCATAAATAAAGATCCCAAAAGTCCACCAATCCACAGCACTACCATGACCTTCACCTTTGATGATCTCAGGTGCCAGATATTCATGAGTTCCAACGAATGACATAGATCGAGCATTAGTTGGCTCAGCGATAAGCTCGGGTAACGGGCTAACTTGGTTTCCAACTTCATGTCTGGGCTTCCTATCTTTCTTGGATTTGCTGGAAAAGAGACGAGGACCGAAGCATGTCGTTGGGACAGCACAAGATGGCTGGATGCATGATGGTTCAATGCATGCTGGCTGCACACAGTACGTGGAACTTTTACGCTGAGAATCTGAATCAAAGGATGAGGTTTTGACCAGAGTTGGACTAACAACGCAACGAAGTGAAAGATCGAAGTCTGAGAGCATAATATGCCCATCATCCCTAACAAGGACATTTTCTGGCTTAAGGTCTCGGTAGATGATCCCAAGCATGTGTAGATACTCCAGAGCCAGTAAGATTTCAGCGACATAAAATCTGCCAAAGAAAAACGTAAAAAAGGAATTGTATTGTCAAAATTGATCGCATGGTTAACTTTTAATAAAATAACAGCTAGCTGCCATCCGCTTCAACCATAAGATTCAAGGCTCATGTTTCTGCAAAACAACAAGTAAAGGACGTGGCTGCAGATTCATTCCAACTAGGCAGAGGGTTAAACAACTAGTACATGTACGAATTTACTGTTCACATAACATAAAAGAGAATCCTAACTTTAAATTAGAATGTTCGTCAACGTTAATAAAAGTAGAGGGGAATTTGAAATTGATCAAGGTGAAACAGGATATCTTTAACTGCCTGGGAAAATATACAAGGCATGTGATAATGAGATATATGAAAAACAAACGATATGGCAGATATTACCCAGCGACAAAAGCATAATAGACACACATTCAACTTCACTATCATATATGGTTCATTATATCTTACTTCACAGCTTGCTCGGAGAAATATTTCCCAGGTTGTCTCTGCCGAAGAGTGTGTAAGTCTCCTCCAGGGCAGAATTCCATCACCAAACAAGAAAACTTGTCAGTCTCGAAATGGTTGTACAGAGTAGGAAGAAAAGGATGATCCAGGGATTGCAGTATCTCTCTCTCAGTCTGAGCACGAAGTAGCTTCTTTCGACTGGCTAGGGACGTTTTATCCATCACTTTCATTGCAAAGTAACATTTTGTACCACTCAACTCAGCCAAGTAAACGCTCCCAATATCCCCACAACCTAATCTTTTCAGCAGCCTGAAATGGCTCAGTCCTAATATGCCATCTCTTGCTCTGGTAGCTTGGATGGCAGCCCAGTGTATATCATTTGCTTTATGAGGCTTACTGATGCTGCTACTGAAACTGCTACAAGTGCTTTCATTGCTTACGTTACTACTCGTGCTTTCTCGACACACGCTGCTCTTCCCACTCTCGACAAGGTCCGCATTATCGCTTATTTTAGCGCTGCCACTGGTTTTAGCAATAGTGTTTGCTCCATTACTAACTTTTGCAGAAACTGAACTGTTCTTCACACTTCCTTGTCCGTTTTTGTTTTCCTGATCAATAGAAGTCCCGGGAAAACTTCCAATCTCATTTGTTTCCATATCTGATCCAATGGAAGAAATGTTCGAATCTATGTTCCCATATGACAGATCTTCTAAGGATGTATTCAGCGATGTTTTCGATTCATCAGGTAGTACAGTCACCAGCTCAGTTAATCCAGCAGAATCTGCTGATATAGCTCCATAGTTTGACGCCATCAGAGAAACAACAGGCTTAGCTTAGAGTAAGATCCAGCTAATATGAGCACCGACTCTGAAGAAGCACAAGCCTGTGATGAGAGGAAAAGCTATTAAGCAACAACAGTATAATATAGCTGCAGAGCATACAAGGAAGCAAGTAAAAACCATCACCAAAGAGCCTTCAGTATGCTTGCACTGCATACATAAACAGTATTCACGAGTTACTCTGAAGCACAGGAACAATGATTTTGAGATGGACAATAAGTAAAAATATATATATATCAGTGAAAAATAGAAATATTTTCTATACGATTAAGCTGCAAACAGCACTGTATAAATTCTATCAGTTCCAAGTCGCAACAAACTTTCAAAGATAAGATCTTTCAGTAAATAATCTACAAACTTTCAATGGCCAAAATCTCAATCTGAACCACATACATACATACATATATATACTCGAACGCTCTGCACAGAATTTTATCAATTCGAATGAGAAAAAAAAGATGTGAAATTTTCATCAAGAAAAAAAATGTCAGAAAGACGGTTATAGCACAGTAGAATAGTGTGAGACGCATACCTCCAAAGTCCATACAGTTACTTTTCTCCCAAAAAAGAGGCTTTTAGCTAAATTATAAAATCAGCCCTACTTCCAGAAAACCTGAAAAGATTCAACCCAGAACAACAAATTTTCAAACAGGGAATCAAGGACCACCAGAGAAAAAGTAAAGATGAACTGAATCAAGTCAGTTCCTGACAAATGTAGCAGTTTTATGATAGCATGCAGTTACTTCACGTTCACAAAACAAGTAATTCCTCAGAACACGCAATTAGAGGGATATCTCGAGATAAAAATCGGATCTTGATTTAAAAAATCCAACCAAGATCCACAATCAAAGAACCATTTGCACATACGAAGAGAATATTTAAACAAAGGTTCCGAACCACTGACTATGAACGCAAAAAGGGTAGGAGCTTGAAGAGATGGAAAAGGGAAAGCACCTAAATCAGCAATGATCAGGTATTGGAGCTTAGGTTTGGCAGTGAAAAATAGTCTGGTGGAAAGGAAAAGAAACTGCCCCATAGCCTTGTTTCTTCTTGTTGGTATTTTTTTGCTGTGATGACAACTAATAAATGGAGGAGAGAGATACACAAAGAGCTAATTAAATGCTTCAAAAAAATAAAAAGAAGCACTGGGGCCTCTCCATTTCTGGATAAACTATTAGGCCAATCAGGACACAGCGTGGAGGAATGATGCGGTCAAACTAGAACTGCAGGCCAAAATCCAACTACAACCCAATTTTTTATTTTTGTTTTAAATTTTTTCCGACTGGATGAAAACTACATTATTCAAGAGCGATACTACGAGTACGTTGTCGGGCTTGTGCAAGAAATAAAAAATCAAGTGTCTCGTATAACGATGTTCTTATGACTTAAAAGATACAAATTAAAGAACAACATAGAATCTGATTGTGGAGAAAACATGGATTGACTTTTCATCTAGTAACATCACTAGTAGCAATTCAAGTTGAGTTAGACTTAAAGATGCAATAAATAACTAAAATTGGAAAAAAAATATTTATTTTAGCTATTTTTGATAATCAGTATAATGTTTTTTATGTGTAGGACTTAAAATTACGTATTTCTCTGAAAAAATACCATGGTAAGGGTTTACTCATAGAGGTCGGAAATCTTTAACACATTAAGCTCCTAATATGAAATTTTATATTAGTATTTAGCAAAAAATTTACCAAGGTGGAGAAACTTTGTTGTTATTTTTTCTTTTTTGTAAATGGATCCGTTTCATTTTTTTAGAAAAAAAAACTGTCCCGTTGATTGTTTCATTTGTTTTTTTTAAAACCATAATTTCATTAAGATTTTATGACATCTTAAAATCTGTTTTCTTTTCATGATTTATCACCAAAACCTATGTTGTTAGAACATCTATAGTCTATACGCTTCAACACACACTAAACCAATGCTTAAATGAAACCCATGGAGTAGAGTCTAATTAATTCAAAAATTAAATGTGACAATGGATTATTAATTGTGGTATAAGATCTTGATCTCATATTTGAAAGAATACAACCAAACGGGACCTTACGCGTTTGAGATTTCAGAATAATTCATGTAATTGGAATCGACTGCAATTGGACCATAAGTGAAAACGAAGTGCTGCAAATACAATTCTCGCTCTTTTACTGGCAAAATCCAAAATATCGAACAACGTGAGGGCCAACTTTAAATTCAATTAATTTTCTCAGAAAATTAATACCGTAATCAATGAATATGTCGAAATAAAGTCGCAGTCATAAATTTACTATCAAAATGCAAATGAATGATTCCACAAAAAAAATTTATTAGTCCAAACAAATCAATCTCCCTTTATCGAAAATCCTTGTTCCGAAAAAGCGAAACTGCCCAAGATGTCCCAACTCATCTCCATGTGAATCATTCATTTACTTTCTTTATTTAAAATTTAATATTAATTTCCCTTTTAAAAATAACAAAAAAAAAGATGTTTAAAAATAGGCAAACAAGGCCCAACATCCGATATGCCCCTTTGCCATAGTGAGACAAGGCACGAAGCCCAGACTTCCCTATCCACTTTTATCAAGTGTGCAGATATCTATCTACACACCATACTTACACGTGTGGTGGCAACGTGCGAGCTCACGAATTAGGGATATGTGATCGATTGCCCCAATCTTATGAAGGCCCCTCAATATGAATTCTCATTGATTATATGCTAGCAAGTTGGTTGAAACTCATTATCATCCAAATATTGACATAATGATTTTGATTATATTCTCTTCGAAATTATGTAAATATATATATATATATATACACATTTAATTTAGACAGCTTGTGGATACATACGAAAATAGGAGTGTGATTAATGACAATAGTGAGTTATTAAACATGAAGAGATTAAAAGCATGACGATTTAATTAGCATTCTATAATCGATATTACCTACTGTCGATGTTAGAGATTGATTAGATATTGCCGGTGCTCAATTAATCTTTTTCTTTTAAAACAAAAAAAAAAATTACATGGTTTTATCAAAATAAACCACGTGGTCCTGACAAAAGAAATGTGGCTGGGACTCAAACTTAGGATCAACTAGTCAATATGCGTCGAGATTTTGTGTCGAAAAATTCAGATGGAGACTCTACGTAGGTATGTTTTCTAAAATCATTCTTCGATTTTTTGTCAAGTCGAAGTGGTTTTAGGAATTCCAAGCATTTGAATCTATAAATTCATGATTGATTCTTACAACCAATCGATTGAAGACCAAACTTAACTTGGACAACGACTCCAAGTCCATTTCTGTCAAAATTCAAATTTGCCCAGGTTTGAATAATTCGATTCCAATGTTGCTTTTTGATAAATTTACGTGATGTGTTAGAGCTCTACAGTCGAATTACTAACTACATTAATTATTGGATTACAATTGTTTCATAATTTTTGTAAATAACATATTTATCGTTTTATCAAACTTTTATGCCACTTATATATCTTTGCCATAGTTTTAACATATATAGTAATCCTCCATCTGGTACTGAAGTCGATTACCTTTCTGGGGATATCAATCAAATTATAATAAATGCTTGTATGGCAAGAAATTATATATAATGTTTTCATTTGATTCATAATAAAAGCAATGAAATTTTTAAAAATCATAGCTGTCTTCCTAACAATTTAGAATAGAAGAAATAAAATCCTAATATATTATATGATTCTAAATTACATGCTAATTTAATTTATTTTCATATTAATTTTATTGCGGAAATTTTATTCTAATTACCAGCTAAACTAAGGAGAATATATATACCATCTTTTCCTGGTCCAGCACATGGCGTGTAAGGCTTCACAGGCTGCATGTGGGCCTGGAAGAGGCAAATATAAACGGGCCTTGGGTTTAGTCAAGTCCGGGACATGGATAACAAAGAAGCAGGTTTTTTGTCTCACTTGTAACAAAAATGATACAATATTTAAAAAAAAAAAAGGAAGATTCAATTAAACAATTAGCCATATCCATCATGTTGCAAAAAGAATGGAATGAATAGAGCCAATAAATGAGCTACATCTGATTTAAAGCAAGAGTAGTTGGAGTTGGGGCAAATTTGGACAAGGTAATAAAATCTAAACGTCCTATGCATGTTCGTAAAAATATAACATGCATTTACTTGCTGAACAAGAATTTTGAATTTCACAAGTTTGAGAACGTGGTATCTTAACATATTTATCATGTCAAAATGACGTAATTACTTAATCTTAAAAGATAACATATACAAGAGGATGAAATTAAAATAAGACTATCCATCATTGAGATCATGCATGGCATCCATGAATTCAACAGAGGAGGGACTATTATCAGAGTTATTAAAATGTACATGTTTTATTATTAAAGTTTTGATAAATAAAGACAATATATAGATCATTATAATATTTTGAAATCGACGATAACACATCTATAATTTAGAACATAACTGAAGATATGCACGCACTATATTTTTTCATACTCGTTTGATCATATAAATCACACATTTTTTATAGAATCTTCTTATATTTTGTTCACACCTTATAGTATTCATTCAAATGCTTGCATAAAGACAGGCCAAATATGCGAGGATGAAGTACGGCCATGCAAGTGATTGGCCGCTGCTAATATTGTGTAGTAGTAGCCCATCATTCACACCAGTGGTTACGCCGTCGGTATTCGATCGTGGAGGTGTAGGGGTCTTGTCATCATCGTCAGTACCATCCTCACTTTCAGTTTTGCCACCACTATCTTTGGGACCGCCATTTTCGCCGCCGGTACCGGTATCGTTGTACCCCTCGCCTTCGTCCTTACGCTTCTGGCGTCCACCCTCATTACCATTGTCTCCACCCGTATCCTGTTTGCTTGAGTATACTTTTAATTTCCTTCTGTATCTAGCTTGTAAAGATTAGTATGTGTAAAAGATTTCACGTACGTACTTCCTCTCCGTTTTAATTAAATAGCAGTGTTTTGTAGGGGCACATGATTTATGATCAAGCCGTGAGTTGCTGCGCTCGTTATTTGGATTGAAGCGATATAGTGATCTCCTTCATGTACGACTTTTCAGTTATGGCTGCCTTGTTGATTTGAACATTGACTATTGATATGTTATTTTGAAAAGTTAGTAATAGGTCCAACCATATGTCAGAGCCCAATTGGTTCATACATGTTTTAAATAGAGGGATATACATGGGTATATAGGGACCCAAGAGAGAAAACTTATATAAAAGGTCGACCCCAAAGCATACCAACATAATATTTCAGTAGGAAATATGCTACGCACGATAATCGAATCCGTGAAACTAGAGAGAATAATCTCACATCATCTCAGGCTTGATTTGTTATTTTAATCCCTAAAGAGCATCATCCAACGACCAAATTTCTTCTCCAATCAAATTTTAATCGTCTCTAAATCAAAATTGATCCGTCCAGACACGTTGTCCGTTATAAAAGTTCAATAACCATATATAGGGGTGTCAATTCGGGTGGGTTCGGGTTCGGGTAAGGGTTGGGGTAAAATTTTTAATTAAAGTCCGACCCGAACCCGAATCAACCCGAAATGTCTCAACCCGACCCAACCCGAACCTAAAAAATCCCAACCCTAACCTGGTTTTTTTCGGGTCGACTCGGGTTGGGTTATCGGGTTACTATCAATTTGGGTGGTTCGGGTCGGGTTGAAGTAAAAATTGTAAAAAAAGTCTGACCCGAACCCGAATCCGAAATGTCTCAACCCGAACCTGAGTTTTTCCGGGTGGGTTACGGATTGGGTTTTCGGGTCGGGTCAGAATTTGACACCCTAACCATATAGGACAAGGCATTCATAATAGAATCTTAGTCCCACAAAATGGGTTATGTAACGTCGAATTACATTAAAAAGATGACTCGTTCTACTGCTATTGTCTAGGGATCTTGGTCATTGAACATTCAACTAGAACAAGTGGATGACAACGAAAAATATAATGGACCCATATATAAATATATAAGCAAATTTGCTTTATGAACCCAAGTTGCAACGAGTTAATGAACTGACAAGAGATAAATCATGTCATTTATATATGCATGCATGTATGCCATATCACAAACTAGAGCATTAAAAAAGTAAGAAAAATATTGAAGATGAAACGTTCCACCAAGGAGATTTTATTTGCAACCAAGGGATAAGATAGGGATGGAGCAGCGGAGTGGCGCCGGTGGTGCACTCTGCCGCCGGCAGTCCCTCCCATTCCCGTGGCACCTTTCCGACCGCCACTACCCCTTCTGCCTTCTGCCGTCTCAGTCATCAAGATGGCCATGAATATTGCGACCACCAACAGGAATTTCCTTGTGATGTTGGGTGATTTCCGATTCATCCTAATTCACCTACCCACCAAAAGAATCTCTCTACCAAATTACAAACTTCACTCAACTGAGTCTGAGGTGGATAGCTAAGAAGTTTACTTATCACAGAGCTCATCTGTTTGGTCACTATTTCACAAATTAAATGCCTGGTGTATATATTAAACGAAAAAATACCAAAACAAATTGGTGTGAATCTTACAGACTCAGTTGTCCTTATCTTGCAGCTAAATATATAAAATATAGGGACAAGCAGACGAGAGGAATAAATCACTTTCAACACTCGTTTCACGTGGTTAGTTCACTCATTTACGTAGTCATGTCTGTATTCTGCTTTACGTCGAACTTGTCACATTTCAGTTTTAGTAATTTAAATTTTGTTTGGACTTTATTTATATCTCATCGAAGCGATGACTCAAGGTGGAGGAAGGGAAGAATGCCAGTGATCACGGGACACGTAAATCCCAAGAAGAGCCGTGTATGTAGAAAAGACAGTAGATATAAATATAGATGTACATAACTTCCAACAGTACTTGATAAACAGCCACCATAAGTTAGGGGGAGACTTCTTTGTTACAGAAACTTCCAACTGCGTCGAGTTACAAAAAATATGTAACGTTATGAGAAGTAGACAAACCTTGGTTTTTAACACATTTTTCCCATGTGAAACATTATATCCCCACACGGTTTCATGGTTGATTTTACTTTTAAAAAAGAATTTTGAATCAAAAGATTATGACATTTGACATGAAAAGTATCCCAAGAAATTAGGTGTCAAAATTTCAATAACAAAGAGTAGTTAAAGCTAATTATAAAATGATCGAACCACTGTTTTCCTATATATTTAGGCTACGTTTGGTACGAGTGATAGGTGTAGGATTGACAAACAATCATCCGTTTGGTACAATGTTTGCAATTTTTTCTTAATCCACCAACACGTGATTGGTAATTTTTGTAGCTTCTCCGGCTGATTACTAAACTCATCTAACCACAAGGTATTAGTAATCCTTCCTCCCTGCTGCTAATAAAAGATTGAAACGTCCCACATTTACCCCTGTTAAATCTTTTCACGAATCACAGATTTACCAACACCAACAGATTGCGCTCTCCTTCTCGTTTCCTACAGATTTTGCAAAATCGGGCAGGAGAACAATGGTAATCTGCCTCGCACAAATTTCCCCTTTCTTCCCAGGCATATATCTGTGGAGAAGAATCATTCAGGAGAAGAACTGTAATCGGCTTCTCCCTGTAGTGTGTCGGGTTTCGATAGATCAGCCGCAGCTTGCCCGGCTTTTTATACGAGTCACTACCGCTGGTTGTAATCGAAGGCCCTATATTTCGCGGGGTACGTCTTTATCTATTCTTTATCTGTTATTGTGATTCCTTTGACCTTTTCTTGTTATTTATGAATGGATGAATCTGTTTGATTCAGTTTGTGGAAGAAAATCATTTTTCATAACTTCTGTATCATGTCTGTTGTGTTTTCTTTCAAAAGTTAGCAACATAAACAGTAGGTTGTCGAAAGCTTTGAATTACCTTGTAAATAATTCCAATTTATTATTTGATTCGGTGAAAACTGATGATAAACATACCAGGAAAGTTGATGTGATCAACTTTTGTTGAACTCGTTTTCTTTGATGGGAGATATGTTTTATTTTTCATTATGTGTTAGTCTACAATGTTCCCTATGTCTCCTGTGTTTTTTGGGCAGATAGAGGGAGCAAATTCCATTTAATTCGCAGAAACCTCTTTGTTTACATGTTAAGATCACCTGGATAAGATATTAAATTCCACTGTGTGCATACATCTTGTATCAGTATTCAAAAGATTAAGGTGTACTATGTTGTCTTCTTTCCACTTTGCTTAAGATTCCACATTTAATTCATGTGAAATATTTGTTTAATAGTTGTGTGCATAAATCTTGCATACATCTTGCATCAGTATTCAAAAGATTAAGGTGTACTATGTTGTCTTCTTTCCACTTTGCTTAAGATTCCACATTTAATTCATGTGAAATATTTGTTTAATAGTTGTGTGCATAAATCTTGCATACATCTTGCATCAGTATTCAAAAGATTAAGGTGTGCACTAATTTGGCTTCTTTCCACTCTGCTTAAGATTCCACATTTAATTCGTGTGAAGCATTTGTTTGATAGCTGTTTCTTTATCTCAACATCAGAATAGTCTGAAATCACTTGTATGTTAATGCGACCACGAATTTAGAACTCCCAGAGCGAACCCTGTAAACAAAACCATAGCAAAATGCTAGTATATCTCTAGCCAAAGCTAGTCTCAACACTTAACAAAGAGAAGATCTGAATGCCCGTAGAGCCTCTCTTCCTTCAGTTTTATAACCTCTCCCCATAATCTCGATTCTTCCCGGAAAACTCACATTGACTGATGAGGCACTCTACTTTGAGGTATTTCTAGTGAATAATCATGCCAGTGGAGATTTTCTTAATAACAGTAGGGAAATTACATTGACAGGAAGGATTGCATTAGAATTACATTTACAATTTTGATATATAATCAATATTATTCAATTTGACCATATTTGTGCCTACTCCCGGTTCTGGTGTCTCCCTTATGCTTTCCACCTTGAGTGTCTCTTGTTTTCAAAGCTGCAAACCTGTGATGGCTGAAAATAATGCATTTCCATCAAAGAAACTTGTATAAAAAGATCTGTTGTGTTCTCTATGGTTGTTGTCTTCACTGAACTCTCCGCCGTTGTTTTTGTACAATTTTTATCAAAAGCTAACCAAGATCCAATATAATTCTCATCAGGAATTTGATGGTATATGTACTTCCGGTGTCATAAATGATCTTGGCTACTAGCATGTTATTACTTAAGGGGCTGAAGGAACAAGGTCGTCTTGGAAGATTCTTTGGAAAAGTTACAATACGTGATCAGCCTCCATCGAATACGATCCAGAAACTTATTGCTGTAAAAGAAGCTATCCATGAATTGGAGAAATCTCTCCAGAATGTGAATATTATGCTGCTCAAGATACGTACAATTATTCTTGCAGGGGATTCCCGGGTACATTTTCTCAGGATCCAGTGTTTAATAAGAAGATTGTGAGCATCTTCCTTGATCAAATTTTATTGATTTTTTTTCCATTCTCATTGCACTTGCTGCTTCTGCCCTGTGGAATTGCGCTAGCATCACGTATTCCTTGAGTAATGACAGTTAACTTGTGGCAACTTTTCTCCGAACAATTTTCTTTCTCCTGGCCTTGGGGGGAGGTGCTTCACCGTTCAAGTTCGCATCATTTTGCCCCTGTTTTATCCCAAGAAGGCCAAGTCCAGAGACGAAAGTGTTCTTGCTTATGAACCACTTTGAAGATGACTGTTTGGATCCTTCTGAGGGTCTATTGTAAGCCTTCAAGAGATTATCCGAATGAGCCAACGGATCGACCTCAACACCAAGCCAAGCTAACCTAGATGTCTCTCCTAACTGAACATTTAGGATCCTGCAAGCATTTAAAGAGTAAATTGGTAAAATTTAACTAGCAACGGAAGAATTTCATGCAACTTCTGAATTGATTTGCATCCCTCACTATGCAAATTCTTCCCTACAAGTCGATCGATAAAGAAAAGCATGAATTGAAATCAGAATACATAGCAATAACCAGAGACAAAAGGGCATCGTCCATCAAGAAGGAACCAAATTGTTCTCCCAAAGTTAAAACAATCGTTTCATTAGCAGAGAACAAATAAACCACAGAAATACTTTATCACAAAACAGAGCAATAATGAGATGTGATTGATTTTCATGACGATGAGTTTCTGCATAAGCTTAGCTCTCAATTCAACCGTCACAGAGAACTCGTACCTCAAGGCTGTGCTAAAAACCAAAGCAACTCCAATGACATCAAAGTAGCTAACAACTGCTCTGTCGAAACCACACAAGAGCTGATACTGCAGATTAGCATAAAGACCAAGGAAAGCTCCATAACCAAGTGCATTGGCGCTTACAGGAGCTTCGAAAAAACTAACCTTCACACCGAAATAAAAAAAAAACCTGCAAAGCAAAGTATGAACAGCTCTAAAAAATCAGGTTCACAGTTGATGGGGGAACAAAATTGAACCCTCGATCTCCCTCTTCGCTGGTAGATCTGTTCCTCTGCTTAACTACTTCTTCACCGGCGAGAAATCGTACAAAGTGCGCTTCAACAGGAGTTTGGGATGGTTTCGCGACTCGGTGAATTTTAGGGAATATTACTACTATACATTGCCCATTTATTATGTCGAGGACATTTAGGTAAATTTGCGGGTAAGCAATTTTGTAATCCCTATCTTAAAAACTGAATCAAACGACATCACTTACGTCTGATAAATTATTTATCCCACTTTATCTTAAAATAATCATTCATACTAATCCTTAGTTATCAATCATGTCTCATCTACCAAACGCAACCTTAGGTTCTAACTAGCACAGAAGTTTAATGGGCCCAATGATGGGCTATAATAGGAGATAGGCCTACTATTACGGTCCATTGATTTGGTTTCAAATTAGAGTTCGATGGGCCAACGATCACCCATGAATACAAAATTGTTTTATCTGCTAGTGCACTCGTGTACGCATTGTTACCGTCTTTTATATTTAAATCAATTTCTGTAATTAGTGGTATATGGGTATTTTCGTAACTTTGTTGTGGAATAAAATAAAATTATTTAAGAGGGGCACCACAATAGTTTTCAAAATTGATATGGCCGTAGCATATAAGGATTTTACCCTCAATTATCCTTCAAGTTTAATTTATATCTTATACTATATATTAAGCTTGAGTCTAATTAACTTCAACTAGTGTCATGGTGAATTTTTCAGTTCTCAAAAGAACCCATATTTCCTTGGCAGCACAAAATAACATTATGTAAATTTTTTTAATAATTTATTAAAATATATTAATTTAATTTCTCGTTTCTAAGTAAAATTTCTAATTACTTAACAAGAATGCTTATACATAAATAAAAAACGACTTACAAGTATGCACGTGTTTAGAGGGACACTAATAATAGTCGAAAATAGAGACAACATTAATAATTATTGGATGATGCAATTTCAAATCTTCCAGACCATGGACCAACTTAGTCTCTGTTATCCCTCAAATCTAAATACTTTGTAGATAATGTATTTTTTTTAAAAAATATGAGATATAAACTATAGTTGTAAATAAACCGTAACATATTTATCCTTCAAACCGCGATATTGTAAGTTCCTGTTCAAAACACTCACTTTTTTTCCTCGTCAAATTACTTGAAATGAGAGTCATTTTGGCACGCAACAATTTTATACATATATATATGCGGATCTCTTCAATATGAACATATTAACGTGCGCTTTGGTTTAATATATGGGATAAGATGAAATTTAACTACGGAGAATAAAATGTTTGAGTTAGGTGTGAAATAAATATTTGAAAATTTGTATATGTTTGATTTGATTAACTAAATCTGGGATGACGTGTAAATTTAAATTTTTTTAAATTTTAATAATTACAATATAAATAAAAAAATTTAAATGGATATTATAGTTTATATATCGATTTGATTGATATATGACCAAACAAAATAGTAAATTGATTGGGGTGACATAAATAACAAAGGAGTAATAATGGCGAATAACGTGATATAAAAGTAGCCAATTTTAATATTTTAATTTAGTAAACAGTACAAAAAATAAATATCGTTCTTTTTTTCTTTAAAAAAAAAAAAAGAATTACGGTCAGCATGCCACGCAAGGAAAGACTAATGCTAATATTTCTTAGATATTTTGGATTTGCATATGCAAAACAATAACGTCCATTTTAAAAAAAAAAATAGATTGTGTTTTGGTGCCAAATATAAGGTTAGGGGTTACGGTAGTGGCCCGAAAGTGAATGAAGTGAACGAAAGCAAATGTAGTAAACTGCCAGTAACGAAGCTTAGGGGTGTTCTAGCTTCTCCCTGCGCGACTGGGGCCGTGAGTATCAGGCACTTACTTCCAGTTGAGTTGGGATAGAGTTCACTAGCCGCTTGCACATCCCCAAGGACTTCAATCTAACAACTTGTTGCTGTGTATTTCTATCTTACTTCTCATAGTTGTAGGGCATTAAATGAACTCCGCGACCAGAGTCAAAGATAAAAAGTAAGAATTCAATTACAAATGGAAAATAATGGAAGCTAAGGAAGGATCGCAATATGATCATTTACCCATCGGGGGATGACAAATTCTATTTTGATCTAACTTCAATGGAAGGTTCAGTTTGGCTTCACTTATGAACATCCTATTCCATGAGTGGAATACTCTTTTACTGTATATCTTCCTCGACCGGTCATCAAGTTGATGTGGACGAGAATAATTTATCGAAAATTTTGTTTTCTGTAAATTTTAAATAAAAGTTTTATGAAATTGACAATATTCAAATAAGAACGTTAGATTGAGTATTCATCTGAGGTAATATCCACCTTGACATTTCCTTCAACACTCCGTGTGTGTGTGTGTGTGCTGGGAGTCAACTTTTTTAGGTTTATTACTCGGCAAATAGCTGTCGTTTCCTCCATCCCCTCAAGTTTTGTGCTTCAAAACAAACCCCTCAACTACTATTTGTAATTTCCTTCGTTTCCATCATCATTGTTTATATCTCAGGTAACAGCTATCTGAATAAAATAATATCTTATAATTTGCCAGCGAGATATTAAACTTGGTGCAGATGCATGACCGAACTTGCTAGGAAATTAACTTGATTTTTGCATTCGATGAGATAATATGTACAGATACTGATGGAACCCTTTTCCGCGTTGAGCAGTTTTTACACGTTTTGGATAATATATTTGGCGGCATGGGTGCAAAACCATCTTGTAATGGCAGCACAAGAAGCCATGATTCGTTTAGCCGTAGATCTCGTTCGAGCTCCTCCCTACATCATGCTTATGCGGAAAGCAGCTGGAGTTCTGAATCTGATAGAATAACCGAGTTTCGCAAGAAGTATGGCAAAATCCAAGACGACTATGATTCTCTCGAACAGGTTAGTTAAGTTTTTTCTTGTGCAAATAAATATTATCTACTTGAGTTGATTGAGGCTTGAAAAGTATATCTATGGTGTTTGATTTATGTTTCAGGTGAGACAAGCTCTTATTGATTCGGGTCTCGAATCCTCTAATCTGATCGTTGCCGTTGACTTCACGAAAAGCAACGAATGGACGGGGAAGATGTCGTTCAACAGACAGAGCCTGCATCACCTTGGTGATGGCATGAATCCTTACGAGCATGCCATCTCCATTATTGGAAAGACACTTTCTGGTTTTGATGAGGATAATCTAATTCCTTGTTTTGGCTTTGGTGATGGTATGTATGTGTGTATAAAAGCAGTTTTCTAATCGTGACATTCAATTCCAAGCATTAAAGGTACTGTTGATTAATGATTGTTGCAGTAACTACCCACGATCGAGATGTGTTCAGCTTTTATCCAGACCATCGCCCCTGCGATGGATTCGAGGAGGCATTGAAACGGTACAGGGAACTTGTCGGAGACATTAAATTAGCAGGTTTAAGGAGTTGCTTTATGATCAGGTTCTTGAAATTTGAATCTTGGGGCCTGAACTGACTTAATTCGTGTGTGCCCGTAGGACCAACTTCATTTGGCCCGATAATTGAAACGGCAATCGGAATAGTTGACAGCAGTGGTGGTCAGTATCATGTTCTTTTGATCATAGCAGACGGGCAGGTGACAAGAACTGTTGACACCGGGCCCGGGCAGTTTAGTCCCCAAGAGAGAAGCACAATCGATGGGATTGTCAAAGCAAGGTGCTTGCAGTAAAAAAATATACAAATATGGATTTGCTTTTACCCATGAGATGAGCAGTATTAGGTTGATCTATGTCGTTTTCTTGTTTTACAGCATGTACCCGCTGTCGATAGTCGTTGTTGGAGTTGGAGATGGGCCATGGGACACAATGAGAGAGTTCGATGACAACATTCCAGCCAGAGCCTTTGATAATTTTCAGGTCAAAAACTTCCAAAATGATGGTCTTTACTGAAAACACACTGGAGCAGAAAATAAACCTATTCTAGGATGCAGTTTGTTAATTTTACAGAAATCATGTCAAAGGACATCCCTTTAGCTCAGAGGGAAGCAGAATTTGCCCTGGGGGCGCTAATGGAAATCCCCTCACAATACAAGGCAACACTTGAGCTTCAACTATTGGGGTACGTAAATGCATATATATATTATGTCTCTCTTTCTAGCAACTTGAGGAATGATATCAACCTCCCGTCACTCCGCAGAAAGAGGCGAGGTACAAATACAACAATATATCCATTGCCGCCTCCATCAGCAAACGGCAGGCAAACTCGTACTCGCCTGTCTCCCTCCCTGGAAAGCAGCTTCAGTACTCAAACAACTTCCACTTATTTCCGTCCCCCGTCCCCCAATCCCATGGTAATATATTCATTTGTAGAAAAATATATATATATTAGCACGTGAATCTTTTGTCCTGAGTTTTCTCAGCTTATCCTCCGCAGAACTGCCCGGTTTGTTTTGGGAACAAAAGGGATATCGCTCTCGGATGTGGACATACTGTAAGCAAAATAATGATAAGTTCGAAAGATTGCATTATTAGGATAAATGTTATTATATATATCTATATATATATTTATATATATCTGCAATGCATTATAAACTTTGGGTGCAGGTATGCTATGAGTGTGGCATGGAACTGCACTGGTGCCCCGTTTGCATGATGGAGATAACCAGTAGGATCAGATTATACGACTGAATTATTCAGATGCTCAGATTGGCATATACATATAGAGGCATGCGGTGTGGATGGCTGGCGAAAGAGTGCATATATATCTATATATATGTATATGTGTGTGTGTGTGTAATATTACGATGAGTGGCTGATGCTGAAACATTTCACCTCTTAAGTTGAAAGGATTAAATATGTCTGTTGTATGGTGTAAATATCCAGGCACGTCCTCCTTGTTCCGACACTTTCTTCCGTCCTATAGAAGACTTTTATCTTAAATACGTACAGAAAAAACAGTTTATTATTAGGGTATAATTAAGTAAATGATAAATCTTCGTCTAGAGAGCATATGAAATAATAATAATAATAATAATAATAACAACAACAATAATAATGATAATAATAATTTATTTACATTCGGTTCCCTTTTTTAACTAATAATAATAGTATATACAAATTAAGATATTTAAAATGATAATTTTGAAAATATTAATATTACCATGCTTAAAAAATGATAATAATAATAATAATAATAATATTAATAATTAAAAATTACATGATAATAACATAAATATATACTAACAAAATAATATTTTTTGTTGAACGATCATTAATTTAATAAATAAAATATGGATAAAAGTATATTATTAAATTAAGTTAATAGTTTGTATAAATTTAATGATAGCGTTTATTTATTATTATCAATACTATATAGTACATATTATTTGATAATTTACGAATAATTGTCAATTATCTTCATGATGATGATGATCATAATAATAATAATAATAATAATAATAATAATAATAATAATAATAAATATTTTAGTAGCAATTATTTTCAGTTTAATAAATAATTATTTGATATTAAATAATTTCATTCATGTTTTGTTTTATGGTACTAATTGTGGATACATCGTTTCTATTTTTCTTGTTTCATTCCAAATTTAATATAATTTATGTAGTCATATTTCATTCCAATCATTCCATTGTATCAATCGTGACAAAAATATTAGTAAAAGTCAGTAAGACTAAATAAACTGTGTACTTATAAGTAAATCAATCTCATAGCCTAAAAATAAAAAATAGGACATAATTTCTGGTTTATATTATTTTGTACCTTACCAATCCGCAATTTTCGAGCTTAGTCAAATCGTGTGCTATTCACATATCAAAACTAGATAGACGTTGTCCAAAAGATATGCTCCTCTTTATTTGTCGGTAAATATTACAATCCTTTATATACATCTCAGCGTTTATTCAAAACTAATTCATTTAAAAATTATTAAAATATGAAAATATTTCTATACACGATTTCTTTTACAGGAAAAAAAAAAATAGTTCCAACGCGCTTTCAATTATACAAATTTCTCGTATTCGTAGAAAGAAATCGTGTTACATGCGCACATGCCTTCCCAAAATGTTTTTTTGTTTTCTTAAATAGAAATATGGTCAGAATATAACGCAAATAATATTAATCAGTGAAAGAACTTAATGTTGACGTGAATGAAATTAGATTAATTGTTAATACTTTTTTAAATATTTTTTATTTTGCATGCATATATATGTGTTTTCAATATAATGTATGTCAAAACTGATTGATGTTTGGTGACAATTAATTTATTTTGGCTTCTTGAATATTTTCTGTAGTTTTTTTATTCCTCAACCGGTATCATAAAGTTGACGTCGAGAAAAAAGAATTTATATACAAACTTTATAATTTATATAAAGTCGTTGTAAAATTCGAATAAGAATGTTAAGAAGTCAACTTACAAATTTTAATGAATCCATAGTTTGTTACTCGGTTAACCTGACCTTTCACTCAGCCATGAAAAAAGCTATCGTGTAGCCAGTTTACCATTCCTTTAATTCATACTTTTGCGCTTAAAGCCCCAACCTACTATATTCTCGCTGATCCATCGTCATTATTTCTCAGGTTAAAACATCTGAGTAAAGAAAAAATCCTTTCATTTAATTTGATCGGCTATATTAAGCTTGGTGCATGCTGAACTCAGCTATAATGCATTAACTAGCTAGGAAATTGCATCCCGCGATTAGTCCAAAGTATTTCAGAGAGTATATATGTAACAGATACTGATTGAACCCTTTTTTAAGTTGATCAGAATTTTACAAAAAAAGAAGAAACTAGAACAAATACTAATTGGATTGACGGAGACTAGAGAGATTAGAGAAATAGTACCTGGATGTCGATCGATTGCGGACGAGCTTCAGGTTTCGTTCTACTGTAAGGCATTGTGAGTTTTGAAGGAAGAGAAGTGGACTGAATAAGGTTTCTCCCCCTTTGTTCTACCGTGACCGTTGTGAATTTTGAAGGGAGATTTGTGGATTAATAAGGTTTTCCCCCTTTTACGACGTAATCCTCATTCTTTACAAATGTAAAAAATAATATAAACTTAAAAATATATATAAAATATAACTAAATAGTTAAATTATAAAATCATATATTAGTATATAAAACTTATATTTAGATATAAAATATAATTAATATAACTACATAACGTTATATATAACTATATAATAATAAAGTATGAATACACACAACACATTTAATCACCAAAATTTTAATTTCCAAAAGGATAAAATACACATACAGATATAAAACAATGCAATAATAATAAATATTTTTAAAACAAAGAGATTTTTAAGAAACATACATTTATAATTACAATTAAAAAAAATTTATATACAAATATATAATATATATTTAGCATCAATAAAAACAAGACCACGATGAGTGAAAATTTCCATAGTTTCTCTTTAACAACGCACTAATCTAGAAGTTAAAGCATTATCTAGAAAGCTTAATAAAATTCCAATATTTGAGAAAACAAAAAAAAAAAAAAAATATATATATATATATATATCTATATATATATATCTATCTATCGGAGAGAACAGAAAGAATTGGGATGGAATTCAAAAACTACGGGGAGCTCTATTTATAGAGCTCCTCAAATGAGCGAAGCAAAATTTCATTTGGAATTTTGCTTTTCAATTGCAATACCTAGCAAACAAGCATTTAAAGCTTGTCCACCCACTTTTATAACATTTCCCCTCCTTATAAATCTGATTGAGAATCAAGTGCATCATCGCATATCATTTCAAACTTGACTTTTACGCCTGTTTATGTCTTTGTCATGACACATGAGGATCTACACCACTTGAACTTATCAGTCTTCACTGGTTTGGTCAAATAATCAATTATCTTGTCCTTTGTATGGATCTTATGTATATCCGCATCTCCTTCCTCTAATAAATCCTGCACAAACATATTTCTATACTTCTTGGGGGATTGTTGAGTTAAGCGTGCATGGGTGAGAATAGTACATGAATTGGTGACCTCCTCGGAAGTTCTTGTACATCAAATTGCTGATGTTGCGTCATTTGATTTGATTGGTCAGATGGAATATAAAAGTGTGATGTCAGATTTTAACGGGTAATACTATCTCTTCTAGAGATATATATGAGACAACACCAATAATTTGACAACACATTTACTCGGGTTGATGGTTCTACCAGCGCGATCCTAATGCATATTATAGATGCACTGTGTGCTGCCACATTTATAAGGAAATAAAGTTGTACATTGACTAACAGTTATAGATTTCACCCTAATAATAAACACTTGATACTAACATAACATGCCTCCCAAGCAAAGTTTGCAGGTATCAATTCGATTGTCTCCTTTTCTTTGTCAATGGCAGTACACTAACAAGTAACTTTCAAATTTCTTCCAATTCAGTAGGAAAAATTCAAGGATTCGGCTTCATTATAAAGAGATGGATCAATCATCTCTTCACATAGAAAGACCACATGAATTTGCTCGAAGCTTTCGAGCAACACATGCAACCTACATACTCGTGGGAATTTGTTTCTGGGCTTAATTTTGATATGTAGAAAGAAGAATGTCGAAGTTGAAGCGCTGCGCAGGAAAATTTATATAAAGGTTAATTCATGTGAGACGTGGCAGGTGGAGATGTTTTACACAGAAGATAAGCTTAAGGCGAGTCAAAAACGGGGAAATTCTATCCCAAACTCAATCAACTCGCACTTCTATTAATTTATTCATATTTCAATTGGAGGAAAAATATCTTTCAAAATTCATAATAACTTGAATCAAATATGACCCAAATAGTTTTTTTGGAAATAATTTTCTAACAGCTGATATCTCTCATTTGGAGTTTCTTCCATCAAATATTCAAATTTTTTATTATGGTGCAGTTAATTTGATTGATTTTTATAATTCACCCGCGGAAAGTTGACGTGATATAAAAAATTGATAATACATTAACATCAAAACCTGAATATTTAATGGTTCACGACAGTGTAAAAATTAATGAACAAAAAGTTTATTTTCTTCATTGTTATCGTATTAGCCTCTAAAAGTGTTAGCACAATAATTCAAAGTACTAAAGTTTATTAAAAAGTGTAATTTTAATTAATAAAGTGAAAAATACAATTTAAGCCTCCAAAACTAAATTCAGACCCCTTCTTTTAAATTTCTAGGGTCAAAAGGTCGATTTTTTTTTTAAAAAAGAAACGACATTCCTCGTAAGAGCTATAAATTAAACATTAAAGTACTCGGGTATCTTCTTAAAAACCGATTTGTTTATTAGTAGCACAACACTAAAAGTACTAAGTTTATTTTGACAAATAAAATTATTTTTACCCCAATTAAAATAACTCTTATGATGCCTAAGTAAATGATACGAATTTTCGGGCATTACAAGGATATGCCTGGATATCTAATTTAAATGGTTTTTAGTCAATACATATAAAAATTTTAAAGAAACCAAATTTTCATCTAATGTGTGTTTTGTGATTAATATTATTTAAATAAATAAAAACTAGGACCTGCTCCATCACGGCTCCCTTTCAGGGCCCAGCCTGGGCCCTTAAAATTACGTGCATACGTGTTTTCTTTTGCTGAGACAAACATTTGATCCATTAAATGTAATGTAATATAAATCTTAAAGAAATTACTTCTCCAAGCATCTCTGCTTCGCTGGAACGTCTCGATAATCATTGACTCCTTTTTCTTCGATAATAAATACGGCTAATCAAACGATTTCCTTATTCATCTTCAAGAATTTCAGATTTTCTGCCTCTTTCCCGATCTAGATTTGCAAAAAATTATGTCTTACGCCTATCTTTTCAAGTATATAATTATCGGCGATACAGGTATTGATCTCTGCTTTTCTGCGTGCTCCTTTTTGCCGTCTCTAGACTTTTCCATCAAGTTTTCCAATCGTTTTTTTGGGAGTCATGTTCTGTTTAGTACAATTGAAATACGATATTTCTATTAGTATTTATTATTCCTTGTATGATGTAGTTTGATATTTTGGAAGATTGAGTTTTGATTGGCGCCTTCAGTTCTCTTGGAGATATTCTTTCTGTTTGGGTGTGTTCCGCTTTTCTTGAATGTTATTTAAGTTTGGCGGATTACATGGTTGTGTAAAGTTCGAGTCTTTTTTTGAAATATTAATTGTTTGTTAAGTGAAGCCGATTCATAGCAGTTAGTAGTTTTGAAGGCTTTGAGAAAAAAGGCTGGATTAGCCCGACCGACTAGATTGATTGATTTATGTTTCGTGTTAGAGCTACATTGGGTGTTGATTGAGAAAGTTCTCAGTGACAGAGAACTTTTCTTTGCAGGAGTGGGAAAATCATGTCTTCTTCTTCAATTTACTGACAAGCGTTTCCAGCCGGTGCATGACTTAACTATTGGAGTCGAGTTTGGAGCGAGGATGATTACTATCGACTCTAAGCCCATTAAACTTCAAATATGGGACACGGTAGATATTGATTTCATACTTCATGCAAAATGAAGTTGTGAAGGTGGCAAGACATGTTCTTCTGTCTTTTTTGTCACTAGTAGGATGTTGTTACCATTTGCTAAAATGCAATATTTTCATATAAAATGAGTCTGAAGATTAATGATCTTAGAAAGAAGTATAACTTAAGTGTTCTAACGATTAAAGAACTTGAGTACAATCAAAATATGAGGTTTACAAACAGCATATTTTCTATCTACATATTGATACATTATAGAGTTTTGATTTCTTCTATTCCATTAGCTTTTCCAGTTCGTCCCAGATCTTAACCTGTATTTTGTTTCTAATTTTTGCTAATGCATACTGGTTGTTCATTCCGAGTCTTGTATAGGTTAGCAAATTTTTTTTTATTGAAAGTTGGTAAGCTGGTAGGCCCGAGGATCAGTACTCTGTTCCTAAATCTTACGTTAGATCAATTTTTCAGGCTGGGCAGGAGTCTTTTAGGTCCATCACAAGGTCCTACTACAGAGGAGCTGCTGGTGCTCTATTGGTCTATGATATCACCAGGTAGCTCTTCCATCTTTGCGTACTGTTTCATGTACTTGGCTTGGTGATATCTTAATTATCTTTCTCAAAGACAAACACTGATTTTATCTGAAGGTTGCAACTCTGCGGAAGAGTTCCATATTTTGTCATACTGGATGATCTATAAAATGACTGATAGTTTGAGCACCATTGTTTCAGAATGTAATACTTTTTTCACCTCATATGATTGTCTGCATATATGATTCAATGAAGGTAATATGTAGAATATTAACCGATCTTGATATGACAAAATTGCATCACATCACTTTATAAACTACTCCTTTATCACCACGTGCCATCATGATGCAGGAGGGATTTAGCTAAAAAAGATTTTGCTAGAGAAGTAATATCCAACTTCAGTATACTTAGTGTTAAGAAATGTTTTTTCCTTTTACCACATTTCAGGAGGGAAACATTTAATCACTTGGCTAGCTGGCTAGAAGATGCAAGACAGCATGCAAATCCTAACATGACAGTGATTCTGATTGGAAGCAAGTGTGATCTAGCTCACAGAAGGGCTGTTAGCACTGAAGAAGGGGAACAATTTGCAAAAGAACATGGATTGCTTTTCATGGAAGCATCTGCAAAAACTGCTCAAAATGTTGAGGAGGTGATGAATCATTTCGGGGAAACTGGACACCCTGATGTAGCTTTTTTAATCTATTTTTTCTTTTTCTATTCTTGTTTACAAGGCATTATCTGCAGGCATTTATAAAAACAGCTGCGACAATATATAAGAAAATCCAGGATGGAGTTTTTGACGTGTCAAACGAGGTGAGCTCCTTGTGGTAATGAGTGCTTTTTAACTTTCCTTTCGAAGATCTTAACTTCGTCTATGGTGGTTCTCATGTTTCAACAAATATCTCGTCTATGCCCTCAGTTATATTGCCAGTCAAGAAACCAAAATACTTCTATCCTCAAATAGCTCATATTAGGATGTATGCCATCAAGCAAAATAAGAAATCTATTTGTAGTCCTTCAATTGTATATCAAACATTTGATTGACCCTGTTCTTTATTTTGGCCGCGTTACTCGTACTTAGTTATGTATATCTGTTTGCAAAAGATTAAATTAATTGCTTTCTTTTGCAGTCTTTTGGAATAAAAATTGGTTATGGTGGATTACCCGGTCCATCTGGTGGCAGGGATGGTTCTTCATCTCAAGGTGGAGGTTGCTGCGGCTGAAATATATTTGGCAGGAAACACTCGTGAAAAATTCTTTTAAGCAATCAATATTCGTGTGCATACTTCATTATATGGTTTAGTCGTTTCCTGTTCGAATATGAATGCAATGGTACATTGTCAATCGTTGTGTAAAGGATGTAAAGTTGTTTCTTGGTGTTGTATCAAACTGCAGAAGTAGAAACAAGCTCTGTTAAAATTGTTTTTCATGGTCCAAGTTTTCACTGTTTACCTAGTTTATGGAGTGGGTGGATATGCCTGTTGGGTGCCGACGTGCCGAGTATTCGATCAAATATGACAATGGCTACAAATGCCATATAAATATTTAGTACGGTACCGGCTGAAACGAAACTTTGAGCGATAAGATTAAAAATATTTGTTTTTTTCCTCGTGTGGACTTTTCGTGGAGTTTGTGGGTATCTGTTGTCTTTTACCAATTAAAAGGACCTCCAAAATCAGAGTAAAACATTTTATGAGCGGTGCCTGTTTTATGACAGATTTTGCAAAGAAATTATGAGCGATAAATAAGCACTTTATATGATCTGTCTCATCCAAAGTTTGTATTAAAGGGACTCGGGAGATCCCGAAGGGGGTAACACCCGTAAATATAGGACTCTGTTTTGGCAAATATCATCTGTAGACATCTGTGTATATATATATATATATATACAG
The DNA here is from genome assembly GCA_001598015.1 of Dorcoceras hygrometricum. Taxonomy (NCBI): domain Eukaryota; kingdom Viridiplantae; phylum Streptophyta; class Magnoliopsida; order Lamiales; family Gesneriaceae; genus Dorcoceras; species Dorcoceras hygrometricum. The sequence continues at coordinate 157,064 of KV006337.1, forward strand.
TGTAAGAAAGAGAAATGCAAGGGGATAAGGGTGAACGGTGTGTAATCGTCTGTACTCCCTCACTCTCCATGTGTCCAGAAACCGGTTTTAATTAGCTTCAAATCACATAGCGTGTGACTAAAAATGATCTTCATTTTGAAGCAAACGCAAACCCAAAACAGCTCCCATGAAAATTGGCCCCAAAAAAAGGGATAAAAACAGCAGGCAAACAACAGAAACCAGGCGTAAACATCTTCCTCTCTCAAATCACTTTTATCTGAACACATTTTCACGTACCCATACATCTCTTTCTTTATTATTTTCTGGTTTCAGACGAGGGTGGCAATAAGATATGGATCAAGCTGGAGGAGATGAGAACCCACATAACAGGAAGAGGACAAGAGATCAAGGAGAAGACGACTACGAATCCAAGAAAGGGAAGGGATCCGAATTTAGTGTCCTGGACGATTTGATGCATAAAGAAAAGAGCTACGATTTTGCTGATGGCGTGGGGGTATTTGATTTTCCTTGGCTTAAAGAGGGTGTGATCTATAAAGGGAACGAGTACTTCGGAGAGCCGGAAGATACTTTTGCGCCATGTAGTTACATAGACGCAGAGGTTTCGAGCACTTTTGCATCAAATCTTGATCAATCATCCCCGCAAAACTCACCAGTTCCTCCGGGCCATGATCAAAATCTGCATGATAAGAAGACCGACGATGATAGTTTGCGGTCTTTGTTCCCATTTGATGATCTAGAACCGGTTGATTGCATATGGAGCTTTGCAATCGATCAGCCTCTTGATGTTGGTTTAAACAAGGCCAGAGTAGAGATTTGATGATCCATTGTTTATAACAAGTTAAATATCAGTGGTGAAGCGCCATATTTAATTTGGTGATCTCTATTCCCGCAAAGAGATAGGCAGGCCGATCTTATACATGCTTGATGCGTGTGGGCACTTGTTGCAGAACCTTGGGATAAGGATACACCCATCCAAAGTATGAATGACAATTTTCTTTTCAATTTCCAAAAAAATCATTTATATGTAGATTCACAGTCATTTTCTCCCAACAAAGTCGTGTATCACGTGGTTGCAGTTTATCCATCATATGAATTTTTACGTGCCCTCAAGATGTGTAGCTTCGAAATTTCATAAAAATCGAGAGGTATTTATAGTTTCTGAAGCATCGTTGTTCGCCCCTTAGGTAACTGTTGCGTGCAACTTTTGAAATGTCACCTTGGTTATGGCATCACTTTGACATGTTGAACTGCCTAATGATATCTATTCAAATATTACTCGGCTAATAAATAATTCGGGAACGGGTCGGGGCGGGACGGGGTTGATTTTGTTATTATCATCTCCGTCCAAAAATAATTCGAGCATTCCCATCTCCGTCTCCGCGAGGATCTGTTCGGAGGCAGGAATCCACATCCATGCCTCTAATATTTTAAATATATATATATCGGGAAGTTCGGAGATAAGTTAATATCACCCTTCTCATATTCATTTAATTCAGGGATTTAAAAAAAACTTCACATACCTTTCTCATTTCTGGTTTTCCCCACATACCCCATATCCGTAGGAAAAACTTGACATCCCTATAAATACCCCATTGATATGTGCTAATACCTAGTGAGAGGAAAGAGAGAACGTTATATTGGATAATTATATTTTGATTTGTCATTAAAAATATCAGCGAGTTAGAAAATTTGATTTGTAAATTAGTACACATTTTGTCCAAATAATAATATCCAACGAATTATCTTACTCATACTTTTAAACGTTAAATTTAAAATTTATTTGTTAAGAAATAGATATTGGTATCTATAATTAAATATTATTATAACATAATTATTTTTCAAAGTTCAAATATCGAAATTAGTTTAGTTAAGAAATTGATATCTTAATTGTTAGTCAACGTTTCTATTTTTGAAGAATATTAAATGTACCTGTATAAATATATATTTAAAACTATAGATGTTCCTACATCTCTTATAGTTTGTAAAAATTATTTAAAGCAACAATTGCTAATTTAATACTTTTAATTAATACTTAGTATATATTTCCATAAACTAGATACTCTTGTGTTATAATAAAACAACCGTAAAAGAAATGTTACTGGCTATTTGAGTAGTAGCTAATATAAGATATTTAAATTCTGAATTTAAATTGTATGACAAATGCAGAATAATATGTAGGAGATGATTGCACCTGATATTTTGAAATACAGTGCGTTTCCACGCGTAAAACAAGAACAATATTGTAATAAAATCAAGACGATGGTTTACTAATACAACATTGAAATACTAATTTGTAATTTATGATATATAACATTCATTAATTTGATAAGAGATACGTTTGACTCTCAATAATTATATTTATTTTTATTTATTACATTTTTAGATTTATTGGACAATTCACAATCGAAAAATTTTACGTTGTCTACACTTTTATCGGTAATAATAACAATATAGATGCTCCAGGAGCGCAGACGGGTTGGTAAGACTTGAGATGATGTGAGAGTACTTTCTCGGGTTTTAACGGATTCGATTCTCGTGTGGAGCATATTCCCCAATAAACTATTGTGGGGTATGCTCTGAGAGTTAGTCCGTTATATAAGACATCTCCCTGTACCACTGCCTACTCGTGCAATATCCCTCGATCTAAAACATGTATGGACAAGAGACCTCTGATCTATATGTAGAGTTAGCTCATTAATAGGCTAATGTTTAATAAAAAGAACCATATATATATACATATTATAATGTGGATGAGAGGTGATGTAACGAACTTATAAAATGATAATGATACAGTTGATGAGTTATTGTTGATTTAATATTAAGGTCTCACGCAGTTGGAGAAAATGAGGACGGGCCAAAAAAAAAAAAGGATGATAGACACGACGATGTTTTATTGGAGGAATGATATTTTTACATTAATTTTCCATGCATGGTCAAATGTAAATATCTTGACACTAATTGGGAAAGATATATAAACGGCTTCAAATCCCATATCAAACATGATTTAATTTGCCAGGTTTTGGACACACATGATCCACTAAGATTTCTCATTTCATTGCCTTGAAAGGCAATCAGATTCTGCAAACTGATTATCAAATAGTTGAAATTGGAATCGATGATATGCAATATTTCACCTTTTATTGCGTGTGGATTGTAAAAAAGTGTAACGAAACATATATGTGGAGTGAAGTGAACTTGATTGCATCAATCCCTCTTCAAATCTTCCCGGTTCCAATCTATATAATACCCCGGCCCTTAATAATTCCATCGCATCAGTGAAATTAAAACTTGAATCATGGCTCATCTTCCTCTAATCTTCACCTTCTTCGTTGTCTGTTTCTCCATCGTAAATTCGATCAGAGTCCCCCCAGCCACCACCGAGTTGGCCACCGAGGTATGCAAAAACACCACGATATTCGACTTCTGCCACACAGTCATCTACTCGGATCCACGTGCCCCAACCGCGGATCGAGTCACTCTTGCCTACATTGCCTTCGGACAGGCGCATGCAAACACAACCAAAGCTGTGGATTACATTGATTCGTGGATCAAATCCAGAAAGGAGGAAGATAAAACTATGGTCGGTATGAAAAAATGCCTCCGTTTTTACGGGTGGGCAGCTCAGGCTTTCAGTGAAGCTATGGGTAATTTTGACTCGGAATCGTATAGCGGGCTGGATCGATTGGCGGTCTTGGGAGAAGGGTATGCAAGAGATTGCGAGGCCAGATTCAGCGAGGGGTCATCGCCGGCGTCTCTGATGAATCAAAACTTGATCAAATTCTCAAATATCTGTGATGCTGTTTCTCAGCTCTTTCCATATCAATGATATGGTGGCTTTGTATGTACTACTGTTTATCGTTTGATCTTTCTTCATTTTGAGATCTATCAATAATATATAATGAAATGCCATTCGACTTTCAGATCATCGTCATCATTTTAAGTGACCTCCGGCCTTGCTTAAAAATTATTTTAATTTATATGTGATTTTATATTAGTATGTCAATTATTTTTAGACTATCTTTTCATGGGTTTCAGTTAATTCTCATATATAGAAATTTTCGATCAAAAAAATATGAACTTACATTACCACCATTTTCGTGCTACAAAATAAGTTCCTCTTCTATATGATAACCATGTCTAAGCTAAAACGTGTGTAAAAAAATGTAATGGTTGTCGTTACCCAGGAAAAAATTATAATGAAATTACGCATATTATTTAGTTGGAATTGATGGTTGTGGTTCGTTAGAGCTCCATTATCCGTCAATGGACCAAGCCAGGCCAAAGGTTCATAAATGCGTCATCTATTTGTGTCCATGAAATGTCTAGACATACTACACACAAGATCCTAAACTTCAGGAACCCAAGGGGCTCAATAAATAAATATTTCATATTTGTTTCATCAGAGACATATTTTATACATGCAATAAATTTACCTCACAGCATATATTATTATTATTATTATTATCTCAAATTTAATAAAATAGAGAGAATATATAATTTGACCAATAAAATAAATGCCTTCTAATCCATATTTCAAGCATCCTCATATGATGATGATTATAAACTTAAATTTGCCAGTTTTCAACACTCATATTCTAACGGGATTTTCTATAAAGTATGTATCTGGTCTGACGGCCACATAAATATATAGGACCCACGCCAAATGAATCTTTTTACTTTGCCGGGCTGTGTTTCAGATGTAGCATGGGAATGCAATCTCTACTCTAACAGATTTCTGACTTTCCATTCATTGTGTACAAATATAGGAGTATAATCATTTAGTCTACCAACGGGGTAATTCGCTCCTGTTATTTTCCCGAACACCGTCTATATATTACCCTAGAACGTTCTCCGAGGATTCCAAAAGCTGCCTAATGATTAGTTTGGGTAACGTGTTGTCAGGTCTATACAGAGTTCTGATTGGTCTGTTTACGTGTGTAGGATGAACTGTTAAACTCATACCTAATCAGGTGGCGTACACGCAATCGAGATCTCCTCCCTTATAAATACCCGAGTTCATTCAAATCTACCATTCATTCGCAACCATCTTGTATTTTCCACAACAACCATTGACATTCCCTTCTAATTATAAAACAAAACCCTACAAAGATTCAAAAGCGTAATTTGATCTTCTCGGTTGGTGAGATGTAACTCTCTGGTCGGGAACCGAGTACGAAATTGAAGATAGCATCATATGTAATTGTAAGGAAACATGCATGTTAAGTAAAATTTAACCATCTTCGCCTCAAATTACGAGTATTCAGTATCACATCACATTGTTTTCTCGAAATGCATGAAAAAAAGGAGATATATGTTGCCTTGATTTGTAAAGAATCCTTGTGTCTTCAATTGCATCAACCCCTATTTAGTTTCAATCACAGCTCTGAAAACTGGAATCATGGCCATTTCCATCGGCTATCTCCGCCTGCTTTTCACCTTCGTCGTCTGTTTCTCCATTAATCCAACCCCAATCCTCTCAGACAACAGCACCGACGAATTAGTCAATCAAGTATGCAAAAACACCACTGTTTTCGACTTCTGCCGCACAGTCATCAACTCCGATCCACTCTCCAAAGGCGCCGATGAAGTCGCACTTGTGTACATAGTCTTCCACGGGGCGTACGCAAACGCAAGCAGAGCCACGGATTACATTGTTTCATGGATAGAATCCAGGAAAATAGGCCATAGCGATGAAACCCTAGTCGGTATGAAAAAATGCTTACGTTTCTACAGGTGGGCGGTGAATTCGCTGGGCGAAGCGTTGGATAATATCTATTCGGATACCTACTACGAACTGGATCGATCGGCGGCGGACGCCGAAGGCTTCGCAAGAGATTGCAAGGCGAGTTTCAACGGCCGATCGTCGCCCATGTCTGTGATGAATCAGGATTTGATCAAGTACTCGTACGTTTTATTTGCTGTTTCTCAGCTCTTTCCATATGATTAATATTGAAATAGTGATATAGTTATCATTAGTCCTTTAACCTTTCTGAATTAATTTCGGATTAACGATCATTTGTCTAGGGGTTGCTTGCAAAATGTTATGAGGGAAAATATTATGACTTTGAAATGTTTATTAAGTTTATAAATTATGAAAAATTATTAGTTGGTTGTCTTTTAAAAACAAGTTAAAGTTGAAAACTAAACTGAGTTACTCGTGTTACTTTCAAACATAGTCACCTTTATATCAGCTACAGTCACTCCATATTTGGATGTGATAGGGTTTTTTTTTAAGAATGTTGACTATTTATATTTTACTAAAAAACGATAAATATTTAATCGGTATAGTTTATTAATAGTGTGGACATAAAATTCCATTCGTTTGAATTTGGAAAATAATTGAATGAAAATCAAGGTGCCCTTTGACATATCATTTAGTCAAGTTAAGAACTCTCGACTTCGAAAGTATGATATTTCGATTAAAATAACAAAAAACATAAATGAGATTATCTCGTTTAATCGAATAACTATTTGGTCTAGGTAATTATTATATTAAATATGATTGATAACTTTTGAGATAGATAACATAATTTTATTTGTTAATTAAATAATATAAATAAAATATATAAAACACATAATTGTAATTTTATAGCAAAACTTGATAGATACGAAACAAATAATCATACCACAAAACCATATATCTGATGAGATTTAACTATTTTTCATTAATCATTACAATTACATATAGAATTTGTATTTTTGGAATAGATAAAAATAATTTCTGTAAATTAAAATATTTAGTAATATATTTGATCTATAGAATAAATTTAGTTTTAAGATAAAACATTTTTTGCCCTTGTTAAATAAAAAACAAATTATAAAATGGCTTTTGTTAAATAAAATACGAATTATAAATTGTATAATAAAAATGTATCCAGACGAGCGCTGGATCTCGAGAAGGGACGTTCCCACATTAATTCAAGATTAGTGGGCCCATTGTTGCCTGTTTGCAATTAATATAATAATTGGAACCCAGTGGGCTTGTATAGGCCCAACTATATTATTACTTTTTAAAGAAATGGTCCAACTAACTTATTGAAACTGCCCGTTGTAAGTAATAATTGTTCTAATTACTATAACTATATATTTAAATAAAGATTAAATAAGTTAATAAAATTCCATAATTACATAATTTGGTTGATTTTTGACAAATTAAATATGATAATACACATTCACAAGGTTTGAATATATTGTTATGAGATTTAGTGGGCTATTTAGATTTTATATATTTGTTTTAGAATTCTCCTTCTAATAGAAAAAAATATTATTGTAGTTAGCTCATGAGTTGGCATAACAATGATGTATGGGCAAATTCAGGATTTTTGGCAAAAAGAATGATGAATGTCACATAATCATGTGTCCATATAAATGCTCACACAAGATGCCACAATATCAATTTAAATTAAATGATAAACAACTCAAATTAATCTAAATCTTGAATTAAGCGAAATACGAAGTAGGTAAGTGAAATTTCTAATAATCGTTGGTGTTAATTTGCAATAACGTTATAGTAAATAAAAAAGAAAATGAGCAATCAAAACGAACATGAATGACATTACATATTTAAGTATGATTATAACCAACTAAAGCCTGCCTAAACAATCATTAGAGGATCAATGTCTAATCGAATCATAACCCCGAGGAAGATTTTAAGTTACTGACAAAAGATGAGTTTGAATCTGAAAAAACATTAATTTAATCGGTCCAATTAATCATACTTAGTTCTTTCCCTTAATCCAGGTTTGACTTGGTCAAATATCACGAGCTTTGGCGCGTATCAATAATAGCACAAGTTCTTTTTACGGAAGCGTATCCATTTTCAATTATTGAAATTTTTATAGACATTTTAAAAGTAAATTCAATCCCTTCAATTTATTTACATCACAATAAACAATTAGAATGATAAAATAATACGTTGGTTTTACCATTGTATATTTTTTTAAAAGAAATAGTATATGTAGGTTTTGAAAAACGATAGTTTTTGCAAAAAGCTAAATGTCCAATCCTTGAACTATCAAATATAAACCACATTCCGGCTTCCATATGTTGTAGATTATGATATTATCAAGAAAACCATTATTGGTCTAAAGAACAACTGAAATCGATTATTTTTGTTATAAAAATTATAAAATCGAACATTTTCCTAACATGTAGTGCGGGTTTGAATGGAAACAGAGACAGAGGTGACCACAAAACTTTACATCTTTTTATTCTTTTGAGAGACAGGACTGGGACGGGCATTCCCCGTTAAATTGAATTCAATCGGTAGCAAAAAGAAATTTGATTGGATTCCCTTAAAAAAAAAAGCCTTGATCCTGTCAACATATGCTTTAAACCCAGAGACAGTCCATTTCCCATCTTTTGAGATCAAAATAAAAGTAGAGAAGTTTCCTAAAGGATTATTTGAGTCGTTTTGGCTTATACAAAGATGAGAATGTCCTGTCATCTTGAACTAGCACTTAAAACTGATCAAATTTGGAAATTTCCAGGATTTAAATTGGTATTTTGATGTTGTTAAGATCATAAACGGTTGATTTTTCGAATCCATATTTTGCGAAGTACCTTCTCAACTAGTTCAATAATGAACATAGTAGTCCTATAGTTCCGATCGAGATAAGAACATTTGATTAGTTTTTCGGGAAATTTTCATCCTACTTATTCACTAGTATGTATTTTTTTATTCATGAATTTGGTGACCCAATTGAGATTGGAATGCAACGGGTGGAAGCAAAATGAATAAAAGTACCTTGACACCATTATGTGTGCTTTTGTGTTCATCAAGCTGCATTCGACTTTAAAGTAGCAAATGGGCTGGGCATGAGGCATGACCACAAACCCCTTTATTGTTATTCTTTTACATTTTTTGATGAGGATTTATAATAAATCTTATTATATATTTTTTTCTCATCGAGCTGGTTCATTTTTGTCTGCATTATTGGTCGGAGAAATAATTATTGTGATTTGGAATTTTGACGAGGAGATAAAGTTTCAAGATTTTTTGTTGGTAATACTTGTTTAAAAAGTACAAATTTAAATGCCCCAATCTTGCTAAGCAAAATTGAGTTGGCCGAAGTTGGGCGAAACAAGATTATGCCAAAAATAATTCCCCACTATTATTTCAAATATTAGAATAGTATATTCGTGGTTAGTATATTATACTTTCATAATAGAGTATTCTTGGAAAGTTATTAGGATTGGGACTTCTAAGAAAAACTCTGATAATTCTTCTAAATCTAATTTGATTCCAGCGTGGGGGGTATAGAGAGGGATGCATTATCCCAACAGACAAGGGATGGTCGCAGGTCTCTTCTGTCTCTTACATTGGACTGACCTCGTAACAGTTTCTATTAAATTAAAAGTTAAACAAATGAGAATTTACATTTACAAGAAAACTCGGATTCACAAATTGTCCATATTTAGGAGACAACAGTGACAAAAAACCTGCTTGATTTGGCTATCTAGATTGCATGTCTCGTGTCTCCTTGTATGTCTAACAACGTAAATTAATCAGTGGAGAAATTATAATTTGCAAGACAGTTATTTTTTTCAGATTTTTTTTCCTCCATGTCCCCCGTATTTAATGGAAGGACTGGTACTAAATATATTGAACACCCAAAAAGTTTGGGCTAAAAATAATTGAATTTAGGTTTATTCATTTTATTTACACATACACTACCATCCAAATAGGATATAATTGAAGGTGCCGGAGAAGAAATATACAAACTTTGACATATTGGATGTTACTCATAGGTAAGATCGACATCAATCAACCCGAAACTCTATATATAATATAAGAAATATAGATAGTAGTACATTTATATTAGAAATAGGGTAAATTGGTGATAAATACCTTCTCAGAAAGAAAAGTTACTTGTCAGTCCCTATTTATCAAAAATTATTTCTGCAATACCTGACATATGTAAAACTTGTTTCTAACTCCCTCAATCTTATTTCTCCATTTTCCCTATTACTGCGCCTGTTTCTTCTCCATTTCTTCGCTGATTTCTCCCCCATCACAAAGACGATTTTTCACAACTGATTTCTCCCCCATTACAAAGACGATTTCTTCTCCTGTCGATTCCAAACAAAAGAATCAGTGGCTCCAGTCAGTGGTAAATCGCGTAGTCTCTCACTTCACATTTTGTCTGAAGTCGCGTAGTCGCGTAAATCAACTGATTTCTCCCCCATTACAAAGACGATTTCTTCTCCTGTCGATTCCAAACAAAAGAATCAGTGGCTCCAGTCAGTGGTAAATCGCGTAGTCTCTCACTTCACATTTTGTCTGAAGTCGCGTAGTCGCGTAAATCAACTGATTTCTCCCCCATTACAAAGACGATTTCTTCTCCCCCATCACTGATAGTCTCTCACTTCACAATTTGTCTGAAGAAACCAAAATCAATCGACAAGAAAAATCTACGAGAGTTCGAAACTTTCTAGTTCATTAGCAAGGAGGAAAAAATAACAATTGTTCGCTCTTGGAGCCTCAGCCCCTGCCTAATATTAAGGTAACTTTCCTGTTTTTGATTCCAAGTTTGGATTTTGGGTTGTTTAAAAATGTGGGTTCGGTTTCTTGATTTTGTGTTTTGATTATTTCGAGTGTTTGAAGCTTGGTAGGGAATTTGAGATTTGAATTATGCTCGAAGTCTGTTTCGTGAGTTATTTGTTTGTGCTGTTCTTCTCGTTCTACTTTAGATCCATTGTGGAATCTGAAACCGATTGGTGTTTCTTTACAAGATAAGAATTTGAGATAATGGATTTTATTGTACAGAATCGTATGCGATGCTTTTGTTATTGCATTTTAATTTCGAGAAATCTCATTAACGAATAAGGAAGTGGCCAGCAGGGAAGTTTTCCTAGAGTGAAAAATTTGGAAACTTCATTTATATTTGTTTCACAAGTTTAAGTTTGGCCTCATAAGATTGTAAACTGTTGTGAGCTCCGGAATTCATTCTATGTGATGCTTGCATAAATGGACCTTGGGATGAAACTATAAAATATGCATTCCACTGAAAGCCTGCGCAATTTTTTTTCTTATTTTCTAATGAGTTCTGTTGCTACATCTGCATTCTGGGAACTTGAAATTGAGTCCCGAACCAACTATGTTGTAACAAGATCAGTTATTTGTGTGCCCGCCTTCTTTCTTTATCTTGTTCAAAGGGGACTTAATTTGCTAAGTTTTAACAGTGATAGTCTTTACTAACTGCTAAGTAATCGGATTGCTGTATTCATGTTGCAGAATGTTATGAAAAACAAGATCATATAAAAAAGACTATTTACATATTATTGTTGTAGGCTTAGTTTTAAGATGACTGATTGGATGTTACGGTCATTGACACAATTTTATTGATTTGTTGTTTGATCAAATGAAGTTTGTTGACTTTGTAATTCACCGGAGAAAGAAGAGAGTTCTCAATCCAAAGCTGACAATGGGAAAGAAAACAGTGAAGCAAAATCTGGAAAAAGGTAGAATGGAAAAAAATTTTTGCCGATATTTAACTTATATGTAAATTAATTTGATTGTGCATAATGACAACAGAAGCTGAAGCTGTTGCTGATGTACATGCGAAGATTGGAAAACAATTTTATTCACGCGGCTCCCCAGCCTATTTTAGTAATGTCATGGGCGAGCTGAAGCCGATCTTAGGCGAGCAGCAGCGAATGCGGATTTCTGATTCACCGTTTTGTAAATGGATTGATATGCCGGATCTTGCAATCAGTAGTGGTCGCATTGATTACTTTCTGAACAGATTTGATGTTCCTTCATGTTCGTTTCTTATTAATGATGATGTTATGATTCCGTTCACTTCATCGGACTTCTCTATTGTTCTTGGTCTGCATCATAGTGGCCAGCCAGTTGATTTGGACCTGAAAATGGAGTCACGATTTCTAGCGCGTCACTTTGCTAGCAAAGTGACGAAGGCCGACCGGGCAGCCATTCGTGAAAGGATGATGCTACTTGCAGGAAGTAGCGAGGAGAATGAAGTTGATGATTTTTTTCGTTTTTTTATTTTGTTCATTTTCAATTGCATTATATTCTCCACAGCTAGTTATGTCACCCCTGGTTTCATATTTCCGGATCTCGATGATCTTACGACATTTTTTGATCATGCCTGGGGAGATGCTGCGTTTCGTTTTTTGTATCGTGAAATTTGCCATCTTGGGAGCAAAATATATGTGGATGGATGCGTTGTTGGATTAATGGTTAGTTTGATATGTATTTTATTAATTATTTTGTTGTGTATGTATATTGGTTTCTCACGAATTGTTTTTTGTTCAGGCATTGGTGTACGAGAGTATCCCAACTTAGGGGTCCGTCGTAGTTTAAACTTATATCCTAGGTTGTTTCGGTGGGGGAAAAGCAAGATTCCTTTGAAAAGCGCTGAAGCCGATACGTTATTGAATCGCGTAGATATAACTCAGGTATCTGTCATCTGCTTTTAGTTTTTTAAAAAAGGTTGCATGAAGTTCAAGCTTGGTCTACATGACTGTTTAATCGGGCTTGAATGTTTCACTTGTGATCAGGTCCTGCCTATTCGACCTTTTAACGAAGAGGAGAATTTAGTGTCAGAAGATGGAATGCCTGAGGTTAGAAGATTGGAGAAGATTTTAATACGACAGTCGGAGAATATTAATTTATTGGAAAAGAGGTGTGGTGAATTGGAGGATAAAAATATCATACATGAATTGAACGTGGCAGAAGCTAAAAGGGTGAGAAGAGTGGCGAAGGTGCTGAGTTGGATGAAGCGAGTAAGGATGAAAATGAAGCGAATAAGGATGTTGAGGGTAGCGAGTTATCCCTTTCAAAACTTAATGAAATAACCGTTTTCCAGTCTTCAATTGTTGATAACGTGAGAACAAGGGCTGATCGTGTTAAGAAAAGGAAAGGGTCGATGTTTGTCACTCCGCCTAGCTCAACACCGAGACAAAAAAAGAGAGTGAAGAAACAGGTAAATGGAGCATATGATTAAATATTTTGTCTTTGTTACAACGTTTATACCTTAATATTCTGTCTTACCGGTTAATTTTTTTTTATGGTGTGCAGATGTTATGTTGTACGACTGAATATTTGTGTAGTATGGGACAGACATTTGTTGATGTCGATGAAGTGATTAATATGCTGGGGGAGAGGGAAATGGATGAATTCAGAGGAGGAGCCGATTTTATTGGGCATGAGAAATCCTCGGATGAAGATAGGAAGTTGGTGATGGAATTTCTGGGAAAAGAAAAGATGGAGTAAGTTGATTTGCAACATGTTACAATTTTTTATGTTATAACAGTTTCATGATTGCTTATGAGTTGACAATATTTTCATATTTTTGTAGTGTTATCGTGTGGGAAGATGAACATATGAGTTTAAGTGGGCATGCTTTGTGTACTTTGTTGTTCCATGAGCCGGTTGAATCTGAGATAATTAACGTGTACATGAGAATCATGCGACAACAAAGTTTGTTGAACGGATCTGAAATATTTTGTATGGACACAAATGTGCAGGTTTGTGTCAATTTATATTCGATGTACTACGACTTGACTGTATGTTTCTGTCAACATACGTGAATATATGTTTCTGTTAGCATACGTGAATATATGTTTATTTGTGTAGCGAGAGATTCTGGAGCACTTGGAAAAATTTGGAAAAAGAAGAAAGATACAGAACACCGATTATGAAGCTTTTGCATCAAGATTGAGCTCTTTCACACGTAGTAAACTAATGGAATTGAATGAAGAAATATTTAGAAGATGCAGGTATGTCATTTTCCCCCTTAACCATCGGTGGCATTGGTATTTGCTTGTTTTCA
>KV006337.1:171578-226910 GCA_001598015.1 Dorcoceras hygrometricum
AATACCAAATGAATAGCCTTAATTATACCTGGATGCCTATCCGAGAAAAATGTGAACTCATCAAAGACCATCATGCGATGCGAAAGGAGGGCGCCTTTAAGATGGAAGCAAAACCATCCCCAATTATCGTCATTTTCAGCATCCACAACCGAATATGCTAATGTAAAAATATCATCATTTGCATCCTTTGCTACAGCAACCAAAATACATCCCTTGTATTTATTTTTTATGTGCGTGCCATCTAAGAAAATCAAAGGCCTACATCCATTGATAAAACCGGTTGCACATGCCTTGAAACATATGAATAACCGTTTAAACTTATTAGTCTGGTGGTCAATTTCACACTCAACAATACTTCCAGGGTTAGTTTCTTTGATAGCACTACAATACCATCTCAACCGATCATACGACCCTTCCTCCACACCGTGAATGTCATGCATAGCCAATTCCTTTCCTTTCCACACCTTATGATAATTTAGCTCAACCCCATAATCTCTCTGTATGTCTGTCAACATCATACATGGTCGATACGAGGGCTCTCCCCTCAATCTTTCCTTCACAATGTTCGCTACCCAAGAAGCATCGGCTCTAGGATGTCCTCTACTACGAAGATTGTCATCTCCACGTATGAATTAAATTACATCTTCTGATACCAAAAAGATTATCAGCTTTATGCCTTGACGCGTATATCCGCCAAGAACATGTTTCCACGCTACAAATGAGAATAACCTTCTCACTATCATTCTTTTTATATAAAAACGACCGTCTTGTAGCAATTGCATAATTCTTGGCACATCTTCGAAATTCAGCCGCATCCTTAAATATTTGACCCTCTCCACGGATACAATTACTCCATATATCAATGGAATTGCTGACCAAACTAACTTGAAGATGCCCATCATTACTAGTCTGTGTCTCATCTTCAGATTCAGCCCTTAGAAGTTTCAGGTAATTAATATAAAATCATTGATATAAATATAACAACGCTAGTACCATACTATCTATGCACAAAAATAAGTGTACCATTAGCAAAATTATTAACTCAACACAAAATATACAACTTAGTATTCTTACCTGTTCACATTGCGGGCACCCATTTGGTCTTTTTTCACTGCCCGCATATCAATTATTGTTAATCTCATACACGTGTGAAGATGAGTCATATTACGAACATCGTCGTCTTCATTCAATGTCACATACAACTTTCGATGAGGAGCTAGATATTGCAAGATCACATTTTGTGGACTTATCTCCTCACATTTTCTCCCAAGAGTGAGAAACAACTCCATTAAACTAAACCCATTACAAATGGAAATCATATAGAGTTCATCTTTATACTCGCAGCTACCAAGAAATGTGAAATTGGAAGATCCAGATCCAGATCCAGTCTCCATTTCTCACCAACAATTGAAAACACCTTCTTTCACTGTACACATCCAGGGAAACAAATCAGACTAGTAATGAAATTCAGCAATGAAATAAGGGGAGTACAGACATTTGTTATATAATTTGTATACTTTTACGTACACATACTTCTCTTACATTAGTAATACTTTCGAAATATTATTACAATACAATTTGTATACTAAGGAGCCTACAATCTGTGTAATTGAACACATGTTCAGCAACGTCAGTATGAATTAGTTCATATCCAGAATTCTTGGAACGAAAAAAAAGCCTCAACGATGGGTACATGTGAAAAAAAATCGAGCAAAACAATACCGCAAAATCGAACACAAAAATGCACCAATATCGAACAAGAAAAGCCCCAAAATGGAACAAATTAATGCTCCAATCGAACACAAAATTACCGAAAGAAGGAAGTCCTCGTCCTTGCGTTACTCTAGCTCCACCGTCGGTTTCGACAATGCAAATATCTGTGACTTTCAAGGGGGAAGACGACGTTGAATTGGAGGAAAGAAATGTGGAAGATCAGTTGTGAAATCGTCTTTGTAATGGGGGAGAAATCAGTGGAGAAATGGGGAAGAAGAAATGGGGAAGAAACGGGCAGTAATAGGGAAAATGGAGAAATAAGATTGAGGGAGTTAGAAACAAGTTTTTACATATGTCAGGTATTGCAGAAATAATTTTTGATAAATAGGGACTGACAAGTAACTTTTCTTTCTGAGAAGGTATTTATCACCAATTTACCCGAAGAAATAAGATAGTAGTACGGTAAATAACTGGGTCTCAATAAATTTGCAGGCCTATCTTGCAAGGAAGAATCAAGAAACTGGCAGGGAAAAATGTGAGAGATATGGTCCAAAAAATGAAAATGGTAAAGCTAGAATTTTAAAATGATTTAACCAGGTAGAATTGGTTGTTTTTGTATTTACAGTGGTAGGCTATCACATAGCAGCAGCAGCTCACAAAAGTGGCTACAGTTAAAAGATGGTGGGAGCCTATCAATTTCAATCATCATCATCAATAATAATAATAATAATACGGGAGAAACAAGACTGAGCAACCATTGAGAGAGAGAGAGAGAGAGAAGAGAGAGAGAGAGAGAGAGGCATGCAAGGCTTGTACTTTATATCAAATATAATGAAAAATGGCACAGAATTCCTGTAAGCCTTTTGTCTTCTCCACCCGCATTCCATTTCAGGACAATCTCGTTCCATACAACAGTTAAAGAGTTACGGAGCTCAGCTGGTGGCGGAAATGGGCGGTGGCGGTGGCTGCGCGTCGTTGAAATTCAAGACAGCGGCCAAGAAGATCTTTGTGCAGACGTGTGGTTCTTTCTGCCAGAGTTCGCAATCCCATGTTCTTGATGCCTCTGTCTCCCCCAATGTAAGTCTTGATTTTGCTCAGGAGATGAAATCCCAAGTTCTTTGCGGGAAATTGCAGGTTAGGAGGAGCGTGGATTTTGATTTTTCATTTTTTCGCCATTTTTCAGAGATTTTGTGATTCGCCCGATTACGCTATCCCACCGCGGAATCAGAAGAGGAACTTTTCTTGCAAGAAGGGCTGCTCGGAGATCTCGGACCAAGGTGATTCAAGCACCAGCCCTTCTTCTAATAAGGTTTGTTTTGATGTAATTTTATAATCTTGAGGAGTTGTATATATCAATGGAGTTAATTTACCAGACACTTTCAGTCATTGCATGCTCAATCTATCCGCAGTTTTTGTATTTAATTCTAAATCTACTACGTTACGGAGCAAATGCTCAACTGTGGAGCATTTACTGGGATAACGTTCATAAAGTTTGTGCATTTATGACCAAAATGTAGTTTTTACTGGAGCAGCTGGTTGGGTTCTTTGAGACTCTGTCGGGAGTAAATTATTGTAATTTGTTGGTCGAAAATTAGGAAAATCAGACACGAGAAATGTCTCGCTTGCGTTTTTCACCTCATTGTCATCTGATATGTACATCTAACAATCGAATGCTTATTGCAGCACATGTGCGCGATATGTCTTGATCCCTTGAATTATAGCTCAGGTAACAGCCCCGGGAAGGCGATATTCACAGCTCAATGCTCCCATGCTTTCCATTTTGCTTGCATCGCTTCCAATGTACGGCACGGTAGTGTCACCTGCCCCATTTGCCGTGCTCAATGGACACAGCTACCGCGCAACCTTAATACCCGCTGTTCCATCCATTACAACAAGACTGACCCAGTGTTACGGATCATCGACGACTCCATAGCCAATTCTCGAGTCCACAGGCGATCTTTCCTGCGGTCTGCACGATATGACGATGATGACCCTGTTGAGCCTGACCACACAAGTGATCAACCCCGTCTTCGTCTCTCTCTTTTGACTGCCTCTCTGGTTCCACCGAGCTTCAACTCCTGTTCATGTCTTGATTCGGGAACTAGTTCTTGCCACTGTTGCAGGGTTCTGTCCAATCATGTATCCGGGTCATCATCAATAGCAGGTTCACCTCTTGCTGCACATCTTTTTCCATCCGTTGGGGCAGAAACTCCTCCCTTTTTGTGCTCCCCAAACAATGGAGCTTATCTTTGTGTGAGATTATCGCATCAGCCTGCAACTGACTTGGTCTTAGTGATGAGCCCGAATGGGCCACATCTGAGGCTTATGAAGCAGTCCATGACATTGGTTGTTTCCTCGTTACGTCCTATTGACCGTTTAGCGATTGTCACCTACTCTTCTGCAGCATCAAGAGTCTTTCCTCTTAGGCGCATGACTTCTTATGGTAAACGAACGGCATTACAAGTCATCGAGCGTTTGTTCTATACGGGGCAAGCAGACCCAATGGAAGGGCTCAAGAAAGGAGTGAAGATACTTGGAGATCGTGTTCACAAGAACCCACGTTCTTGTATTCTGCACCTAGCAGATACTCCATCAAGATCCTACCACCAGTTTGACATGGAAATCCCGGTGAGAGTATGCCATGTGGGTTTCGGCTTCGGTGCCTCAAATGGCTTCGTCATGCAAGAATTCGAGGAATTTCTGGCAAGGACATTGGGAGGCGCAATCAGAGATATCCAGTTAAGGATTGGGGAAAGCTCAAGGATAATTAGTATTGGTGAGCTTCGAGGCGGTGAAGAGAGGAATCTTCCTTTGTATCTTGGTGAATCGGGACATATAAGCGTGGAATATAGCTACATAGATGGCGGAGAAGAAGGCGAATGTGTTAGAAGGGGTGAAATTGTCGTTCATTTTGAGGATAAAAGAGAGATTATGGAAGGCCATGTCCCCGTGGATGGAAGAATTAGCAGTGCAGAAGGTTGGGATTACCATGATCCTTTCATGGCTAGAAGATGGGCAAAGCATTTGCATGGCTATAGGCTATAAAATTTTTTCATTTGCAGTTTTTATTTATACGGTTGCCGAATTGATTGATTTCACGTAGGTTCAATCTTTTCATTTTTCTTGTTGGGACATGGCCAATGGTTATATATTTTAACTCTTCCTAGTTTCCTACATTTTTATCCTTGTCATTAATTTCTTTCATCGTTAATGTCACGCAGGATTTAATGGGTTCTACGGAAGACGGTCTAAATTTTCAGAATAGGTTAAAACAATCATGTAAATCATATTGAACTTGAAATATTAAATATTAGAATCCAAGCTCGATTCATTGAATTGATACCTTTAACAAATCATTAGGACACTAATTCATTTTCAAATTCAGGGTTGATTGAAAACTATCAAGAAATCAGAACCCGAATTCAATTGTCACTGAGAAGCCATAAGAAACAATTAAAAGAATCATACTTTATCCCCCTTCAGAGTACTATGAGACAGAAAACAAGTAGTCTAACTAAGGAGGGAGACTAATTTTAGAAAAAAGAACGAAAAACAAAAAAAAAAACGAAGAAAGATAAAGAAAAACGCCATCCTAGTTTATAATACAGATGTAGTGATGGCTCATGATGAGCAATGTCTCCTATGACTAACTTTCTTGAGGATGCAGAGCCGCAATCGCTGGCTCAGAGCTTCCAGCTTCTCAAACCTGTCCCGTTTGGCCTTCTTAGTGTCCAAGGAGGAAGCTTTATCCTTCTTCTTGCTGTCATTCTTCGGTGAGCTTAAAGAACTTTGTTGAGAATCTCGAAGAGGGGTTGCAAGCACCTTTATGGTTTTCTGCAAATCAAGTACATGAATTTGCACCCATAACCCAATAGATTGGTAAGAGTAAAAAGTTAGAGGGAGGGGGGAACTATGACAGAAGATGGACAAATACCTGATCATAGTTACTGGCACTAGTACAGTCCATAGAAGGTACGTCACTGCCAAGAGACGAGCATCGTCCCCAGCTTTCTCTATTTGAGCTTGTATATGAGCAACACTCATCATTTTGGCCATTTGGTTTATCCTACACAAACCAAAAAAGAAAAAGAACTTTAACTAAAGATGTTTGACCATGCAGAGAAGCTAAGTTGTCCAGTAAAAAAAAAGGAAATATATTGGTGTTAATTTAGCCTTTACCACCAAAGTACCTGTAAAGGCAATTCATCAATGCCGTGAAGTTCTGCATCTTCAATAGCCAGTCCACCCTGCGATAGTAAAGTAATTGTAGATACATTTATAAGACATATTTTAAGGATAAAAAAGTCAGGAAGTTATCGTAAAGACATCCGAGTAAAATCCCTTGAATATAATAGCAACTTGAACAAGAAACAGTTGAAAGTTTTACACTAGCAACTGGCGCAATGTCTGAAAGGAGGTCGGGGACAGACTTGATTGATGAAACATTACGGGGAGCAGAAGAAGAGCTCGCTGTATCAGCACTGACATTTCGAATCCCAGCAATTATCTCATACAACAGATCCTGAAGGAAAGAACATAAGTATACATCAGATAATGAGAGTACGAGGTCCACATAAAATATAGAAATAATGGTGACAAAATCAAGTCCACCATAAATGATAAGGATCAGGAGAAACTGAAAAGTAAGTGTTCACTGGCAAGCTATAGTTTAGAACAAAATGGAACTTGCCGAATATAATTTGAATAGGTGATTTAGGTACTCCTTGCAAAAGCTTATTATTTAAGTGCTTCCAAGTTTATATCCAATGAAATGTTCGAAAATTGTATGTTGAAGTACTTAATATAAACTCTTGCAAACACTAACTTAGAAATTCTGAAGATTATTCCCCATTGCTTTCACAAAATGCAAGAACAACTCATTCAGCAACCAGATCCAATGGTACTATGTGAATATCAAAAGAAAAAAGTAAAACTGCTTGAAGTATTCAATATGAATATAAACCAGTTAGATTTATACTGGGCCACCGCTCCAAAGCCAGGATCTCGCTCAGGGACACACACCACACAGTAAGCGGATATTAGAGTGAATAGACGGTATCAGTCCAAAGTTCAAGTGCCAGCGAAAGAAACATTAAAATTTCAACATTTTTAAACTTTACAATGTGTGCCACAACTAATCTTTGAACTTGGCCATCTTATTACCTTTAATGCTGTCAATATAGAAAAGAATTGACATAAATACAATACGAATATGCATTTAAAAAAAATGCAATACGTGAGATTAAAACATCTTCCAAACTTTGAATGTTGCATCGACTCTGGTCAAATTTGCATCTAAAAATGCGATACATGAGACTAAAGCGACTTCCAAACTTTGGATGTTGCATTAAGTCTGGTCTAACATTATGTAAGAACAAAGAGGGAAACCAACCAAATTATGTACATATTGTTGATATTTTGTCACCAATTCACCAAATAATGTGCAGCATATATTTACCTCGTCCATGCCAGAGTTAACCTTCAAATCTCCTAGATCATAATATTTTTCAATCTTTGTTGCATTTATAGATGGAAGCCGAGGAGGATGTAGGACATTGTAGAAGAAAATTGATACAGAGTCATAATAAAACTGGGGTCGAGATGAATTGTGATCACCCTCAAACTTGATAATATTTTTATCACCCTGCATAACCAATAAATTTGAGTGTTGCTTATTATAAAAATTTATATCATTAGACTAGCAGAAAGTTTCCATACCACATATGAGTTAAAAATAATATCTGAATGCCGAGGCTGGATAAATTTATCATCTTTTGCATGCCCAAACAAAGAAGGAATAAACGTCTTCGGTGCAACCTATAAAGTCAATTTAAAAGCAAATCGTGTAAGTACAAAGATCAGTTCAAAGCTCCTTCCACATCAGAGTACATATAAATTAAACAAGAAATGTTTAGCTGGGGCTCTAAAAGGCAATTTCATCTCATCGGAAGCGGCACATAAAAACGAGGGTCAAAATAAGCTTGCTAAACAATCCAACAGATATGTATGTACCTGTACACAATCAAGCCGCATGATATCAAATTTGGCCTTCCTCTGAATTATTCTTCTCATGTACTGGATTCCCACCTTAACCTTTAATACATGAAGAAAATGGTGGCACTAAACATTCAGAAGGAAAATGGTGAATTTAAAATCATTCTTCAGAAACTTGATAAATCTGATAAAAATGAGATATTAATCTCACTTTCACTAATATTATTTTGTATGTACACATAAACGATATACATAAATTTTTGACGAGGGAACTGAAAGAGATAAAACTGAATAAGAAGAAGCAAAATTGAGAAAAGAACAGGATATGTCGGTTAGTCAATATATTTCAATGTATTCAATATAATATAACGAGCATTTTTATCTGGATGCTAAAGATGCACAAAATTCTTACTTGAATGAATTTTCATCCAAATTAGTTAAAACAAACATAAAACTTGCAAAAGTGCATTGAGACAGTTTCATTACTAGGCATGAATATTGTGGGTCGTGCAACTTATATTGGGCAAAAAAAGAAGCGATTAGATGGTAGCATATGGCAACATACTGTAAACTTTGGAAGCCGAATTTTGTACACATCTGCAAGTTCCATCATAAGATTAAACAAATTAGAGAAGGCACTGTCTAACACCATTCCAGCTATAGAAGGATCTTCAGCTCCATAAAGAAGGCTGCAGTACATTAATGGCATTCTATTAGTGAAAAAGATGTCCCCTCAAAATGATCTGGCACAAGGGAACATAACATGCCCATATACAATCACAAACCTTGTCACAGCACCCATCGACCTCCCCCAAAGACCTATACGAGATACTTTCTCATTACTCCTCAGATATGTTACCACGACCTTCAGGTCATTTTTCTGAAAATGCCGGCAAGAAATACATCATTCATAGAAGAAACTTGAAGATTTATCAACAAAGGGAAAACTACCTCGTGCCAACCAAGACTGACATAATCCCCATCAGATAAGCCAGATCCTGAAAAATCAAGAGTGAATACAGTAATATTTGAGGGCAGAAGAACCACAGCTGCCTCATTTGCATCCGCTCGACACCCACTGCATCAGAAGAACAAACAAATAAGTTTCACAAGCTCACACACCTAGCCTCAATAACAGATAAATTTACATGACTAGGTTTTCCATTGAAAAAATACTCTCTTAAATAAGTGAGTTTATACATTGTACTTAGAAATCTACTGTATACATATCAAATGTTATCCTTCATCCCTTCATTTTATTGTTAGATTCGTTAGTTGCAATCTGGTTTCCCAACATCAATTGCCACTTCTACAAAGAAAGATACTGTTTTTGGACAGTTCTAGGGAGAAACAATTTGGTGGCAACAGGTGACAACGTTGAACCAAAAAGGTAGAATCCACTATATAAATCCAACAAAATACACCATTTATAAAACTAGCTGCAAAGCATAATCTAAGACAGAGAAAAATAAAATTCAGTAAGGTCTTAAACATCTTAAAAGTACATGTTATAATACTTCTGTTTTCCTCATTGTATTCCTATAAACGACACTCAGACTACAGGAAGTAATACATTAAGTGCATTTCATGGTATGCAGCAGAGACTATGTTCTAATGTGGTAAGCAATTGAATACCTGTTTCCGTGGCAGTAAATAACACAGGGAAGGGGAACATCCTCAGGAACATGTGAAGGTACATAATGACTACACCTCAAGATATGGCCTCTTTCATTTGTAAGCTGCAAAATCAAGCAGTCCACACTTCTGAACTCTTATACAATAAGAACTTCATCATTGAAAATGGAAACAAAGATCATATATATTCCTATTATTCATTGCAAAATAGATGTTCTGTTGACCGATGCCCGTACTTGCCTCCAGGTCTTCTCTTATGTATTTTCTTCCTCCGAGAGTAAAATCCTTTTCCCAGAGATATTGATCTGGGTTATATTCAGCCCTGATTTAAAAGCAGGTGGACAAATTTCAACAAAACTATAATGCAAGGAAAGAGCTCATATGTGCAGGCATATGCTACGAAGGATCACAATGAATGTAACTAGCAAAGTAAAGGATTTGTGGACAAAAAGGTGAATCCTTTATTTGAGGTTTAAAAGTTATCACGCAGAATAATTATTTTAAGGGACCGGAAGACTGTATATACAAGCAGCAATATACAGAACACGAGAACCTACCAAGAATCACTTGATCATGTACAATTGGAAATTTTTGTTTTTCCACTTCCTATCATTTTTATGGTTGAATAAAAGGACAATTCATATCCAAATTGTAGTACATATCACCAAGCAATTCACATAACCGCTTGGCCATAGAAAAGGCGGCAGCATACCAAGGGGATGATGAATGTGATCAAGACTCTTAATCAAGAAATGAACGGTCTAAATTTTCAATCACTTTGGAAGATAAACGATATACGATCAAGAACCACAAAATCACAGTTTTTTACTAAGCCAATAAGAAAGTACAAAAACACCAACATCCTGACAAGAAAAACAAGAAACTTGAACTAGAGAGACGAATAAATGTACCTGGGTGGCCGGATAACAAAATTAATGAACTGATCGATCATCTTGAGTGGAGAACTAGCTCAGACAGCCACTCCCAAAATGATGGGATTCATTTGTTCCCCAATTGCAAATATGGAGGCTGACTTCTGTATCTTTATTTGTCAAATATAACCAGGGGAATAAAATCCAACTAAAATTTAAGGAACTGCCTCAAATCATGAAAGGCAACAACCTAACTAGCACAACTAGACACAATCTAGACTATCATTTTTGTAATAACCTACAATAACAGAAGCCACAACACACCCACGATCAACTTTATCGAGCAAAGGATGAATCTTGAAGTAAAGATATGAAATTTATGGTTCAAGTACCTAAAATTTCCAACTTCTCAATATTTTCCTTCTATAACATCAGTAATCGACAACTTGAGCTCCTTTCAAGTCTGAATTAAAAGGGGTAAAAAAAAAATGAAAACATCTCGTCTTCAAATCCCATGTGGAAACCCAAATACAACCTAGAAATAATCTTAAAGTAGTTTAATTGAGAGAGATCTTGAAACCTAATTTTCCAAAATTCTTGAATCACGAAAAGAAAAGAAATAAGGTAAGATGAAGATTGAAAGGAAGAGTAGAGAAGGCACACAAAGGGGTTCGATCGAAAGAACTAACCCCTAAATTTAGCTAAAACAAGCTCCGCAGATGAATAAAACAAATAAATACAGACAAATATCAGAAGATAAAAATAGCAATAGAAAACAACATATTCCAGCAAGCGAGGAGGAACTGTGGTGAAATTGAAGGAAAGGAAGAATCAGGTAACCAGAGAACAGACAAAGAATTGAATTAAAGTAAGGCGGAGTCGCTAAGAGGCCTCAAGCTGCTGCTCCTGTGCCCATAATAACTGCCCCCACTGAAAAAAATGGTTTCTTTATGGAAATATATGATAATAATCAAGTAATAATTAAACCAAGTACATAAAACTAAATATGAATATTTGATTAAATGCAGACGCTTGATAGAAACTTGTTTGTGTTTTTTAATTGAAATCCATGGTCCGTTCGGGCACATCTGTTCTCCCTACTAAAAGAAATGGCACCATCATTACCATGGCAACACGAGTTGTTATAGATGGCGACAGATGAGTTACATTTACCACACGATGTACTGTCAGCATATGGACAAATCCCAACTCAGGACTCACCCTGTACACAAACCTTTCTGTTTTCCCTCACCTTTTGCATTCGCCTCCCTCTCATTTATAAGCTTCAGATCGAATTAAATTTGTGAAAAGTTCTAAGCTTTGAGTGAACTTATTAAAATATGAATATTTGCCGTTAGCTCGAAAGCAACCCAACATAAAACTTGAAAAGTTTGTCAGGTTATAAAAAAATGGCACCCACATATGGAGCTCTCGTTTTACATCCATTAATTGTTCTGTATTCGATGCCAGCGAAAGGTACTAAAACTTCCAAGTACGAGACTAACCAGACAACACTCTCCTGAGAAGTGTGGGTAAGTTTGGAGCTTCCTTACTATTGGCATGCACGAAACCTGTGACTGTACCTGTAGTTATCCCTTTTCAGTCTATTAATTACTGCATTGTATAATAAATTTCGGATAATATTATACGATCCTTCTTACAACCTACCATTCGATCTTCCAGAAGAAAATGTTGATCAAGCATCGTATAATAAGATTAAACATATATAGTAGTGTGTGTAAGGATAAATGACGGCGTATTATGCTCTTCCAGTGTATTGATCATATATTAGTTATTTGTCCGGTTTGGTTTGCACCAATCAAACATTTGTATCGATTAGTTAATTGCTCGTAGTAATATATATAGTTCTTTGTACTCCGACTGATAAATTTTTTAACTATACTCATACCCATTAACAATTATCGATCTATGGTCACCAATTACATAAAGTTCCCGGCATCAAATATCAACTTACTCATCAATCTCATTGCCATTCTGGTTAAATATGACAGGGAGTGCACTTCTTGATCGTGCAATATATTCAAGAAGATTCACCAATTAATTCTTGAAGGGACCAACCTCTACCTATAGGAATAAAAACTACAACACAAAATCCCTTTTTCTATCATGCATTCAATCGGCCGTGTCTTCTCGCATTTGATTAAGGAAACACCACTGAAATAACACCATCAATTCATTATGGATCGGAAAAGTTTTTAGTGATTTTGCTCCAACCAAGCTAGGGCGGAGTTCAAAAGATTAATAAACCTTCTATCATAAGTCGACAAGTTGTGGGAATATGAATTCCAGTTTAATTTTCAAAGTGTGTTATCTGCTTGCTTGCAGAGGAAGAATCGTACCGTCTCCATCCAAAAAGAATCATTAGTCTATTTATGAAAGAAATTTATTTAATACTAGTCACGACCTCTATAATTCAATAGATTTTAAATTACGGGGACAAGATAAGTTTGTCGTCCTTATACTGACCCCCAAATTAACAAGAATTCTCGTCCTCATGTGGATTGATACAAAAACGTGGATCTTATATACACTATTAATATATCAAATAATATGTATTATCTCATTTTATATATTATTATTGTTAATAATATGTTATATTATATATTATATATATAATTTAATATATATATGTCTAAATTTGACAAGGGAGTATCTACGACCTAAAACAAAGTAACTACTTTTTATCATAATTACCCCGCCCGAACCCCGGATTCAGCAAATAGGGATGGGCAAAGAGAACATGTGAACTTTGGTGGTTAATTGGGTATAAATGAAAATGCGAAGGGCAAATGATAATAACTATAGAAAATACTTCGACGTTATCTAGTTTTTTCACAAATTACCTTGTATTTACCTAAATTCGTTTTTTAGCCATAAAAGATGCGGTGAAGACTTCCCCTACATCCAAAACAACTCAAATCAAAACCTAATTATTGCATTTTCTTACCGCAATCAAAATCAACAATTAAAAAGAAAAATGAAAGCTCTTTGATGTCGTTTAGATCATGATTTTGGCGTTTTGATTGAGCTATATAGATCATCATCTCTGAATTTGATCGAAGGCGAAGAAACTTGGACCTAAGCTCTTCGATCGGAGCCTGCAGACTTCTTCGTTGTAATTCTCGCTTGGCAATTCAATATATCGTTGTAAATAAACCAATAAAAAGGATTTGCAGGTTAGAATTGAAGTTTCGATTTTTATGACATCCTTTTCTATGTTAACTCCATACAGTTACGTTTTCTGTGTTGTTGATTGGTTAGGTTATGTTGTCTTCGTAAATTGGTTGCCTCTCGGTCCCTAGGGTTCCGTAAGTGAGGGCAGAGTACTCCGTTTGTATTTTTCCTTGATCTCTCTTCCATTTTGCTTATTTCTGAGTTTTTATATTGTTATCTGGTTACAAAGATCTTTACTTTTCATACCGAAAATAGATTTCCTTTTGTAATTCGTTTCATTTTGTCGTTTGTGGTTTTCTTTTGAATTGTTAATGCAGCAGGATTAATCATAGATTCATTATCCATAGACGTTCTTTTCTTCAATAATCCTCTAGTGCCTTTGTGTGTTGTTGGGCCGGTTGTAGTTTGTAGTTCAAAAATTTATCCTCTCCAATCAGAAGAATGTCTAAGTTTTCTTTGAAGTCTGAGGGTTTCTTTCCGCATTTGAGTAACTGTATCCGTTGTAAATGTTATAATTGCATGTGGTGCATGCTTGCAGCTAATAGCTATCGAATTTGCATACTTGGAGATGTCCTTTCAAGAGGAAGAGATGGATTATGCAGCTGGTGACTATGACATGGGTGAAGTAGAAGAAGATATGTATTTTGCTGGTCGATTAATGGGAGATTCGGAGTCAGAGGAGGAAGAGGAGGATGAATATGACAATTTGGTCAGTTTAATCTGCCCACAAATCTTGCAAGCACTCTAAATATTTTGTTGTTGATTTAATAGTTTTCCCGTTATCGTTTCCCATGGAATATGGATGATACAAACTAACTGAGATGTGGCATTAGGACAATAAGATCACCGATACATCTGCTTCTGAGGCACGGAAAGGAAAGGACATCCAAGGCATCCCATGGGAGAGGCTAAGCATATCTCGTGAGAAGTATAGGCAGACTAGACTAGAACAGTATAAGAATTACGAAAATATACCCCAATCTGGGGAGGGATCAGAAAAGGTAATTGTCAGTTTAAATGGTTGCAGTGATGTGGTGACTAGTTTCGAAACTCTTGTTGGCACATAAGTGTGTAAGTCTTGCTTTTGATTTAACAGGAATGCAAATTAACAAGAAAAGGTGGAGTGTATTATGAGTTCTGGCAGAACACAAGATCTGTCAAATCGACTATTCTTCATTTTCAGGTTAGACGATATTTTCCGCTCTTGCCTTTATTCTTGTTTCCTCTGATGAATACAATTGAAGTTTTTGATTATGCTTCTGAGATGTTGAAGATCTGAAGTGAGAAGATTCTTGAAGAATTGTCAATTATTAACCTTTCAGGGCCATTATTCTCCACAGTTTTATTAATACTGGGATCTGGCCAATGATTTGAATGATCATGATGCTTATTTGTCATTTCATTTCACATGCCAGTCTTTCCTTTCATTATTTGAGTGATGTGATTAATGATGATTTTGTCTTGTATTGTAATACAGTACAAGTGTTATGAAAATAAAATATGATGTAATTGAGTTAGAGTTACACAATAAGATCTAACGCTACTGAAAACCAAGGTCCATATCCCCTGGAAATTATCCTTGGATCTTGCGTCTCTGGTTACTTGTTGGTTGCTTTGTTGATATTGAGTAAACTTGTAATTTTCATGATCCTTGTTTGCCTTTGCAGTTGAGGAACCTGGTTTGGTCAACATCAAAGCATGATGTTTACCTCATGTCGCATTACTCAATCATTCACTGGTCGTCATTGAGTTCCAAAAAGACTGAAGTTCTTAATGTTTCTGGTCATGTGGCTCCTCGTGAGGTGCATAAATCTGATTGGGTTATTTGTTTTCACTTATATCCTTTTTTTCTTTTCACGGAATTATGATGGCTATACCAATTTATCTCTCTTTTAGAAACATCCTGGAAGTTTGCTGGAAGGATTTACTCATACACAAGTAAGCACCCTTGCAGTCCGTGACAATTTGTTGATTGCCGGGGGATTCCAGGGGGAGCTTATTTGCAAGGTAATATTCTCCTTATTCATTGATGTAAGGAATGTCTTAGTGTGTGTTTATCAGACGATACATGGTGTACATGGTGTATCCGCTGCTATAGATCAATTTTGTCATGTTCCATTTCCTCTTATCGGATGATATCATTGATAGAAACAAGTTTATTTATTAAGCATGCAATTTGGTAGAAGTCCCAATGAAACCCTGTTTCAGCTAATTGTCCCTTTTTCTTTTTTCATTCACCCTTAAAAAGGAACAAGTGACATTAATTGCCTCAGTAATCATGTCTGATCTTAACTTTTTCAGTACTGTGCAATAGAGCTACTATGATTGGAATGACAATTGTTGCTTCTTGATAGCTAGATGATATTTTGAAAGAGTGACTGACTATTTTGTGATTGATGTAGTATCTTGATCGACCTGGGGTTAGCTTTTGTATGAGGACAACTTATGACGATAATGCTATCACAAATGCAATTGATATCTATGGCAGTCCAAGGTTAGCCTTTCCATTTTTCTCACCAAAGTAATTTTGTACTGTAATGCATTGCAGCATCGGCAGTTCCTACTATCTCTATGTCAAACTAATGGGCTTAAATAATTATCAGTGGTGCTGTTCATTTCACTGCTTCCAATAATGACTGCGGCGTGCGAGATTTCGATATGGAGAGATTTCAGCTTGTTAAGCATTTCTCTTATCCATGGCCTGTAAATGTAAGTTTAATTGTGTGCAAATTGTTATTAAGTAGACAACATTCCTTTTTTTTCCCCAAATGGCCATGAAATTTGACTTTTTTGTTGCTTAAGCTGATCTGCTTCGGCTATGTGAGTGGGCATAATCGTCCTCTCTGCGATTGTACAATTTATGTCATCTTTCATGTCCTAGGGCTCCTAGCGCCATGTGGTTACTCCTTCATTCTTGTTTTAGAGGAAGCTAATTACAAGAGGGGTATGACATGGTGCATTAGTATTGAAATCATGCATTCTTCACATGCCTTGTGATTGTATATTCGTGATTGGGGAGTTAAAAGTTATTTATTATATTTATGAGTTTTGGATGTTCAATCGACATCAAGCTTGAATCATATATATCTGCTAGAAGCTCAGTTCTGCTGCCATGGTGGCTAGGCGACAGTTAATGATAAAGTCCCTCATTTGAAGATGGTTGAGTTTTCTCTATCTTAAGTAGCCTAGATGTTTGTGGAGCGTTAACTGTGCAGGCCTTGCCTAATTTCTTGATTGTAACTGGTAAATAGATGAGTTTTTGTTGGGTACAGTTCAGTTGATTGGCTGGTTTGACTTTTTTTCTATCTTTCTCGATGTTTGGCTAGATTTCTCTTGCTGCAATAATGTGAAATGGTAATATGTTGGTTTATTTGCAGCATACTTCTCTTAGTCCGGATGGCAAAATAATTGCTATTGTTGGGGACAATCCTGATGGCATGTTGGTGGATTCACAAACTGGAAAGGTTAGCATTTTCCTTCTTAAAATTGTGTTGGTCGGGCAAAACAAATACTGAGAAGGTTCTACGTGGGCTTTCTGGTCTAAGTTGCTGTTGGCTGGCTTAGAAAATATTGTTGGTCAATTATTCCTTTTTTACTTCTTTATTTTTTGCGAGGGGCTATATTGTTGACTCCTGTTTGTAGGCTATTGCGCACATGCGAGGGCACTTGGATTTCTCTTTTGCATCTGCATGGCATCCTAATGGGTACACCTTTGCCACTGGAAACCAGGACAAGACTTGCCGTGTATGGGACGCACGGATGCTGTCTAAATCAATTGCTGTACTCAAGGGAAATCTTGGTGCTATTCGTTCCATCCGTTTTACATCTGATGGTCAGTTTATGGCTATGGCTGAACCAGCTGATTTTGTTCATGTGTATGACGTGAAGAATGGATATGATAAAGAGCAGGAGATTGATTTTTTTGGTGAGATCTCTGGAGTCTCATTCAGCCCTGATACAGATTGTCTATTCATTGGGGTGTGGGATCGTACCTATGGAAGCCTCCTTCAGTACAACCGTTGCAGAAACTATTCATATCTCGATGCGTTAATATGAATAAATTGATTTGTTTTTGTGAGTTCGTGCATGCCGTGTTGGTGAAAAGGCAGGTGGCATACCTTGTTGCATTCTGCGAGACAAGGGTTGGAAGCCCTCTTTCTTAGTGTGCTCCTCTGTCCGTCCAACGTGACATGCTTTCAATAAGGCCTACTTGTGCTAAAGAATGAGTGTTACAAAGCCCGTGATGCAATTTGATTCGGCATTACATGAAATCCTTATCTCAGTTCCTCTGAAAGATGTTACAATGTGTTGTGTATATGCAAATTCATCTGTACTTTTTTAACCTTTCTGCAGTTATTAGGGAGAGGATACTACCTATCGATGTTAGTGCTCATTGTTTATATCCATTTACTTCGTACTGCGAAAGCAATTGTCTGACATGATGTTCTTTGCTTTTTAAATACGGTAATGAATCAACCACTATAAAGATGATACAAAAGTATGTATTAAACTCCACTTAATTATTTTGGGATGCTGCTTTAAAATCGATTATTCTCCATTCACATCATTTATTCGCATATATCCATCCATGTGGCAGAGAATGCTGTCTTCTTCTATTTGTAGTTGTTGCACACAATCTTCAAAGGCAGCTAACAGTTCCGGACTAAATACCGTGTCCTCCCCACCCTCCTCTTCTCTTGTTTTCTTAGTTTTCATGTCGTTGTAGCTTCCGAACTTTGGGGTTTCATAAGTTCCAGGAGAGTAAACTTGCCCTTCTGCTTGTTTCCACCGTCTCACTCCTGTGATGGCAGGGAACTCTACCGCTGAAACATCAAGTGATTTAAGTACCTTTGCTGCCGCTTTCCTTTTCCAACCTGACTCATGTGTATTGTCTCCTTCCACTGGATAGAAACTGCCTTCACTCAGATCGTTGAATTCTTCCTTCACAGTTTCATTCTTGAGAAATTTTTGGTCTGATGATTTAAACTGGTGGGATGCATGAATATCTTCAAAAGACTCAGTGTTTCCTGTATTGGATTTATGAATTCTTTCTAGTAAAGCATCATATTCCTCCACAGTGTGAAAGCTTCTGGACCCTCTCAGGCTCTTCTCTCTCCAATCTAACTTAATTTCATTGAGCCCTTCAGCAGTTTCAAAACTCATACCGGACAGTTCTTTCTCCCTCGACATTTGATAGCTTTTCGATCTTGTAAACTTGGCATAAGTTTCAAGCTCTCCATCGAAATCTGTACTTGATTTTACCTCTGCTGTACTTTTGATATCTGGGATCAAATCCAATGCTTTAACAAGATATTTGGTTCCAAGATCATCATCAATGGATGGCAAAGTGAAACTGCTGGCTCTGAGTTCATTTGTTCTGGTTTTGGCTGAGGAAAGAATGGAAAAAAGCTGGTCATTTCCATTTTTACAAGCAAAAATATCTTCCCAAGCTAAATTTGTGTTCTGGAACCCATGATTCAGCTCTTCTCTGATGCTCATCGATCGAGCTATCGCTTTGGAGCATATGCAACCCATTCTTTGCCTGCTCAATTTGTGGTACAAAATTAAGTATGCAACACAACTGGAAATATCAAAGCATACGGTTTATCTTCATTTCATAGCCTCAAAACCTTCATCTAGTGCTGGATTTCTTTCATGGCTGCTTCCTTTCATACTTTTAACTACATATAAGTCCAAGATTCCAAGTTTAATTTTTATTTCTACCGTTTTCAATTTAGCACGGGGCTCGATGGCACCGAAAACATGTCAAAATTCCATATTCAAAACGATCCTAACATTAAATGATGAATGATGACCGAAAACTAATAAAAAAAGGCTGATATGATTAAATAGTTAAAATATAAAGTCCATACCTGATCAAAGCTGCAACCGCAAATTTGAGGGAACTGATTGGGATTCTGAAAATCAAAGGTAACCTGATTTTTCAGACATAATTTCTGGGTCAAGATTCAAGAACTGGACACAGTTAAAATAAACACCTTTCTGTTCTTCAAATCTGAAATAAAAATGCTGTTGAAAATTGAAGAGTGTAGCATTTTAAGGGCTAAAGAAAGGTCAATGTTCGACTCCTCCAAATTATTTCAACTTTTTCAGACCAATACAATTGCAAATTGCATTCGACCATCATCCAATAAAGTTTGAACAGAGACTATTTTATATTATTACACGTTACAGAGACATCATGTTATAGTATTTTTTTCAATCCTCATGCCCTTATGGACCAAGAAATGTTAAGGTCGACATCTCTCCACTGTTTGTTGTTGCTGCACCCCAACTATACAGTTCCACCAATTATGGCAGACATTATTTAAATCTCTTAAGAAAAGGGTCTTTGTCATAGCGACATAAAGTGGCCTAAATTTGACAGCATCGGGGTGGGGATGCGAAGGTCGAGTTTATAGCTAAATACTAAGATTTTAAATTTGGAATATACTTTCGTGTTTGAATTCAATATAACGTTGGAGTTGAAGAGGAAAAATATATAAGTAAGGATTCCTTTCAAGGCTAAAGTGGAAAAAGAAAAAAAACGTCTCTTGACCTTCCTACCGTCGGGGTCCGGGGTTCGTACTCCTCTACGAAGGGAAAAATGGTGTTTTCCGAAGGTGCGGGAGGCTCATTAACTGGTCTGCACGATAATAAATATTCTGTTTAACATTGATTTAACAATATAATTGGGGATATATAAAATTTTGTTATAATGAGTTATAAGTTTCGTAGTGGAAAGATTCTCTCTCACCCGTGTCTATGCAGGAAGGGTGTAAATCAATGCCTGATTTCCACAGAAAATGCTTGACTCGTATGCATCCACGACCTGAACGTGTCGAATATCGAGATCGATCATGACAAAAATTGATCACATGCCTTGGCTTGCATTTCCTTTTATTCTCAATCTCTGCTTTCTTCGGCTTTTTAATTGTATATGTCATTACCTCTGTATTAAACTAAGACACAAGATACTATTTCTCAAGATACTATTTCTCAACTTCTATGAAATCTAGATTTGGATATTTTCTTTTTCTAAAAAAACGGAATTTCAGTGTTTTATAAGACCATATCCCATTTAAAATCCTTCATTAAAAATTAATTATGAATTTTCCTTTGGTTCAGGTCAGTATTCATTTAGGAAAAAAAAACTTAAATTGTCATAATAAAAACATTACACTCGTACTACAGTAGCTTAGCACCGACGGTGAGAAATCAATACATATATGTATAGTTTTTGTTATGCTATTTAGTATTTACTGTAAAAAGAGTTTAAATTAAGTCTATTAAATCATTATTATATCTGTTGTCTTTGTTTAACCCTCTGTTCACCTCTTTTCTAGCGATTTCAAATTTCATTACTCAAATATTTAGCACATCAACACATGCAATATTTAAGTGATCGCTGATAATCTCTTATTTCTTATTTTTTGCTTGTGTCACTAATATTTAAAACTGTATATTTATCCAAATTATATATTTTATTCTCTATTTTCTAGGTTATAACATGAAAAAAATCTATAGCACTTTTCGAGAGACAAAACCAATTCGATTCAGACCAACAATCCTACATGTAAGAGTAGGGAGATCTATCAACTTCGATCGTTATTAGTATTATTATTATGTTTTAAACAATCATAATTATCACCATTATTATATCTTGCATGCAAGATACAAATATTCAAAATTTAAAAAATTTTGAAACGAAAGTCAGAAAAATTGATATAAAAAATGATATATAAATTATCTACTATTAACATATAACAACAGAAGCTGCAAATGACTTATAATGTATGGTTGAAATTAATAACACTTGTACTTTAATTTATATCAATCATCTTTCTAAAATGAAAGCCACGTATAATGAAGCACACATCAATTCCTTTCCAATATTATCATCACAATAAAGGGACAGCAAATGCCATCACATCCAACTGCCTACTTAGCGACATCCACCGGCTGCGAACCCGATTCTTGAACTGGCGACGTCATAAGTGATATCGAAAGTCTGTTGCTGTGTGTTGCCGATGATAACAGTACCCGAGCTGGATGCAAAGGCCAAGCATGTGGTACCTTTTTCCACCTCTATTATAATGTTGTGGGGACCCAGTTTTAGGTCCGCCCCGCCTTGAAAGATCAGTTCAACCGAAGGGATAGCTGTCGATATTTGATCGAAAGTGCCATAAAAACATGCATCAAGAATGGAGAAGGATGGAGCAATCTTGTATTTGGTGGATACGATCTTAACGAACTCTTGCTTGAGTGCAGAGTACACAGGTGCAGATAACCGGGATATCGTGGTGCCTGAATCTATGATGGTGGGGGAGCTGTATCCGGATGATCCAACTGCTAATGATTTGCCAGACAAATATATGGCCGAGAGCTTTATAGAATACAGTGAAGAATCCCCTGCTAACAGTGGAGTGAATTTGTGCGCCGAATTTGACGCTGTTCCGATAGATAAAAAGCCTCCGCTGCCAGTATTTCCTAGGAATGTTGATGTTGGGAGGCAATACGAAAAGACTCTGCCATATTTTGTAGATAGTTGAGATAGCGTGGAAAGACTATCTTTTCCAAGGCCGATGAGGCCAGCTGACCTCCCGAACAGGCCGTTGTTGTCTTGTCCGCATCCAAACACGAAACCAGGGAGTGATTCTGAGCCGAAGGTCAGCGTGTCTCTGCTGAGATATCCGACGGAGAAGGATTGATCTCCATATGTAGCCGAGTATATGCATGTATTTGAAGCCGTGCACATAGGACTGTTTAGAGTGGCAACCTTCAGGGAAGAGCACTGACTCGTTCCACAGGGTAGCTTCTGATATGTTCTAGAAGCCGAGGGGTCAAAGCGCGAACCGGCCTGAGGATGACAATAGACCAAACAGGGCTCACACTGAACCCAGGAGAAGGAGCTGCCCGTGTCAATAATAACGTTGTAATATGTTGGAGGAGTTCCCAGACCTATTTTGGTGTAGTAATTTGAGATACCGATTGGTATACCCGGATTCAGAGGTACCTTGACAGATTTTTCATCAATCCAGCTTTCCGATCCTTGTAAAATGGAGGAGGAAACAGGATGAACTGTTGTCGAGTTTTTGTGATCAAGTCTGGAATTTAGAAACTTGACACGTTCTTCATCAACAGCAAGTGTCTCTGAGAAGGGCTGAGCCGTCTGAAGCGAGTTAGACCCTCCTCGAACATGATATAATGGTAGGTGCAAAACCGGAGGACTTAACCGTTCAACTTCTGCACAAGACAGATACTAAAAATGAAGAACTGATGTTCTCAAAGAACAAAAAGATATCAACATTCGATTAGATATTTCGAATCAAATTAAGGCATGCACGAGTAGGAGTTAAAATACCTTGAATTACTCTACTCGAAGATGTTCTTGAGAGCAAGATATATAAAAACAGAGGAGCAAGAAGTTCCATTCTAACTCCTCAGATGTGCTGCTAATGCTTCCATATTTTCCCGAAACAATAGAGGATTTAAAGAGCACTTTTTTTTGTTTTTGCCTGGTATTGATTGGCCAGGGGCTTGAAATTACATATTAATCCATCCTTACAGCCTTTAAGTAAGAAGACTAAATGCAATGGTTGAGGTTTCTATTATGTCTTAATATAGGGACCCATGTCTTTAGTTCTGAAGAAGACAGTATGAAGATTCCTTAGCGATAACTAATCTCTTTATCTTTCTGGCGATTTCATATGTTTATTTTACATTAGATAGATAGACATGGAGATAGAGAGGGTAGGTGACAAGTCATTGACATTAGGTGCCTTCATGTTATTGCGTAATATGATGTTTATACCTGTTAACCGTGGAAAGTTTCGGCTATGGTACTTACAGATACATAATCTGGTTAGATTCTTAAATGGTCATTATGAATGGCTTGATTTGAAGTTGCTTGCTCCGAATGACCGACAGACTTCTTCATCCATCACAAGTAAATTCGACTCTGATTTTCCAAGATTATCCATATGATAGTTTCTTTCACTAGCTAATGCAGGAATTAAGCATGTAAATGTTTACACACAACTTTCCCTGATGTACACAAAAATGGTTCGAAGGGGTAGGGAGTTTCGATAATAGCCATCATACTTTTGCAAATTCGGGAACTGGTGGATATTAAATAGCGAGCATGGTGTTTGATCACAGTGTATTGAATAACTTATTGACAATACGAAGTGAAGTGTGGTCAGTAATTTACCAGTGGACATACTGACATACCTGTACTGAAACAATACAACGAAGTTGAGTGAATCATATGAAGTTAATATCAAATTTCATACGAGGCAAATTGGCTAGAGTTGATGCCTGTGCCTGTGAGCACAGCCTTGTAAATAATTCATGCCATTTTTTTGAATTAAAGTAAACTTTGAAAAACATGTGGAGACAAGTTAAAAGTTAAGAGTTTGATTATATCAGCAACTATGTAATTAATTTTTCTTTTACCATGAATTTTACCTATATATACTCATCTATTCTTTATTCCAAAATCACATCAAAAACATAAATCCTCTCTGCTAATAGATTTGATTTAGAGGATTTAGCGAGATAAGGAGTGTTTATCCTTAGAAGGAATATGATTAATGAGAAATTAGTGAGTTTGTATTATTCATTCTTTCGTTATCTTTGTTATTAATAAAGTAGTGATCTCCTCGAGTGTTTTAAGTAGACGTATCCTATTATTGGGTTGAACCACTATAATTATTGATGTTCATCTTGTTTAATTTGTTAGTTATATTCTTGTGATACTCTGCCGTGGTGCTACATCAAATTTATATTAATTTCCATGATATCCCAACAACTTGTATCAGAGCTATGCTCTTAAATACTATAGAAGTCCTAGTATGCTCTATGGTTGCAACTTAGTCTGAACTTTCACGTCAGAAAAGGTTTTCTAGATAGTATTAGGGAAGTAATACTTGTGTCTGAGTTTGACGATAAACTCGTTCACAGCAGTAACAAAAGATGGAGTTACGCACAAACAAAATGATTATCCTTAATTGCTCTAACTATTAAATTTGGAAGAGCAATATGAAATATCTCCTATCGGTCACAAAGATGCACCCGCGGATGTTCAATTAGTCTAAACCATATGATAAATCAGATGTCAAATGGATCTTTGAGCATAAATAAGTATGTGGGTACATACCACAATTTGTTGATGACAATTTGTATAATCATATTTGTGACGAGACTCATGCTAGTTCACATAGGACGATTTTGGAGACCTTATATGCTTTCAAAGTGGCAACAACAAAATTATTCTACCTAAGCAAGCTAGTTCCAGTCCAGTACAAAGAAGGAACCTCGGTGGCAAATACCTGCAAAAGAGACAGAAGCTGCTCCTTCGTGCAACCCTTTTCTGTCAATGAAAGGTGTTGAAAATGGGAGAAACCCAAAGGACGTGTGGCAGCAATCTAGCTATTGGATTACAAGACTGCGTTTGATGTAATTAACTTCAAAAGTCAAGAAACAGGGCAGGCAACAAAAAATCTTGAAAACATTATTATTGCATGCATGGCCTTAAACATAGAATCGAAATTTCCCTTTCTCATTCTTCATTAATCCATTCTAGCTGAAGGATTGGGTTACTTGGGTTCAGAAAGTTCCGGCAAAAAGACTGTGAATGAAGAGAAAACATGGGGAAAAAGAGAAGAGAGACCTGTACCTTTTTTGTGCCTGATCAATGGTAGATTTGGGCAAGAGGACTGAGATGTGTCTCTTCGGAGAAAATATCTCCATCCAAGGATGTAAAAACTCGATCAAATAATTAAAGAATTCGACCATGACAAAAGATTGGACCGAATGATGAAAATATCTATAATGACGAAAAACTTGAGTAGTTTCCGCAAAAATCGACTCCAACGATGGAAAACGCTGCTCAATGATATAAAACTCGATCTAAACTCGATCAAATGATGAAAATTCGACTTATATTATCAAAAACTCTACCTAATTTTATTTTATATTTTATATATTATATTTTGTATAGTAGTTATATTACATATCAAATATTATCTAATTGATCTACCAAGTCGAGACAATCTCAAATCATTTTCATTTTATTTATTTAAATTAACAAACATGTTAAAAAGACTAATTACCATTAAACCAAACAATTGACCAAAATAAAAAGTGACCACCTTAGAAATCAAATAATCCTGTATATTTAACCAACCCGCCGATCACTCGTCGGAGATGCCTACAAGAGGCTGCGGTGGGAGAAGTGGAGAGAAAGATGGCCCATCGAGCTGTGATCTTGGGACTATAACAAAGCCCAAATCAAACAAAGTGGACTTACTTTACAGCCCAATAATGAAATCAAATTTTATATACAAAATTAAAACTAAACCGAAATTAAACCGATATGATCGAATTTAAATAAAAATAATTTATATTATTTATAAAAATTAAAATTAACAGAATGTTAATCTATACAGGTTGATCCAAAAGTGGATCTGCAAATACCTATTGATCCAAGATTTATGATGATGCAACAGCACATTAAAACTTTTATTATAATTGCAACATATTGTATCGCTCAATGAGATTTGAAGCTCATCGGGTTCAACCATGTATGTGCTTCATCTGTTGGTCTTATCCGATACAATGAAATAAAATATGAAATTGAAGAATAAAAAATGGATATGAAATTTATATGAAAAACTTTTAGGATAAAACCATATTACAATGAAAAGATATAGGTATAAGACTCACCGTGCTTCCAAAAAGACATACTTACATATAATTCTCAAATATGTGTGTATATATATATATATATATATATATATATATATACATATATATATATATATATATATATATATAACACACACATAAAAATACACTTTCCCATGTTCTCCTTCCTTAATGGTGCAGTTATTTCTTAGCACTCTGGAGACTGCAGTTGATCAATAGCTGGAACTAGTGCATTTTTTCTTTATTAATTTGCTTGTTGATTATCTGGAAGTTGGCATATTTCTTGCTTTCAAATTCGTGAACCCTCAATACAAGCATCATGTTCTCCTTAATCAACCCCTATGCCGTCCACAGTCCAGTTAGGGATGGATATAGCAGCCTAGCTAGGAAAATTAAAAACATAAGTTTCTTCCCCTATATATATGTATCCATTCAATTGGTTCTTGCACAAACGGAAACAAAAAAGAAAATAATAATAATAAGAAGAAGAATAAGAAACTGGAGTTTGCTCCTCATCATTGCCACCATGAAGAGCTAGCTTATCAGTGAAACTCAATGATATATGTTAGATATGTATTTGCCCAAATTCAATTAGCATATACAATTTGATGCGACTTTAATTTCTCGTGCCATATCTGGTCAATACTAGAGGTATTGGGGACACTCTCCAGCCTACTTCCCACAAGCATGTTGCTTGTGTTGGCAGGCACATTTACTTTGATGCTTTGAGCCCATCAATAAACCTTCACCAGCTCATTAAGGTTTCATTGGAATGAAAAATAGTAACAATTTTTTTAGAACTATTTCTATACTTTTTGAAACACGGAAGTAATATATATAACATGCCAGAAGATGGGAGGTTTACATAACTTTACTGGTTTATACTTAAATACACGAGAAAAAAAGTTTCCCCTCAATAAATCAGAGGTACCATATTCCTTTTGAAGCTTTAATTTTAATTTCATGTGCTGTGAGATTCAACTGCTTGCACGACGTTATATGTAAATGATTTAGAAATATATGAGAGATGAATATCAACAAGTTGTGAGTGATAATAAATGTATTGGGGAATTTCAATAAATGTTGTTGAAGAATAGAAGTTTCTGATTACATGAATTCACTTATCCCGGTGGTACCTTAATCATGGGATCTATATATATAAATATATATATTCAACGCCCTCACTGATTGTGATGCAAAAGCAATCAGATTCGTTAATCCATTTCATTAATTAGTAATCCAGCTGGGTGGCTTATTAATGTCGAAAACTATTCGTGAAGGCGACGGCACTTTTAATTATGATATAATATATATATATATATATATATAATTGTAATATTAAGTCTCTGGATTTATTAACACATGCAGTAATTATGCAGCATAGCTTGCTTAATTTTGTCTACGTGTTTGACCATCGATCCGTTTTGTTGATTTTTAAATAATAGGCGTTCGTGATATATCTATCTATCTAGATATATAACTAACCAGTTTCGTTAAAACATTGCACATCATATTGGAGTGTTCATAGATGTGTCATTTTTTGTCCATCATATATTCACCAATATTATGTGTATATAGTTATATATACAAATATATATATGACATTAATCAGAAGTGTTATTTATTGACATCATCTATGCATAAACTCATATTTATAATTATGAGTTTCTAATTTTTTTAATATTTCATGTCTAAGTTTCTAAATTTTTTAATATTTATAAGAGCATATCTCTTGTGAGACTGTGCGATATAATCATATCGAAAAATAACATTTCGACATAAAAAATTCACATTTATGGGATAGATCATAGATTCAGCAAACGAATTTGACGCTTGAAACGAGTTCAATAGTTTGTGTGATTTATAATAATCTACAATCATCTCCCAATAAACAAGAAAGAAGCTTTGATTTTTCGAATAGCAAGTTTTCCATTTTTGATTTTGTTGACTATCATTTTATGGTTTTAGTCCGTAACCTGCTTTTGTTTTCCAAATTTTTTCACCAAATTACCGGCATGACATCAGAATTGAGTATATGTCCTAGCAAAAAGAACGATTTTGTCATAGAAAAAATTGTGATACACAAAAAATGATGGTGTGATGTTTGATATTACTGATCTGTTATAAAAAATAACTAAAATTGACAATTAAAATACAATTTAATTGACTTAAAGTTAATTCATTGACGATATGATGAATAAATGAATGAAAATTCGATGATCAAAAGTATAATTTGTCCCGATCAAGAATCTTAATGCTAAGCGTGGGAATCCATTTGGCTCTGAAACAAAAGAGCGGGGAGAATAATAGTTTAAGGTAATCGAGGATATGCATGGGGTTTAGGTTTACATCTCACGGACTTTAAGGATTTGGGCTCTCTTGTTTTACGCTTCTTTCACGTGTTAATCCCCTACTTCCACCTTCAAACGCTCTATATTTGTTACTTGTCGGC
The DNA here is from genome assembly GCA_001598015.1 of Dorcoceras hygrometricum. Classification (NCBI taxonomy): domain Eukaryota; kingdom Viridiplantae; phylum Streptophyta; class Magnoliopsida; order Lamiales; family Gesneriaceae; genus Dorcoceras; species Dorcoceras hygrometricum. The sequence goes on from KV006337.1 coordinate 200,151, forward strand.
CGTTCCAAAATAACCCAACTATTTCAAATCTTTATATTTTATATAATACATACATACACACAACTCACCCAACTATTTCATATCTTTATATTTTATATAATTAATATAACACACTAGCTACTCACTCGTGCATCCAGCATGATTGTTTTTCATACACATCAACTTCACGAAATTATTGGTCAGCATTTTTTTCTTTGATCAAGATTCAAATATGTAGTAGTGGCTTGATACTCATCTGTCAAATTTAAACAATATTCATTTCGAGATGGAAAGATCCTAGCGCCATCAACTTTTAACTGGAAAAAATTGGGAGAGAACCCTGATTAAAATCTTTTTCATACTGGAGAGGGTTAGTTCTTCTATGAAAAGGAGTTTGACCAGAGTTATAATAAGAAATTTTCATGTAACAAGGAAAAATAATTGTTATGATCTACAAGAGTTAAATTTCTTGGCTCAATGGAGCGGATACATTCAAAATATCACAGTTCGTCCAAACGATGCAGATTATGGCACAAGATTAATTAAATTATTTGTATATGAAGGAGCTCTAACTTGGTCAAATAATTTCGGAATTAATTTCTCAACATGTTGCCTGTAAAAGGGAAAGTGGCAGTGGAATTTCAATAGAAATATTGAAATTATTATTTTCTTCAGTCAAAGTTTTCCTTGTAACAAGTTGGCTAATCCACATACAGACAACCGATCAATAAAATGCCATTTTATTTTATGTCCTCTTGTATGTACACAAAATGTGATTCTATGTGGTTTCTTGGCAGCAACCAGATTAACTAATAAAATTTTAGCTGTATGTCCACACCTTATGCAACACTTACGCTTGGAGAAAGGAATAATTGGAATGAAATAAATTCCATTATTCTTATCTTGACTCTGACCCGGCCCGTACGTGTATATGTCTCTATCCAAATTTCGTCACATATGTAGCTGTAAAATATTGTAAAAATCAGATTATTAAATTTTTTAAAGATATGAGTAATTGACAGTGGAGCAGATATTCATGATTTATCTGCGGCGAATTTTGGGATGAATAGGTCTCCGGTTCAACCAGCATTTATTTAATTCATTATATCTAATAATTGTATACTTTTCACTCCAGCTACATGAAATACAGCCCCTAATTTCTATTATAACAGTAAAACCTTCGTGTCTTCTTCATTCAATTGAATAAAATAATCCTCCTAAATCCTAACCCTAAGTTCTAATTTTTTTATAGAAATAAACTGAATACATGCTTCTTTGTTCTTAGTCACAATAATATATTAATCTAACTTAAATTTCACCTCTCTATATCAGTGTGTGTTCGGGCTTCTTTTTAACACCACTCGAATTGTGTGCATTTCACCCGCAAAAGTTGGCTGATCGATCTTCTTCTCCTATATGATCACTTGCTTGTCCTTTACCTTTTGCATTGAAGAAAATTCAAACCCTAATCAAGAAAGGTTAGCTTCTTCCGTCTGTTCTTCTCTCTTGGGAAAAACATGAACAAGTTAAATATAATTTATGTGCAGTAAATTCAGGTGCCTGTGTTCTTTGTTGGGTCGTTCCCTCCTGGATTTTTCTGCTCCATTTGCTTCTGTTTTGTCTTTGTTTCGCCGACGAAAGATGAAAAATAACTAGTAATACTTTGGCAACCTTAGAAACTTCAGTTTAACGCTTAGGGTTCTGAGACACTAGGAGGAAAGCCTACCTGTCTCCTGTCAGCTTTCTTGCTTTTATCATGAAGGAGTAGTCCATTCATTCATTAGCTAGGGTTTTGGTGCTTCCTTTTTTCTTTTATAAATTTTACGTACTTTGATCCTTATGCATGCGGGTGGGACATTAACCTGCAGATCTAATCAAACATGATGCGAGGAAACGGGGAGCTATCGGTACCACCAGGATTCCGATTTCATCCAACAGACGAGGAACTATTATATTACTACCTGAGGAAAAAGGTGTCCTATGAACCCATCGACTTGGATGTTATCCGGGAAGTCGATCTCAACAAACTTGAGCCTTGGGACCTCAAAGGTTGACCTTCAAAATCTTTTCTGTTTTTTCTTTTTGCATCCTATATATGTTCATATTCATTGTGTATTGATTGAAACAATGATGGCGGATGCTGCAGATAAATGTAGGATCGGGTCGAGTCCCCAAAATGAATGGTACTTTTTCAGCCACAAAGACAAAAAGTATCCCACAGGAACAAGAACCAACCGGGCCACCGCAGCAGGTTTCTGGAAGGCGACGGGTCGGGACAAGGGGATCCACCTGAGTAGTTCCAGGAGAATTGGTATGAGAAAAACCCTCGTTTTCTACACAGGACGAGCCCCTCATGGATGCAAGACTGACTGGATCATGCACGAGTATCGTTTGGATGATGATGTTAATGCTCAAATCCAGGTACATTTGTCTAACTTTTAAGTATTATATTATATTTGCTTTTTGTATTATCATGTGACTTTTATGTTTAAATCGTATATTCCATTACCAGTACATTTACTAATATAATAAATATATGTCAAACACAAATTGCATCAATAACTAGATAAATATATTTCAAACACAAATTACATCAATAACTAGATCGATGAATCCACATAATTTATCAAAACAATGATAATCTGTGGGAGTACAAATGGAACTCGCATGTTATATGATACGAAAAACTGCAGTTATTTCTCCTATATATCTGCATCTTTGATATTTATGTCCTCTATGTCATATCGAATTTAAATTTTTTACCCTTATCTGTCGATTTTTGTAATATAGTCTTCTTTTTCTTCTATTACTACATTGGTGATACATAGGCGCCACATCGAAAGAAGAACTAAAATACTAACAAGAGAAACTTATCGAACTAAAACTGAAATGTGACAACATAGAAAATGAAAATTATAACGAACAACAAACCTATAGGACTAAAAATAATATTTCCTGTATGATATAATAGTGAATGCACCTTCATTGCTTTCTTTATAGTTTGTAGACGAGACAACATTTATGTACAATCTCTGAAAAAACTACTAGAAATTTCCATTGACAAATTAATCCGTAATAAGCAATCATTCCCCCATAAGTATATCACGTATTCATGAGAAATGAGTAAGCGTGAAGGCATAGAATGGTCATTTGTAATTAGCTTATCAAGTGTAAAAATTATTTAAGAGTATGCATGCACTGAGCTGTGTGGTGAATCGTGATTGAATGTTGGGTAACTTGTGAAGCAGGAGGAGGGATGGGTGGTGTGCAGGGTTTTCAAAAAGAAAAATCACACCAGAGGCTTCCATCCCCAAACCGAGGATCAAGAAGATCATGATAAACCAACTAATTTCCAGCAGGCTACCGCTGCAGATTCTACTTTGGTACCTAAACAGATAACTTGTGATCAAATACAATACTCCATGAATTACGTGTTTGATCCTACCAATTCCATGCATCTTCCACAGTTAACGAGCCCCGAAACAACTATCCCACCTTCATTCCTGTCATCACTTCCCATGGACCTGCAGTGTACCCAGAACCTGTTGAATTTGACTTCTGGTGGAGATGGGCATTCAGCCGCCGGCAGGAATATTATGCAGCCGGAGAGATTTTCCGGGGACTGGACATTCTTGGATAAACTCCTCGCAACGCATCAGACTATGGATCCCACTGGAAAATATCACCAGATTTCACAAGTTTCTGACTTGGTTCCCACGAGATTTCCATTTCCATACCATAGCTTCGAACAAGATTTTTCTAAATATTGCAAGTAGTTGATTCTAGAATATGTTCACCAGGAAACGATTGTATGAACCCCTAATTAACTGCGTGTAGGTAAATTATACCTTTAATTTTTATATAATAAAGTTTTTTTATAATTTTATGAGACTTTATAATGTAAAACATTTTAATTGATTATAAAATTAATAAAAGTTATATTTATATAACAAACCGTAGATTTGTAGTACATAATGTTAATAATCATATGTTATTAAGTTTGAAATCCAATTTACTCTTCCAACACAATATAAAGGTCAATGTTTTTATATCTGGTCTATAATCAAGCTTAACTAACTTTTAATCTTGGTCCATCCGATTAAAGTAATAAAAAATCAATTTTTTTTAAAAAAAAAACTATTGAAATTGGTCGAACTGATTCAATCAATTCAATCAATTTAACCAATTTTTTTTTTTTAACTTAACCTCATTCTTGATTGATCAAACTGATAGAATAAATTTTTTTATCGATTTTTTAATCGATATTGATTGATAAACCGATAAAATAATTATTTTATCAATTTAACCGATTCATAATCGATCGTATTACAATTTAATCATAATACTTAATTGATCAAACTAATAAATAATTTTTTTTTATCAATTTAACAGGTTCAACGGATTCAATCCGTTGGGATCATATTATAGTGTAATCATAATGCGCGATTGAATTGGTTTTAGAAACAATGATTAATGGGGTGTATTCAATCTACAGATTTAATGATTTTTATTGACCTTTTTTAATTGTTAGAATTTTGTGGAATTGATAGTAATTTGTGGACTTTTATGTAATCTCATAAAGTTATAAAAAGAATTTAATGGACTTCATCAGAGTTTTATGGATTTTTTGAGATATTTTTATTGATTTGTAAGGAGTTTTATGGATTTATTTGTTAATATAATTTATGAATTTTATAATTTTAAATTTTTATAATTATTTTTTTAAAACTTATAAATATATAACATTTTTTCATTTAAAATAAATCTTTTATTAACATACTGCATAAAAGAATCCCAAAATTAAAATACTAGCATACTACATCTCAATTTAAAATTATGAATAAAATACTATTTAATGCGCATAACTCAATTTTCAATCAATTCAACACTCCGTTTTTTAATAAATAATAAATAATCATTTAGATTAACATCTAGTATTTATTCATTAGAAGTACTCAAGGTTCATTATTGTTATTATGATCAACATCGCTCCAAGTTTGATTGGCTATTGTATCTCTCCATACATTAGCATTTGCACACTGTTGTTCTTGGGAATCAAAAATACTTGATCAAGGTTGCTATCTTCGTAAACTTGCTCTAATGATGGTGATGAGACTTCACTATCTACTTCAATAGTAAACTTGCTCTAATGATGATGGTGGGACTTCACTATCTACTTCAATAGGAAATTAATCAGTGCGACACTCTTTACGAAGAAAATTGTGTAATCCGGCATAAGCCAATACAAGCTCCACCTGAGTTGTATATGGAAATGGAGGATCTGTTTTGAATATTTTGAAGCGTGATTTGAATATACCAAACACTCTTTCAATAATATTCCTCAAAGAAGCATGACGAAGATTGAACAAATCTTTTGAATCTTCGGGATGACGACCTTAACCAGTGAACTCTTAGAGGTGATAACATACGTCTCGAAAAGAAGTCAAGAACTGATGTCGATTTAGATATCCATCATCTCCCAAATAATATTTACCTAGACCATATTATAATCAAATAGTTAATTAATAACATATATAATTTTTAAATTTACAAAATGATAAATAACAAATAGAACGAAAAAATTATTACTTATAATATATTTAATAATATATATAATATTTATTAATATATATTATTAGTATTATGTGGGTTGCCTGTCCAATTCGAACCGATCAACCGGGTTTTTTTGCTGATTTGGGATGGGACATGTCTAAAAAACAAGCGGGCAGAGACGGTCTTTAGTGGGTCTCGGATTTACCCAAACTCCGTCGTCATCCCTAATTGCTTGCTTACATTCATTCTAAATAGGCTTTACTTGTCCCCAGGGGCACATGCGAGTTTGTAAGACCTGGGGTGATGTGGAAATAACTTCACCGGCTTCACGAGTTCGATTCACGTGTGGAGCATATTCCTCATTGAAATATTATGTGGGTATGTTCTGGGAATGAGTCTGTTATATGTGTCCTCTCCCTCGGGCCCCTGCCTACTCGTGCATATCCCTCGATTTATCACCTATATGGACAAGGGACCTCTGACCTATACAGGGGTTAGCCCATTAAATTAAATATCAACTTTTGAATATAGCCCATAAGATTCATTGATCATAATTTATTATCTTCCTCTTGTTATCATTAAATAAACTTAAACATATATAAGACATGGTGACAATGTACCGTCTAAATTATCTTGGTAATTTTCTCTCTTTATTTCATTGCATCATTCATTTCAAATTGAAACATCACCTTAAAAGTTTTTCATCGTATTATTTTACTCGTCCTGTCAAATAGCAATTTAAAAACAATGACATCATTTTTTTATTTCAACTTTTCAATAACAAATTAGAAGTAAGTTCAGTCAAAGCTTAAATCGTATTTGGAATTTAACTTCCAAATGACAAGAAAGCCCATACGTTTCATCATTTGAATTATGATTCCACAATAAATATAACGAAATGAAATCACATTTATAGTTTCAGAATTATTTGAAGATGCAACAAATTAATTATTTGTAAAAAAATATTATACATGTTGCGTGTGCAGTACTAGTTTTATTATCCAGATTTTGATTAAAAATCTTTAAAATAATTTTTGACAATATAGACGCATTCATATACTGAGGAAATCAAGTTCATTACGAGCGTGGAGTTCGGATACAAGGGCCGATCCGAAAGCCCATTTACAGGAGAAATTCACCAACACAAGACATGAACAGACTAAGGGAACAAAACAAAACGTTGAAGAGAACAAGAGCATGCAATCAACACGGCAAGTTGGATGAACGCCTTAAGCTGTGCCCGTGGCACCCAAGTCACCTTTGTCATCATCCTTGCCTGCGCCGAAGACTGGACCTCCTTTCCCGGCGGCGTCCTCCACCTTTTCTTGCAATTTATCGATCTTGATTCCGCCCTCATCTTCCTTGGACCGGATATCAAGCCGCGTCTTGTTATCTCCGCTCCCCACTGACTCGTAAGTCGTAGCTGTGAACGACTCCGGCGGCTGTGTTCCTTGAGCTCCCGACATCCTTCAGTAAACTGGATTCGATATTGTTCTTCGGATTTGGTTTGATCGTTTTCTTATGAGAATTATCGCTTTCTGGGAGCTTAATTTATGCGTACATGATTAATAGTCGGCGAACTGAATCGGTCCAGGTCATCTTTACGGAAGCACGTGGCGGCGAAACAGCTCTGCATCTCCTCTACGTGTCATGTATCTCTTCTACGTGTTCTTTCCCTTTTGTTTTAAATTCTAAACTTTTCTAAATCTGGCATTATGGTGTCAAGAGAAATAAAAATAAAATTGGCACTAATATTTCCGTTGAATAAAATTTTAAAATAATTTAATTAGTAGTTCATGAACACGTGTAGTATATATTCAGTGACGTGTGGCTGTTCTGGAATTTTATTTCGCAGGCTCAATGCCAATCAGTATCCTGGAAAAATATGTGCATTATAAAATCAAATTTTGATGTCTACAAATTATTAAATTTGGGTGTCTATAAAATTGTCAAATTTGGATGTCTAATTATCAATAAAGTGATTAGTACTTTATATTATTTTAATCATTCCAATTGCTTATAAATAGGCCTGTAATTTTCATTGTAAAAACACACAAAAATATATAAATTCTCTACCAATTCACTTCTCTCTAAATTAAAGTTATTATAGAGAAATAATAATTTTCTATTAATATAAAATTAAGAGTTCATTTGGAGCACTTAAGGAACAATTACGAATAATTTCAAGGTTATTACAAAGGTAATTATTTACTTTATTTTGTTAATGTTTCTTTTAATTTATAACACGTTATCCGATAACTCGATTGTTGTTATATATTTCAACATATTATATTTTTTCTATTAAATTCGGATATATTTTAATGATTCGTAACGGGTATAAACGACTAGATTTTATTCTATAAATATGTTGTTTTCTAAAACATTTATTCGCTTCTCTATTACTCTTCTGCATCAAATTTTCTTCACAAACTTATTTCTCTAATTACAAAAAGAAGTCGAAGATGATTCATCCAAGTATAATCGTTGTAATTATTTTGATAATTATACTTACTGGTCTTGTATTTACCGGCGAATATCCACCCCACGCTTTTTCGTTTTTTCGTGATATGCTTGTGTTCATAGTTTATCCGTTATTTTTCATTGTTGTACTAATGGATCTTAACTTATGATATATATTGTTAATCATCTCATCATTATTATATATAATTAATTTTATTATTGTTGTTTTCGTGGTATATAGATTTGATCATGTTGAATATTTCAAAGCTTGAATTTAGCGCTCTTGACATCTCCTGAAAAAGTTATCTCTCATGGATACTAGATGCTGAAATACATCTAGATGCTATGGGCATAGGAGATACAATTAAAGAGGGAAATATCGAATCACCTCAAAATCGAGCAAAGGCTATGATCTTGATTCGTCATCGTCTTCATTATGACTTGAAAACTGAATATTTGATAGTTAAAGATCCATATGAATTGTGGAAAAATTTGCAAGAAAGATATAGCCATAAAAAAACGATAATTCTTCCAAAAGGCCGATATGATTGGATGCATTTGCGCTTACAAGATTTTAAATCTGTAAACGAGTACAATTCTGTCATATTTTTCATCAATTCACAACTGAAGCTATGTGGAGAAAAAGTTACGGATGACGATCTATTAGAAAAAACATACTCCACATTTCATGCATCAAATGTTCTTCTGCAACAACAGTATAGAGAAAAAAGATTCAAAAAATATTTTGAGTTGATTTCATGTTTGCTCGTGGCCGAGCAAAATAATGAATTGTTGATGAAAAATCATGAAATCCGACCTACTGGCTCCAATTCGTTCCCTGATGTGAACATGGCAGTACTTGATGAAAAAGGTAATCAAAATAAGACCCACTTTGGTCGTGGGCGTGGCCGTAATTATGGACGCGGTCGTGGATGTTTTAATCCATATGGCCGTGGACATGGGAAATCTCATGATCATAATGCTGGTAGCAGTTATAAAAATCAAAAGAATACCAGCAACCAAAAGTGGGGCAATGACCAAGACAAGAAAGCAAAAGGACATGAGTCCAATAAATCAGACAACGAATGTTATAGATGCGGGATGAAAGGACATTGGTATAATACCTTGTTGATCTATATCAAGCATCAAAAGAAAAGAAAAAGGATGCTGAAACGAATTCCATTGATCAAGGTGAAGACTTAAGTCAGCTCCCGACATTCCCAGAACACTTTGACGTTTCTGATTTCTTTGCAGACGAGAATGGAAGAATCAATCATTTTGAGGGTGATGAAAATTATTAAAAGTTGTATTTGTTTATTTGTGGTTTTAAATTATGTTGTTGGTTTGTATTAAATATTTTATTATCATAATAAATGGATTACTCATTTTGCTTTATAAAATATTTATAGAATATGGATTTTGGACATGAAGTCGATGATGGGGATTTATGTATTGTTGACAGTGCAACGACACATTCAATATTTAAAAGAGATAAATATTTCTCATATTTACAAATGAGAAAAAGTAATGTCAACACAATTTCTGGTAGCACAAGCATTATTGAAGGCTGTGGAAAAGCAAATATCATATTAAATGGAGGGACACATTTTATAATCGATAATGCATTGTTCTCTCCCAAGTCTCAAAGAAATTTGTTAAGTTTTCAAAATATCCGACGAAATGGATATCATATTGAGACTTTTAGCCAAAATGATAAAGAATATCTATTGATTACAAAAGAAGTGTCGGGAAAGAAATATATTGCTGAAAGATTACCGACCTTTACATCTGGTTTATATCACACAAAAATAAATGTAGTGGAAACAAATGTCACAGTTGATCAGAAATTCATGAATATGAATAATTTTATACTGTGGCATGATCGATTGAGAAATCCCGGCTCTACAATGATGCGAAAGATTATTGAGAATTCACAAGGACATCAATTGAAGAACAAGAAAATTTTGAATTTTGGAGAATTCTCATGTGAAGCTTGTTCTCAAGGTAAATTAATTACAAAATATTCAACAACTAAAGTTGGTATTGAATCACCTTCATTTTTAGAAAGAATACAAGGTGATATTTGTGGCTCATCCATCATGTGGACCGGACCGTTTCGATATTTTATGGTCTTAATTGATGCATCTACGAGATGGTCACATGTATGTTTACTATCATCAACTTGGCATTTGCAAGACTATTGGCTCAAATAATTCGTCTAAGAGCACAATTTCCAGAATATCCTATTAAGAGGATTCGTCTTGATAATGCTGGTGATCGGGTTGAAGTGTATTTAGTGTTAATTTGGGTTGATCGGGTTGGGTTCGGGTCGGGTTGAATAAATTTTTTTTAAAAAACTCTCAACCCGAACCCAACCCGAACCCGAACCAACCCGAAATGGCTCAACCCGAACCTGATTTTTTTCGGGTGGGTTCGGGTTGGGTCAAAATTTGACACCCCTAGCTAGACCATTGATAATGAGGGCAAAACTCCCCACATCATATGGGGACATGCTATTTTACACGCAGCAGCACTAAAACGCATCAGACCTAGTTACCATCAATTCTCTCATCTGCAACTAGTTTTTGGCCATGAGCCTAATATTGCCCATTTAAAAATTTTTGGATGTGCCGTGTACGTTCCAATATGTTTACCACAACGTACTAAAATGGGTCCTCAAAGAAGAAAGAGAATATATGTTAGATATGATTCCCCGTCGATTATCAAATATTTAGAGCCAATGACGGGAGATGTTTTCACGGCACGATTTGCCGATTGTCACTTTGATGAGACAGTTCCCAACATTAGGGGGAGAAATATGAAATCACCAAGTGAATTAACTTGGAATGCACCAATTCATCAATTTGATTTCCGGACAAATGAATGTGAGAATGAAGTACAAAGAATAGTGCATCTGCAAAATATTACAAATAAATTACCTGATGCATTTAATGATGTAAAAAGAGTAACTAAATCATATATACCGGCTGCTAATGCTCCAGCACATATCGATATTTCTATGGTACCATCAAACAATGAATCAAGTGCACGACTCAAACGTGGTAGACCAATTGGATCCAAAGATAAAAATCCACGAAAAAGAAAAGGAGCAAATACTTTTGATACTGGTGTTAGAGTAGATGCCCAACTAGCCAACTCGTGGCGTGTGGGTTCATAGACTCTTGTATGAAACGATCTTTATATATGATATTCGCATTTATTTATGGCATTCTTTACTTTCATTGTGTTGTATGATGATTAACAATTACGTTGAGTAAAGACCTAGAATGCACTATAGTGTATGTTAGATGTGATAGTGGGTATGACGGCTATCATGAAACACATCTAATAGTCACTGTGTATTCTGAATTAGTTCCTAGTCGATTGGGCCGTCAAAATGAGGATAAGGTCGCCCGAGCTTGAGACTAGTATCTGCGATGCGAAGTACCATGTTTTATTGGTAGGGAACATTGTGATGTTCTGAGCATGCAGATAGATAGTGACCTGGTGATCTATCGAACTACCCTCGTTCGGACTTTCCAAGTGGTTACCATTTGTCGAGTGGATAAGTCTGAGGTCTTCGTTGTACTGATTAGTCCTCACGACTCGAAACGTCATTGAGACTCTACATGATAGGCGTCTCACTTTGACTCGTTTGTCGACTCACTTGGGGTCATTAGACGGCGGGATTGGGTGAGATCCCGATGCATGTAGGAGTCGATGCATCGTTGTCGAGGATTCACCGCTCGCAGACATGCATGGATATCCTATACTATCTGAGGGGATAATAGTGTATAAATATCTGGCCAGAGTACTAGAAGTGTTTTAGGTAAATGAGTTTACCTAGGTACACTCGTGATGTCATTATTCGATCTCCAAGATGTACGCATAGCTATCGGATCTTTAGCGACTCTCGATTTACCAATGGTCGTTGATCTGATCGGGATATATAGATTGAAAGGACCGTACTGTACGCTAATCACGACCAACTGGTTCTTGCAGGCACTATCAGTGATACCTAGGGGATCATGGGGCGATGTTGCTAGACTCTCTTATCATGATCCGATGGTCAAGTCCGGAATTGTGATTCCGGAGCCACAATGGTTGTGGGCCCACGGCTAGCTGTATCCCTGAACCATTGAGGATCACACAAGTACTGGATTCGAGATTCCCGCACGGATACTGAGCTCAATGTGTTGAGCATAGGACGAGGATTTTGGAAGTACGACTTCCTAAAAGTCAACAGGGGTCAAATCGTGATTTGCCGCTGTTGAGGGGCAAAACGGTCATTTTGCACTGGGGTTCTGAAAAATGGTTTTTCAGATCATAATATTCAGTTTTGGAAACTGAGTCGATCGGTCCGATCTGATCGTCGATCGGAGTTATGATGAAACCGCAATGAATTAAACGAACTGAATGTTCACATGGACCTGGTATGACCCAAGTCCATTGGGCCGGTTCAAGCCCATGTACCAACTTTATTTAATTAAGTTGGGTTAGGACTTAATCATTGTAACTAACACATAAACCCTAGTCTCAAAATCTCTTGGCCGCCGCCCCCTCTCGCTCTCCTCACCCACGGCCGCCGCTTGTCGCCGCCGCCGCCGCCTCCCTCGCCGGAATTTGTTCTGGCCAACCTTTCGAGGAGAATCCATCCGTGCTGATCTCGTCAGGCCTTCTAGTACAGGCTGACGAAGGAGTCTCCCTTCCAGTCGTGGACCTGATTGATGTAATCTACTGCCGCCTACCGTGAAGTGCCGGTTTTCTCGTGAAACTGGTCGGAGCCAGGCGCCCAGACGCCAGCAAGGTAACTGACTAAACACCCTATGAATGGTTCATATTGTGTTATTATTTAATTGTATTGAACGTTTCCCGGCCTAATTTTTTTCTTCCGCTGCCTCGCCGGGAGACGGGATCCGGATCCGCCACGGTTCCCCAACAACTGGAGCAAATAATATTAATCCTCATAATGAGATATCTAATCCATTGATTGATAAATCTGAAAATGTTGATGTTCATTCCCACGAAAAGGTTCAAATTGTTGAAAATGAAGAGATCTCGATAAATTATGTCAACACGGGAAAAAGATTTAATCGATCGGAAATTATTGTCGATAATAAGTTTGCCTATGCTGTGGCTAACGATGTTGTTAATGAAAATGATGATCCAGATCCTACATCTGTAGATGAATGTTGAAATCGACATGATTGGCTAAGTTTGAATAAAGCAATACAAGAAGAGCTAAATTCATTAGCAAAACGTGAGGTCTTTGGACCCGTAGTACATACACCCAAAGGAATAATTCATGTGGGTTGTAAATGGATTTTTGTACGAAAACGAGATGAGAAAAATGAAGTGACTAGATATAAAGCTCGATTGGTAGCCCAAGGTTTTTCTCAACGATCTGGTATTGATCATGAAGATACTTACTCTACAGTGATGGATGCAATTATATTTCGATACCTTATTGGATTGACCATACAAGAAAAACTTGAAATGCGCCTTATGGATGTTATCACTGCATACTTATATGGAAAACTGGATAATGAAATTTAAATGAGAATCCCTGAGGGATTTAAGGTATCGAAAACATTTAGGTCCAAATTATAGAAATGTTTGCTCCATTAAATTACAAAGATCCTTTACGGATTAAAGCAATCCGGACGTATGTGGTAGAAATTTAAATGAGAATCCCTGAGGGATTTAAGGTATCGAAAACATTTGGTCCAAATTATAGAAATGTTTGCTCCATTAAATTACAAAGATCCCTTTACGGATTAAAGCAATCCGGACGTATGTGGTACAAACGACTTAGTGACTATTTATTGCAAGAAGGATATAAAAATGATCTAATTTGTCCATTTATATTTATTAAAAGGAATGGATCAAAATTTGTCATTATTGTCGTATATGTTGATGATTTAAACATTATTGGAAGTTCCGAAGAACTTGAAAAGATAGTTGATATATTGAAAAAGGAATTTGAGATGAAAGACCTAGGCAAAACAAAATTTTGTCTTGGTCTACAAATTGAGCATGTTCATGATGGAATTTTAATCCATCAATCAACTTACACACAAAGAATCTTGAAACGATTTTATATGGATAAAGCTCATCCATTAAGTTCAACAATGGTGGTTTGATCACTTGATACAACAAAAGATATTTTTCGACCACATGATGAACAAGAAGAAATTCTTGGCCCAGATGTACCATACCTAAGTGCTATTGGTGCATTGATGTATTTTGCAAATAGCACGAGACCAGACATGTATTTGCTGTCAATTTGTTGGCAAGATATAATTCTTCTCCGACACGGAGGCATTGGAATGACGTTAAACATATATTTAGATATCTTCGGGGCACCTACGATTTGAGTTTATTTTATTCAAATACTTGTGATTTGCAACTAACTGGGTATGCAGATGCTGGATATCTATCTGATCCACATAAAGGACGATCACAAATTGGTTATTTATTTACTTATGGTGGAACGACAATTTCCTGGAGGTCTACAAAGCAAACTATGGTCGCTACTTCATTAAATCATGCAGAAATACTTGCAATCCATGAAGCTAGTAGAGAATGTGTATGGTTGAGACCAATGATTTACCATATCAAAAAAGAATGTGGTCTGTCTACAAGTAAAAGCTCAGCAACAATAATTTATGAAGATAACGCGGCTTGCATTGCTTAGCTAAAGGAAGGATACATCAAAGGTGATAGGACGAAACACATATCCCCAAAGTTCTTTTTCACATATGATTTGCAAAAGAAAGGTGATATCGAAGTTCAACAAATTCGCTCAAGTGAAAATTTGGCCGATCTTTTCACAAAATCATTGCCTACATCGACTTTTGAAAAATTGGTATACAAGATCGGAATGAGACGTCTAAAAGATTTCACATAATTCTTCAACAGGGGGAGAAAGTTTACGGAACTGCACTCTTTTTCCCTTACTATGGTTTTTATCCCACTGGGTTTTTCTTAGTAAGGTTTTTAACGAGACAATATCAAAACACGTAATAAGGACATCCAAAAGGGGGAGTATTATGAAATCAAATTTGGATGTCTACAAATTGTCAAATTTGGATGTCTAATTATCAATGAAGTGATTAGGACTTTATATTATTTTAATCATTTCATTTGCCTAGAAATAAGCTTGTAATTTTCATTGTAAAAACACACAAAAATATACAAGTTCTCTCCCAATTCACCACTCTCTAAATTAAAGAAATTATAGAGAAAAATAATTTTCTATTAATATAAAATTAAGAGTTCATTTGGAGCACTTAAGGAATAATTACGAATAAATTCAAGGTTATTACAAAGATAATTATTTATTTTATTTTATTAATATTTTTTTTAATTTATAACAGTGTGACATTTGTAATCCAACAATTTTTATCTTATAATACACTTGCCCGATTATGCACAGATTATATTTAGAATATATTGTAATAAAAACAAGTGTAAGAATAATTGTTACTTGCTTTGATTAATGTAAAACTATGACGGGATCATCTTTTTGCTTAATTTTGTTTTTCTTTAAATGTGCATTTATTTAATTTATAATATTTTCACTTGAATATATACTTAGGTTCATTAGGTTTAAATAAATCATATTATTTACATTTATATCATATAACAAACTATGTATTAATTGATTGAATTATTAAACATAAATACATCTTTATCATACGCTAGTTGAGTTATTAAATAATCAAATTTGATGTAATTATTGTCAGATAAACTAAAGCTAAATGTAAATTAAATTAAAATGTTACTTGTCTTAAAATTATTTAAGATAACATATGTATCCTGGTATTTCTATTGGATGGATCGATTAATAAGAAAAGTAATTCTGTGATTTGTCTATATCCGTGTCAATATATACTATTATAAATATATGAGTTTAATTATCATGTATTCTTGTTTTCTTTTAAGTTTTAGATGAATGTAACTAATTATAAGTATAATAATTCAAGTGGTTTGACGAGAGATTTTCCTATTTATCAGGATGTGGTCGAGTTAAAATTTTTTTCTTCACATAAACAAAGCGAAGTGTTAATCAAATTAAAATATTTAGTGGTTTTAGAATATTTTAAGAAAACAAACATATCTTTGTTTAAAGTTTAATGGAACTGGTTAACAAGAACATTAATTCATGTGGTTTGACTATGTCAAATTTATGTATCTTTGTTTCGTTTTGAAAGTTAGATGAAACCGATTAATAAGAATATTAACTCATGTGGTTTAACTAGAGATTCTCATATTTTTAGGAAGTCTAATTAAATTATTTATTTCCAGATAAACAAAAGCTAACCAATGATTCAATTAAAATATTTAGTGATCATAGAATATTTAAACAAATTGTCTTTTTTAAAGAAAACAATTGGGGGAACCAATTAATAAGATCATCACTTCATGTGTTTTGACTAGAGCATTTGTTATAGAATCATCGTTATACAGTCGAGTTCTTGTTCCGAATACATTAAAAAATATATATTTTTTGTCTACAACAACTCTATTTAATTCTCATATTGTTTAATATGTGGTCTAATTATATTATTTATTTCAAAAATACAAAAGCTAAATGTATATTAAATTGAAAATATTTAGCGGTTTCAGAATATTTAAGAAAAACAAAATTTTCAGCTGAAGATTATTTTATCAGCAATAAGGTACAAATAACTTATTTTGCAAAAGAAAATGTAGAAAAGGTTAACATATTAAAAATCTCAAATATTAAATATTTCATTTTTTTGTACCTCGCAATCTCTAATACAGTTCATCTACTATCACCTATTTGAAATTATAATGACCCTATTTTAAAGGTTCATCTGCTATCATGTATTTTGAAATTATAATGACCATATTTTAAATCAACTCATTTTTTTCTTTTATATATGGTCATGATTTATGTCTTACACTTAATAAAGTTCTAAACATTCTTATAATATATGATGAATCTCTATCAATAGTAAACAGGGGTTAGTTTATCAATTGACGCAAGTTGATAAGCAAGTTCGTGAGACTGATACACATGCCGAAGATGAAAAAGGAGATCACTTTGCAAAACCATGCCCTCTTATCATGCCATCCCAAACAATATAGAAATGAAACAAATTATAGCATCACACATATGGACATACTGTTAAACTGACCAAGAAACCCAACAAGGCACCCGCGGCAACTTCAATTTTTGTGTGACCAATCGTTTCTTTCAACCGAGTGTGAACAAATACCACACGTTCTGGTCCTTCTTTCGCATCTGGTACTACGACTGTCGATCTTAGTAAGGTGGTGCCGTTTATTTTGCCATCGGAGTTGAGTAGAGAAAAAGAACCGCCAGGCTTCGTCCGGAAAGAAGTTTCTTCCTCTGAGGGAGGATTTGCTTTCTCTATATTCGAAGATGGTTTTCTTGAAAAAGAGTTGGCCGAATCATTGGCATCATTTCCAGCGGACGTTGGAAGTAACGCAGTTTTGATCAGAATTTTGTTTAGTTCTTTTGCATGAATTCCCACTTGCCTTCTTACTCCCTGCGAATGCACAAGGTGGCAGAAGTTTAAACCACAGCGTTAAAGCACTGAACAAAAAGGAGGTATATGGTGATCTAAATGGGTCATAAGAAATGGGCAATCATGGAGGAGCTTATCCAGTTTCGAGCTCAAATTCAAGCATTTGTTCGACAGAAGTCTGATGATTTAAGTCTAACTCAAAGCCCAGCTTCGAGATTAGTTCGAGCTGACGGCAAAGCCCAGAACAGCGGGCGTCAAATTTCGAGTAGGCTATACAAAATTTCTTATCTGAGTTTAAATTTAAAAATAAATCGCAAGAAACAAACAAACCAGTGGTAAACGAAATCAAGAAAATTACAAACCTGTGCATCGTACATGATAAGGCAAGCGTAGACTACCGCCAGTCCGAAAACTGCATCGGAAAATCCCCTGCAATATGAAACAGGAATAACATGATTTCAGATTCGGATGAATGGTGACCACATCAAAATCCAATACCACAAAATATGAGTCGAACTTCCTAGACAAAATCGATAGACAAATTTCATTTGTAACTTTCTAAACTCAGTGAGGCCCATCACAAAATTCATAGCTATCTTGCGAACACCTATCGAGGGCAAGAGAAGTTGCAGTTGCCACAGCAGCCTGTAATTTGTAAGAATAAGCCAATCAAATTTCCATCAATTGAACAAAACAGGTCAATTATTTGGGCGTACGCAGCAAAACAGTAGTAATCACCGAAGAATGAGTAGAAGGGAATCCTCCTGCTTGAATGGCAGCGCTAAAATCAAACTTCTTGCCATAAAGAATGGTTGAGGTGAAGGGTTTCGATAATTGCCCAATCGCCGCAGATAAGGCAGACGCTACGAGAACCTATATACGAACACAATTAAATATATCAGAAAATAAAACAAAAAATATTGTTCAGCGACCTGAAGAGCAAACACCCATTTCGCAAGAAAACCAATTGACATAAAAAGCGAACCTTATTGTGCAAAACATCCGCTATCCCGAGTTCGGAGACACAACGAATGGAAAGGCCTGGAGAGCTGGAACTTTTTCCGGCGTTGAGGAATTGGGCAGTATGGGAGGCAAAAGTATTGCTAGATTTCTGCAATTTGTTAGTCCAAAAGTTGCACGAATGTTGCAGCATCATTGCCGTCTGATGCTTCGTCTTCCACCCTCACTGTCCAAGGAATGGAAGTCGCTAGATTTGTAACCTAGTCCGGACAACGAGCAATGAATACGCCTAATATATTTAGCCTGACGTATTAAATTTCAAATAAAATATTAAATTATATTTTAATTATATAAATTTAAAATATAATAAAAATAAAATAATATTATAATTTTAATGTTAATTATTTAATTAATATAAAATAAATAATTAATTTGATTGGTACGAACTATGATATTATAAAATGGGAGATCAAATATGATCAACTAGTTATGTTAAATTTTCATCACTTAATCCATCCAATTTGATGCCAGGTGAGTATTTGAAATGCCGTAAATATTGTTATGAAAAATTATGCACACAAAATTTTAATATTTGATGGTTCATACGAGATTACATTTATTTTTGAGGGGGTAGACTCGTCAAACTGTAGCTTGTTATATCTCTGATAAGCTTGAATGCAGTCATCAAACATTACCGGTAACATATATCCTTCTTGTCAAATATTTGTTTAAGCCCTTGGTACTATTGGAAAATTTTTGGTATAGATAATAGATATCAATAAACCCGTTTATATTTTGAAGATGAAGCTACAAGCATCAGCAATCATTTGAGATCATTGCCAAATCGACTCTTCTGATATTATTACAAGAACCATTTACCATATTCAGTAGTCAGTCAATTATAAGCAACACCATTACACAGATATATATATACGTGGTTGGCTTAGCATGTGTTATTCTGTGAAACACAAAGATCAAGAAAAACCCAGTTTCTGGTCTTTCGACTGCCATTTACCATATCTGAAATGAGAAACCACTCGAGAAGTAGATTCATGTAGTTATTTTTTCATAATAAGTTTCTCATCCCAGGACTTTACATTGATGTGATTTGATTTTGATTTATACTTTGCTGTATCATATGAAATGCATTAACAAAAACTACTTAAAAACCACAACAATTTTGAAGTTAAAGTCAGACCAAAAGAAACGAGAAGGTCATGAAACAGTGTTACTACACTAACATCTGCACCTCGCAACTTGTGACCATGGAATACAACAAACGAAAACACTCGGAAAGCAAGTTCCAATTGATCGGGGCTTTTTACACCAAACTTCTTCTATGCTGAGTAATGTTGGTATACAGATGTATATGAAAAGGGATATAATCTTGCATAACTATGCCCACTAAATTACCATCCCTACAATCAAAAAATGGATTAAATTATTGCTTCATGGAAATGGGAAACTACTATACTAACCAAGAAACCCAACAAGGCACCGGCAGCAACTTCAATTTCTGTGTGACCAATTGATTCTTTCAGTCGAGTGTGAAAATAAGTAAAACTTTCTGGCCCTTCTTCCGCATCTGATACTACAACTGCTGATCTTGGCAAGGTGGTGCCATTTACTATGTTGTCGGAGTTGACTAAGGAAGAAGAATCTGTTGGCTTTGTCTGGAAAGAAGTTTCTTCCTCTACGGGGAGAGGGCTGACTTTCTCTATAATCAAAGATGGTACTTTTGAAAAAGAGTCAGTTAAATCATTGGCATCATTTCTAGAGGACGTCGAAAGTGACATAGTTTTGGGCATAACTTTGTTTAGTTCTTTCGCATGAATTCCCACTTGCCTTCTTACTCCCTGTAAATACACCAGGTGAAAGAAGTTTAAATCAATGTGTTAATGAAACTGATCATAAAGAGGTATATAGTGGCTCTGAATGGGTCACAAAAATGGCAATCATGGAAGCTAGGTTCGATAGACCTGTTTCACTAGTTTATTGAGCGGATTTGAGTATTACCCACAACTTGCATTCGAAATTGTCGGACACAAATCAAGTTCAAACACTTCTGAATATAGTTCATATATATGTATTAGGAGCTTATGCAGTTTTGAGCTCAGATTCAAGAATTTGTTCGAGAAAAGTCTGATAATTAAAGTCTAACTCAAAGCTTAGCAACGAAATTTAGGTCAAGCTGATTCAACGTCCAAAGCAGTGGACGTTTCAAACCTCGCAGGGTTTACAAACTTCTTATTAGAGCTTAAGATTCTGAACATAAATAACATAAGACACCAGTGTAAACAAAATCAAGAAATTTACACAAACCTGTGCATCGTACATGATTAGGCTCGCGTAAACTATGGCCAATCCGAAAATCACATCTGAAAATCCCCTGCAATAAGAAACAGGATAAACATGATCACTTCCGATTCAGATATAGTAGTGAGCACAATCAAAATCCGATGCCACTAAGTATAGAGCGAGATTCCCAGACAAAATCAATTTTCGAGTTTCATGTATGACGTTCTAAACTTCCAGTGAGGCTCATCACAAGATTCATAGCTAATCAACAAAGACCGCATCTTGGGAGCACCTATCTAGGGCAAGAGAAGTAGCAGTTGCCACAGCAGCCTGTAATTTGTAGGAACAATCGGCAATCAAATTCAAACCTATCAATTGAATACAATACGTCGATCATATGATCAGAGACATACGTAGCAAAAAGTAGTATATTGAAAAAAAAAATCACCGAAGAATGAGTAGAAGGGAATCCTCCTGCTTGAATGGCAGCCCTAAAATCAAACTTCTTGCCATAGAGAATAGCTGAGGTAAAGGGCTTCGACAATCGCCCAATCGCTGAAGACAACGCAGCCGCTACCATAACCTATACATAAAACACACAAATATTTTAGAAAAATTGAAACAAATTGGTTCAGTGACCTGAATAGCAAACACCCATTTCCCTCCTAAAAAAAAAACAGAATATTTGAAGTAAAAAGCGAACCTTGTTATGCAAAACATCCGCTATACTGCCGAGTGCAAAATCGTGGGACGCGAGTTCGGAGATACAACGGAAGGAAAAACGTGGTGTCCTGGAATTTTTTCTGGCGTTGAGGAATTGGGCAGTGGGGGAGGCAAAAATATTGCTAGTTTTGTGCAATATGTTTGTCGAAAATTCGCAGGACGGAAGCAGCATCATTGGAATCTGATGCTTCGTCTTTAACTATCACAGTAGCCCAAAGAATCAAGAATGAAAGTTACTACACTATGATCGAATTCAAAACGAGATATCTTGTCAAAGTACAAATATTTATATTTAAATGTGATATAGTTAGTGTCCATATTTTCGTTTTTTTTAGAAAAGAACGTCTGATATAGTAAAATAGCTAAAATTATCCACATGTTAGCGATTTATGAGTGGAGAAATCAAATAAGAGACTACAGACCAAACCCAAGGAAAAGAACCAGATTGAATCGAAGCACTACTTGATTTGTTTGTTTGTCTTCTAATAGAATCTTAATACAGAAAGGCGTCGTCATGTCTGTTAAGCTAATTGGAGAAGATTTGTCTCTCTTTTTTTCAGGGGACATTGTCTAATCGCATAGTTGAATTAGGCACATGATAGTTGCACTGCTGCAAAACTGATAAATTGACTAACATGAGTAGCTGGACATAGGAAAGTTTATGGGCAAGAAACCAAAAATAATCCTCACGTTTCAAATAGCGAAAGGTTCACATAATTATATATACATATTGTTATATATATATGTTTTTCTTTTCCGAAAACAAAACGAATGTAAGAGGTAACAAATAGAGCCAAAATCCTAAAAATACTCAAATTCAACATAAGAAGAATCAGTAGAGCTGCTTTTGTTTCGATCAACTCCAATGTCAGCAATCTTCTTGTCTGAATTTGCTGAATCCTTACTGGCAAACTGCTTAAAATCTACAGGTTCGGGTATGTGTGGAGGCACGGCACTTCTTACCAAGGCCCAGTTCACACCCTCAAAGAAAGGGTGCTGCTTTATTTCAGTAGCACCTCTCTTGTATGCAATTCTCTTGTGAGGTTCCTTCACCAACAGCCCTTTTATCAGATCACGTGCCGCCGAGTTCAGTTGCGGTGTTTCTGGAAATTTTAATGGTTGGCCGACGACATTGAACAGGGTAGCACGGTTTCCAGAACCTTTGAAAGGGGTTGTCCCAAGTAGGAGCTCGTACAAGAAAATGCCAAACGTCCACCAATCCACAGCACTGCCATGGCCCTCTCCACGAATGATCTCCGGGGCGAGGTATTCATGAGTGCCGACAAAAGACATAGAGCGAACATCTGTAGGCTCGGCCATTAGCTCGGGAAGGGCGTTAGAGTTGTTCAGCCCAAAATCGGATTTGGATTTGCGGTTCTTTTTTGAAGGAAGGAGGCGCGGGAAAAAATTTGATGGCTGCATACAACTGCGGATCATGTTGTCATCATTCAAGATAGCACCGGAGCTCTCGCTTGAATTTCCAACGTGAACAGATGAAGATTTCACAAGTGTCGGACAGACAGAGCAACGAAGAGATAAGTCGAAGTCAGAGAGCATGATATGTCCCTCTTCTCTTACTAGCACATTCTCCGGCTTAAGATCTCGGTATACAATACCTAGCATGTGCAGATACTCGAGAGCTAACAAGACCTCCGATGCGAAAAATCTACAAGGTCAACCATAAGCTAAATATGAAAATGTTATCCAATGCCTACTCGACGAAACAAGTAAATTACAGTGATACCTTGCAGCTTCCTCCGAAAAATGTTTATTGGGTTGCTTTTGTCGAAGGGTGTGAAGGTTTCCTCCGCTGCAAAACTCCATGACCAAGCAGTAATATTTTTCAGTCTCAAAGTAAGAATATAAGGTTGGTAAGAAAGGGTGATCGAGAAGACTAAGAATCTCTCTTTCTGTTTGAGCACGAAGTAGCTTATTTCGACTTGCGAGAGAACCTTTATCCATAACTTTCATGGCAAAGAAGGCATTTGTTCCACGAAGTTCAACAAGGTACACACTTCCAATATCTCCATATCCCAGCCGTTTCAAAAGACGGAAATTGCTGAGACCAAGAGGAGTATCTCTTGAAGAAGCAGAACTAATGGCATCCCATCTAACATCACCTCCGGTGTGGGGCTTTAAGGGTGCACTTGTACTGTCTAAACTGTCACTGCGGTTGCTGGTACCACTGGTCCAGCCATGATTGATGGTCGACGAATTACTCTTACCATTACCTGCCACAGACTTGGGTGATATTGCTCCACTCGCCATTGTATTTGTCAGATAGTCAGGATTTGTAAATCTTCCAGGGCTAGGAACTGGGCATGGATTCGTGCCGGTCAGCGTTAATGGCTCCATCCTTTTAAAGTCACTTGTTGATTTATGAGTTGAGGTTGAATCATCGTGAGAACTGGGATCCACAGATGCTGGTTCAAATGGTGAGACACGGCCAGGATTGGTGGTCCTTTTTGGCATTTGCTCTGGCTTCTTCAAGAAATGAGGTGCATTTGAAGTTAATGCACTAGTATTTTTGGCAGCCAAGTCCATCCTACCAGCCTCAAATGCACCTTCTGATGGCGTGTAACTCATCTGCATTTGCATGAAAAAGCAATATTGTTTCCTAACCGTCTCTTCTTTGTATAATCATTAACAACAACCACTTGCAGAAGTTATGAGACAATACAGTTTACAATCATTCAGAGAATTGTAAATCAGCATAGGTTTTGAAATTGTTTTTGTCAACATCTTGGAAAAGAATTTGGTATGGCAGCCAAGGCACAATGGCGAAAAACCAGTTTTCCGAAAAACAAACAATACAGTAAACATGGAAACAAATAATATCTTCCATTCTTTCCAGCTCATGCAGAGCTCTAAAATGGGAACCGATCATTTGTGATCCATAACAGCAAGCATCTTAATAGAATCAACCGACTATAAGAACCGACCTCATTCAAGTTTCCAAACCCCGGGGACGAGGATTCAAGATTACTCGAAACAAATCTGAAAACAAAGAACAGGTAAAATTATAAAAACGGCATTGAGCTTGTCATAGAACGCAAAGAATTCTTAATCCAGAAAAATGTCACGTCTTCAAAGTCCAAACCAGAATGTCAAAAAATACAGACGGCTCTACATTTATGATCCCTGAATCAAACTTGGAACACCCGATATGTCTCATGCTCTATATTAGACCATGGGATCGAAGGAGCAGGCATCTTCGTTCTCCGTTGCTGAGGAGACCATTCGAAGGAAGAAATCGGAGCAGAAACTAACAAGAAAATCCACTGTGAACGTGTGCATTAATGTTGGATATGGGTTAATGGAAATGTAAAAGCTTGTACAGCCATTGGCAAAGGATCGGTAGACAAAATGGGAAATTTTGCAAATATATCGGGGATGGTGAGAGAGACGTGGAGGGAGGAAAGGAAGGAGAAGCGGCCAAGACGCAAGCTTCGGCCTTTCAATCATCATTTTCACTTCTCTCTCTTTTCAAGATTCCATTTTTGTCTAATGATATATTATTACTAGTTTAATATTCAAATTTTGTTACAAGAATTAAATATGTGGTAGTTTATGCAGTTAGCATTATTATTCAAGTAACAACAATTTTATGTTTCGAAAATGTAAATGATTCTACCTTAAGTTTTTTTTCTAGAAGTGACGTGATCATCTAAACCATTATCAAATTCGAAACCAAATATTTGTATGACTATAAAGGAGCGATGGATAATCCTACCCACGATGAAAAATAAAAATGTGCCGGTGACATTAAATTTCTATATTCTAATACACTCGCCTGGGTCAGTCAACCAGGACAATGGAGGGAAAGAAACAGTACGCCTTTCTGTTCATGAACTCTTTATCTTGCCTCTTACCGTTTTGTAAATAATTTTGTAATATGTCAAGTGTCAACTATCGGCCCATAATTATTTTTAAATCTCCCGGCTCAAGTTTCATAATTTTGTTGGGTCAGGGTTTTCCAACCCCGTGCCCATAAATCATTGCTCGGCCCAATATTTATCATGGCCCGTTTGTTTTTAAAGTTTTTGGTAAGGGCCTCAAGTCTCAAGCCAGGGCCCACTGTTTGGGGTAAGGGCTTGTAGAATCAAGTCCTGGCCCATCATTATTTTGTTTCTAAGGTGCTCCACGAGGATTCATGGTGGCCCCACGTGTGTTGATTAACCGGGTTGACAGCTCGGATCGCCATTTGTCTATTTGTTCTTTAATTCCTAATTTATATATAATTTTACGCGAAACCTAGAAGTAGACAGACCAGTGGTCCAATTTGAAATATCTCTGGGGAATAGACCTCGATAGAAAAACCGGGGATGAATTGGCCTTAAGTTAAAAGTTAATACTATCTTACTGCACTATGCATGGATTTTAAGCACATGCAAACCAATTCCAAAAATTCCCCGAAACTTTGGCTCAGAAACCGAGAGAGTCTCTCTTGGATAATGAAGTTATATATATTTCCTATTTTCATTCTCGTTTCTTTCGGATATTAGGTTCGTAGAAAATGAACAACAAGTTTAATTACGTATTTAACTTTTTATTCATGTGTGTGTAGTAGGTGCCAAAAACTAAAGATACAAGAAGTTGGTGGGGCAATAGTTTTCATTATCATATTTTAAGGTTGCGAGTACGCATCCCGTCGCCCAATGGGGAAATAGGATGAGCCAAAATACGCATTGATTATATATTCAAATGATCTGAACAAACAAAAATAAAGAATTAAATATGTGCGTCGGTGAGGTAGCTAGCTAGCTAACATGGCACAAATCATACTCCATTTTCTCAGAAATCTTATTGCACTTACACACAGCTGTGTCTTATCTATTTGTATTACATGTATTTTAATAATGAATGTAAGAACTAGGCGTCCGATATGGGGACAGCTCATCACTCGGATTTCTTAATATTCTTTGCCAGCTTCTGCATCTCTTTGACCTTTTCCTCCTATTTCTTTATCTTTAATTCCCACTTGACATTTTTAACAAGATCACATTTTCTAATCCTAGAAGGTCGTTTTTTCGTTGGATATGTGCTATGTAATGGGTTACTTAATTATATCTTCAAGAACTTTTCAACTCTTTCCGACAGCCATACGTGGTTGGCTTCTGAATTACGTCATTATTTTACATGATTATATATATATATTTATAAATAAATTATCATTGCTCCACCTTGCTAGTTAAAAAAAGAACTGTCACGAAGAAGAGTTTTGACGTTTGACTTATTTAATCATAATGTTTTGCTTGACTAATAT
>KV006337.1:227396-258149 GCA_001598015.1 Dorcoceras hygrometricum
TATATATATATATATATATAAACCTGTTGAGCCAGGTTGTCCAGCGCTGATAATGGAAAATAACTATGGTTGCGAGTCCAAAGCGTTGATCCTCATCTCCATCATTACAATAGTGACATTATCCCATGTGCACTTCCTTGGATTCTATATATGATTTTTAACAAATAAGACAAGATAACTTTGGGGCTTTTCCAAAAGGTTAAACTTTAGTTCTTATCTCATTATTTAGAGGAGATATTATACATTATACGTCCACCAACTCATCATACAAAGTCTCAACAAATGCAATAAACATATTTTTTTCTGAAATAAAGTGAGATAGGGAATATATATTAACATTTACTTGCTGGTATTATTCATATGATAGAAACTGCAATAATTTTTTTTCCGGACGATATTGACTCTCTCTACCTATTTTTACATTTAGTTGCTGGTGATATTGTAGCAACTGCAATAATATTTTTTTTCTAAAACATCAGTAAGAATAAAAGCTATTCATATATTTACATTTACTTGCTGGTATTATTGACATTATAGCCACACTGACCTTTTTTTATGAAAAAGGTCAGTGAGATAGGCTATCTGTATTTACATTTACTTGCTGTTATAGTTGATATGATAACCAATGCAATAAATTTTTTCTATCCAAAAGAAATCAGTAATATAGGCTGCATAGACAAGGACGTGCATTGTGACAAATCAACCATTATCGACAGCCCCCAATAAATAATGCATTAAATAAGTGAACACAAAGAAATTAAAGTAGCAAAGATGTGGAATTATTACACTATTCGCCATCATACTCGTGAAGTTTTCATTTAACCAACGCACCAAAATCTTGAATTAATTAAATCAGTTTTCAATATTGCAATCTTTGATCTCTGATTTCTCAAGTATATATCCCTGTCATTTTCCGTGGATATATTCCAGGGTCAGCCCCCTCTCTCCAAGAAAGATAGCCAAATTTTTGCTGGCAAAAAGAGCCCATCTTGGCCAACTTTCTTTTGATACCCTTATTTCTCTGTTAGAGTAGTGCTAAATAGTTCGTGTCGCCTGATCTTAAACATCAGTGATATGAAATATGGTAATGTGTTGGCAGAAAAGAGACTTTTTCTTGTCAATCATCCTGTTGTTTGTAGCAGGTAACACAGGAGCAAAGCTTGCGGGAGGCCATGAAGGCTCATCTGGAACTAAGCTGGAGTTGATTCACAGACATGATCTGCTGAGAAATCCGCGAAATGGGGTCCATCCCGTTCCGACATTCCAGCGGATGAAGCAAATGTTCCACCATGATACAATTCGTTATCGAGCATTGTCGAGTAGACCAAGGATGAAGCATGGTGGCCGTATCAGTTCAGCCAGACGACAAGTCCAGGAGAACACCGGTTATTATCAAGCCTGCACAAATGGCAGCGGCATTCGTGCTGGCGAAATGCCGATGTATTCCGGCGCCGATGATGGTACTGGGCAGTACTTTGTGCACTTGAAAGTTGGAACCCCTCCACAGAAAGTTACCCTCATTGCAGACACCGGGAGTGAGTTGACTTGGACCAAGTGCAATTATATGTGTGAAGGTGCACAATGCGGGAGAAATTTGAGGGATCGGCGGGTTTTTCGTGCTGATGATTCGTCCACATTCAAGACTGTCCCTTGTTCTTCCAGCATGTGCAAGATTGAGCTTGCAAATTTGTTCTCCCTTGCTCAGTGCCCTTCTCCGATGGATCCTTGCGCCTATGATTACAGGTACGTACGCAATAAGCCTTTACATTTGCATTTTCTTCAGATTCTACTTTACGGAAGAGGGTCCTTGAATTACAGACCGACCATTTGACAAAATCATTGAATCAAGAGTGGCTATCTACTCCATCAACCAGTGAACATTATGCTTTAAATCTTTATTAATACGTAAAAATACAAAATTCTTTTACCTTATGACTCATTAGTCCATTCAAAATTACTCATTTTCGGAGTCAAGAAATGGAAGAACGCAACGGAGTCGGGACAACCATCCTTGGATCAGTGGGCTCTCTATGAAATCATGTGGGCCCACATACATCGAATGGTTGTGCTGCAAGTGAAGAAATAGGCACTGGGAAAAAATGAAAGAGGATTGAAGCTTCGCATTAACTTGGTAAAATAGCAGCTACCAGCAAAAGCTGCAATCTTGTTGGTTGAATTCATTACACCTCTTACCTACATCCTACAGGCTAGTAATGACACTTATTGCTAAGTAGATTTGCTCACATGCCTATGCACGACATATCTCCATCACCACAACGACTTTGTTAGGTTGAGTTAGTTACAGTTTCTTATCCTGAACACTGGCCCATTCCTCTTGATATAGAAAAGAGAAATCCATGTAGTTGACCCCATGAGACAGTGTTAATAATGTCATATGCTTCCAACATAGGCGACCAAAACTCGGAAGTGTGATTAATCCTGGAAGAAGTGTCATTCCACTTAAACTCAAGACTTGATGTCTTGACTGGATCCAATTCTTGATTATTAATGGTTGTGACCAGGTACTTAGATGGATCATCTACTGTAGGAGTGTTTGCAAATGAGACTGTAACATTCAGCCTCACAAACGGCAAGAAAACACGCCTCGAAAATGTGCTGGTTGGGTGCAGTGGATCTTCCCGTGGCCAAAGTTTCCAAGCGGCAGATGGGATCATAGGGCTAGGCTACAGCAACCATTCATTTGCAGTTAAAGCAGCTAAAGAATTTGGTGGCAAGTTCTCATATTGTCTAGTTGATCATTTAAGCCCCAAGAACGTATCAAGCTACCTCATCTTCGGCTCCTATCACGAGACGGACATATCCCCTACAGAACTTCAATACACAGAGCTGGTTTTAGGAGTGATCTCTCCATTTTATGCTGTAAATATGAAAGGGATCTCAATAGGAGGCATACTGTTGGGAATCCCAAATGAAGTGTGGAATGTGAATGGCGTGGGAGGGGTGATAGTCGACTCCGGTTCGAGCCTAACCTTCTTGACTCAGCCGGCCTATCAGCCTGTCGTTGATGCTCTGAAGCCATCACTTTCGAGTTTTAGGACCTCGAATCAGGACTTTGCACCACTGGAATACTGCTTCAATTCTACGGGCTTCGATGAATCTTTGGTGCCAAGACTGGTGTTCCATTTCACAGATGGAGCAAGGTTTGAACCACCAGTGAAGAGTTATGTGATCGATGCCGCTACTGGTGTTAAATGCCTTGGATTTGTGAATGCTACTTGGCCTGGTACCTCTGTGCTTGGCAATATAATGCAACAGAACCATTTCTGGGAATTTGATATTGCCAAAGCTCGATTGGGTTTTGCTAGCTCATCTTGCTCTTCCTGACTCATGATCCAAGAGAGATAGAAGGTTGCATTGTTTTGTAATTTATATTTTCAACTTATTTATAAATTTATTTTTTTACCTTTAATGGATACACATGAATAGAGTTACAAGTGTTTTTTGTTTGTATGAATAATTTTACAAATTCGATCAAGGAAGCACCGAGTTTCGGTGCCTACGGACAGTGGTCAAACCAATCATTTAGTTTGAACAGAGTTGTCTTATCATTGGAAACAAAATTAAAGGACAAATAAATGTTCGATGATCTTATTTATGGTGGTTTTGGAATTTCGACAGTTGTTTTATTGTGTACCAAGACGTTCTGCTTGATTTTAGATAAGATAACCGGAAGATCGAGAATCTGAATGATATAACAAATTGAAACGTTGGGTGGGAATTTAATGATGTGATAAAAAAGTGTTGGGCATTATTATTATAGTATGTATCATAGATAATTTTGTGATTTTTCTCAGAATGACCATTATGGCCCCATTAAACTTGAGTTTTTCTCACAAAATCAATAACAGATCACAAATCAATTTCTCAAAAACATGAAACACAAAACTTATTGATTTCACTTCATCTTGTCAGGTATAAGATTGAGAGGAGACGCAAAACAACCAGAAATGAAGAAGAGTATTTTTTTATTTAAAAAAAAAAAGATGACGAGAAACCTCTATGGGTGATTGCGACTGTGCGAGAGAGTAAAAACGGGGTTGTCGTTCCAGGGACACAGGCGAGTTGGTAAGACTTTGGGTGATATGGGAGTACCTTCTTCGGCTTCACGGGTTCGATTATCGTGTGGAGCATATTCCCTACTGAAATATTGTGGGATATGCTTTGGGAGTTAATCCGTTATGGACCCTGCTTATTCGTGCTTATCTCTCGATTTAAAACTTATATGAAAAAATAGATATATGACCTATATAGGCAGGGGCGAAACATTTAGTGGGCTAAAGCCCACCTATATATATAATATATACATAATTTCATATAAAAAAAAACTTATTAAATCCAGCCCCCCTAGCACCCCTCAGCCCCCCACAGCCCCCCAGCCTGGTTTCGCCCCTGGGGTTAACCCAAAACCGGGGCTGTCAATGCTACCCCACCTTTTTTATTTGGGGCCATGTTCATGTGTATTAAGGGAGTTTTACTAAGAGTAAACCGTGGTTGTCAATGCTACCCAACCCCCATCTTTTTTGTGGGGCCATGTTCATGTGTATCGACAAAGCCGAGTAAAAGACCATATGAAGAAAAGTGTAGATTCAATCGATTGATAGAATTACTGTGTTGGGATGAGAACAACATGGATCTGGAATATGCCAATAGAACATGTAAGGCACGTTTGATATATTCTCTGTACTGTGATTTATTAATATTTTTTTAATGTGAACGAAGGAAAATTTTTTTAAATTACCAGTTAATGGGTGAGCAATCGCAGCTGCGCAGAAGGATGTCTCGAGCCCAATGTTAAAATGCGTTAATGCACGAAAAATGTCGAACATAACATTTGATGGTTGTGGAGTGTATCCTTCAATTACCAATCAAACCAATGTCATAACTTCATATTAGTTCATGCATAACTAAGATGTTATAACATTATTTTATCTAATTTTTAGTTTAATAAATTTTGAATATATTTCTACCAACAAATCCACTCTAATGATAAAAATGAAAAAATGTAACGTAAGCAAAATACCCTCCTCAAATCATTCATGAAAATAATAAATATACTGAGAAACATGAACTATGTTAAATCATTATTCAATATATCTTTTAGGGCAAAAAATGGGAAAACTTTCGACATTCTTGCACATATAGGCGACGTGCATATGTTATAAAAGATAAGTTGCTCGGTTATCTCCATCATAGTAACCGCACTAACACAAGTCATTTCCAGTAGGCCTTAAATGGAATGTGTACCATCCAGCATCTAGCCAAAGAACAATCAGCAAGAGAACCAGGACAAAACTACAAGCCTCCCTGACCAGGTGATTGTCCTCGTCCATTGCGGCCGCCACGTACACCACGAGCACGAGCACGAAGTACTCTGCCCTGAGGTCTGCCCGAGGAAGAAGCGATTCTGTTAGACTGCCTCAATTGTGACCTTTCCCTTGCCCTTTCCTGTAAATTGATGGTAGTTGAGCTGCTATTCAGAGGTGATAATGGTTTCCCTCCAGTGTCCTGTGTCACAGGGGGAAAACTTTGTTCAGAAGCCACAGTATCTACATAACTGCTAGTCGATGCCTCCTCGGTGGTAGTAGCTACAGCCCCTGAAATCTGATCAGTTTCTCCTCCTGTTTCGCTTCTTTCATTAAGCTTGTCTGAACCTTCAATAATGTTTCCAATTGCATCACCATCATTCTTCTCCTCTGGTGTCAGGGGAGGATCAATCTCCCCAATGTCAAAGGTTGCAGGAATAAATGTTTCCATTCCTGGAAAATTTTCTTGTTCTACCGGTTGCTCAACCTGAAGTTGTCTAAATCCTGGGTCGCCCATCCCACTAGATATATAACCATCACCATCATTATCAGCCAAGTCTGCAACCATCTCTCCCTCTTCCATATCAGAGCCAGATTCTGTTACTGTTTGCTGGATATCTTGTTCAATTTGATCTATCAATTGCTCAGGGGACTGGACAGCCTCACTCGGGTTGTCCAGTTTCTCATCCACAACTTCACTCGCTCCAGCTTCACTCGCTGGATCTACCTGAATCTGTTCATCAACTGTTGGCTCTTCAATTTGCTCCTCTACATGTTCAAACTCATCCTTTTCTGCCTCAACCAGTTCCTCATTAACACTCTGCCGAAGTTTTACCACATCATCTGATGATTCTTCAGCGAGTACAACCTCAATAAGTTTCGATGGAGAAGCAGGCTTTTCTTCACCACCATCTTGTAGGCTCTCTGAACCTTTTGGCTTTTTCACCAAAGGAACAGACATGTCAGGGCTTGCCTCCTGTGGAGCAGGCATCTCTTGCACATCAGATAAAACTGATGCTGATGGCCGCTTCCGTACAAGTGGTGCTGTTGGTAGAGTTGCATTTTCCTGAGTTCCTGCATTCTGCGAAGATAACAGGGGATTAATCTCATCGGCTTCTGACATGTCCACATCACCTTGAGGTTCTTCAGGTTTCATAATACTAGGACGGACCAGTTTCCTCCCACTTCTGACATTTGCCTTCCCTAAAACATGTCTTCGCTCTTTCTCCTCCACAGTTCTTGAAGCAACGTTCGAAGCGGAGGCTGCTGGGATTTGGGATGCTGACGGTATCGACTGACTCATTGGAGCTCCAACGACTGAAATATTATCGAGAGAGGGAACAGGAGCATCTTTAGTGCTGGAAGATTCAAGTTCATCACAAGCTGGTTGCACAACCTGTTCAAAATTTTCTATTGCCTGGAAGTATGAGGATGACGTATCATCTAAAACTGTACTGGACAACTGCTGAACCACAGATGTACTCTCAGATCGATTTTCTCCGGAGCCCTTTAGTTTCTCTATTTCATCTTGAAGTGCTTTCACAGCTTCCTGATGATTCCTTAGCTCATCCGTGAGCTTAATCTTCTGCTGCGTGACAATCTCACGAGAGTCGAGAATTGTTTTACGAATTTTCTTACTTCTTTCTTTTTCTTGGAGTCGATCTTCTTTTTCCTTCCTTAGCTCCTCTCTGAACCTCTCCACCGTCCTCTCCAAAATCTGTATTCTGGCGTCTTTCTCCTTCTCTTTTTCTTTCAGAGCTTGTTCGCCTGCAGAATCCCCTATATTTCTTTTAGCCTGCTTGGCATCTTCTAATTGTTTTGCCTGCGCTTGAATCTCTTTGATTTGATCTTCCTTCTCCTTTAATAGGTTTTCAATCCTCCTCCTCCCAAGGATATTTAATCGCCTATGCTTTTCAGCCTCAGATTTCAGCGAAGCCTCAGACTGCAAAAGTTCACTGATCCTGGTATCTCTTTCATTCAACTCTGTTCTGCACATGGCAAGGTCCTGTTCTAAATGGAACACTGAATCTTGTTTCTCAGACAATTTTTTTTTAAGTTCTTCTATATGTGCATCCTTCTCGCTTAAATTTGACTGCATCAGCTGAGAAGATTCTTTCAAGTGATTGTAATCATTAATGTCAACATCCCTGCATTTTTCTACCAACTCAATAATTCTCTTTTCAAGATGGACCTTTTCCATCTTCAGTGCATCAATTTCTTTTCTACAAGCTTCCAAATCAGTTTCTCTGATTTGAAGAAGTTTCTCCAAATTCCCAATTTCATTCTTATTCTTCTGAACTATTTCACGTAGTTTCTGACATTCTTCAAAATTATACCGGCTTTCCTCTCTGAGCTGCGCATTGCTCTCTCGAAGTAATGTCAGCTCTCTAACCTGAAGTTGGAGAGATTTGAATTCTTCCTCAGTGAATAATGAGGATCGAGATTTCGCTCTCTCTGACTTGAGTAATGTTTGAGCATCCTCTGCAGACTTCAAAGCACTCTCTAGCTGTGATTGCAATCGAAGCTTTTCTTGTTTCAACAAAGATATCTCGGTTTCAGCTATTTCCTTTGACCTCCGGAGATAATTCATAACATTTTGCAGCCCATCATCATCAGTACAAGTCTGGGAAGTGCTTCCAGAAGCTATTCCTCTTTCCTTCTCAGCTGATTTGATGTGCAAGGCTTCAAGGCGACTGTGCAAGATCTTGTT
The DNA here is from genome assembly GCA_001598015.1 of Dorcoceras hygrometricum. Lineage (NCBI taxonomy): Eukaryota > Viridiplantae > Streptophyta > Magnoliopsida > Lamiales > Gesneriaceae > Dorcoceras > Dorcoceras hygrometricum. The sequence goes on from KV006337.1 coordinate 235,431, forward strand.
CAGTTCGTTGAGCTCATTATATTTACTGTCGGCCACATTCTTATAAACTTCCAGAGCTAACTTTTCTGTCTCCCATTTTGACTTCAGCTCATTCTGTAACAGTTTCATGTGTCACTACTTGTTATTCAACAAAAAATTTCTGAGTAATAACAGAGAAGCCAGCTCAGAATAGATTCAGAAAACCATGTTTAAGCAGGATCTCTCCGTTCTCTTCCATTCTCTTTCATAAATAATTACAGCTTTTTTAATTTAAAAATATATGTTCACGTTTTTCCCTCAGTACAAAATGCTCTAAAATGCACTTCAAGTTCGAAACCCAATAATTGTTGATCGGGTTAGTTCTCCCAAAAAGTAATCCTTACATAAATAGAAGATTTTTTTGCTATCTATCACATGAAAAATTAACTATATAATTCAAAACCTCTTCCACTAAATGTCGATGTTCGAAAACAAGTTTTAGTAATTTATTTATTAAAAAATTCAGCAATCAGCAAATCCTAAAACATCTATCATTAGCCTATTATACTTGAAATAGAAATACCAACACTATATTTCAATTGCAAAATATCTAACATAACATCAACTAAACATATGATGCAACATCATTAACCCAATATTATTTTCTTACATGACACGGCATGAGGTCTATTGTTCTCCAAAATAACTTAAATATATATCACATTCTTGACAAATGTCTCCCAAAATATATTTCGTTGATACACTACCAAACATTAACTATATTTTTCTCAAAAATATTGCAATGAAGAGAGGCTGAGGACTTGGTAATATTTCTCTGGAAACTTGATAGCTTTCAATAAGCCATTATTATGTGAGGAATAGGGATAAAACCATTTTTTAGCATTTTTATGTTAATCGCAAGTACATGTATAAAACAGAAGAATAAGATAAAAAGTGTACTATAGGGTAAGAAACTACATTCTCGTTTCTCAGCACATCTGCCACTTTGCGGAGCTCAGATACATCATCTTGAAATGAAGCTAAGGCCTGTGATGTTTTAGTCAACTCCTGTATCGTTTCTGACTGTAGAATAACCTGAAAACAATAAGCAGACTAATAAAGAAGCCTGGTAAAAAATATTAAACAGCTCTGCATTTACAATATAACAGAACAGACGCCTATGTCATCCACCAGAAACAGGATTTAAATTTTCAGTTCAAACTATAACCAAAACCACATGGATCCTAGATTTGAATGCTCATCTTCTTTCAATAAGGTGAAAACCTAATTCGATCAGACAAGATACAAATGCCAGACAAACCATATCATAATGCCAACACCATCAATTTGCTATCATCCTAAAGCCCAGAAAGCACCATGTATTATCACATGCTAGTGTTCAAATCAGATACAAAGCAACATTACATACAACATAAGGTTCATAGCCCATAAATTTACTTGGTGAAAGTAACTTATGTGTCGCTTAAAATTGTACTTCCACTGCAACAAACAGCTTCAATACGTCTTAATTCATTCTGGAGCCAAAACCTCAATAAGTCTCTCACAATCATTTACCTAAGTGGCTTTTGATGCTTATATGCATGTCAATTTAACTGGCATCATGAGAACTCTATCTGAACCAACCACATATTTACAATTACTCAGTCATATTTTTTTTGAAAAAAGCATCCTGCGAAAATCAATTTTATCGACCAAAATCAGTGCAAATAAGCAGCACAAGAAATTCTTGGTTACTCTTCAATAATATATAACAAAGATCAGAAAAGTTTTTAGCAAGTTACTGCTAAATCACTACTCATGTGTAAACATCAAGGTGAAAAATATCAAGCATCTTTTGACAACCTGTCTTTCATAATTGGCTTGTGCAGAAAGCCACCGTTGATGCTCTTGCTCCAAATCTTCCTTCAGGGAAGAGAGTTGTGATTCCATCAACAAGAGTTGGGACCTAGTACATACAAGAAAACAAAAATATAGGACAAAATTATCAATATGTTGCAACCACTAATGACATATTGCACTGCTAATGAAAAAACAGATTATGCAAATGGTAAAGGAAGGTAAACGAATAAAACAAATGTCATATACATATAGTCAAGTATGAAGGCTTCCTAAAGCTAACCTCCGCACAAGTGTACTCTCAGATCAACCCTAGCCAAGTTAGTTATCTCATTCTAGAAACAAATTCACTCGCAATTTTCCCATTGGCATCATCACCCCCTTCCCCTTTCTAGATTATTCCAAGCTCTTTCGACTCATGCTTGTCTGGGAAATACTGTCACGAGCACTAAATATGGTATCTAGACAAGTACTTTATAGTCCATTAATATTAGTCTGTTACACGATAACATTACTTGAGGCTAGAAACTCACATTTTAACTGAACAATCTTCTTTCAGACTAGAAATTTCAGACAAAGCACCAGCAAGAGCATCTTCTTTCCCAGCAGATGCAGAAATTGCCTCCTCACTCTTCAATTTACATTCATTTTCAAGTTCTTTGATTTGCTCTTTAAGTGAAAGAAGCTCAGTTTCAAGAGATTTTCTCACATCATTGGCCTGTGATGCACAGCAGATTAAAGTTGCACCACGATGATATCATTGATCAATAGATTCTATCAAACCCAACATGTCTGTAGTACCTCAATTTTAAAATTTTCATATGCCAATTCCACCTGTTTGAGGGCTGCTTCATTTACCTGGGCAATGCTCTTGTACTGAAAGGCAAATGGAATTCAGTGGAGATTCATGGAACCAATCATACAAATATGAAAATCAAGCACCTGCAGCATGTGATCTTTGCTAGACTGTGCCTCCCCTCTCAATTTGTCAATTTCCTGACGGAAAGTTTCCAAAATCTAAAGCACAACAGTGACAAAAATTAAAATCAAAACTATAACAGCCAATTTCCTCCCAGCAATTGAAGAGATTGTCTTGCATACAAGAATTGATGATATTTTTGAGATGACCAACTACAGGTTATGACACTAAGTGAATTGGAAAAGGACAATTGTTAAGCAAAGCAATGGAGAGAATCAGAATGAAGTAAATATTACAGATCGTAACAATGGATATAATCTAACACATAATTAACAAGTCAATAGCCAAGGCCCAACAGTCATGGAAAATGTGGCAGAAAATTTAAATCCAAATACAACCCAAGCTTTAACTGAATACAGGAAGGTATTACATCTGAAGATAATTAAACACACAGCGAATGTGTTGTGATATAAAAGCCATGACGATTAACATTCTGTTGGAGTTAGCTTATAGTTAAGTTCCTATATTCATAAATTAAACACATTGAGTTACTGTTAAAAACTAATGCAGAAAATTTTAAAAATAAAAAGAGGGGTAATTCATAATCAAATTTACTGCAAGAACAAACAGAGGGAATAATAGGTTGCGGAAACACCAAGCTAAACTTCTCATCACGATTCAATTTTCTATCAACTTCTGTCAGAATATTGTTTGGGAATGCACACAGGGATACATCCACCAGACGAATGAGGAAAGCTTGACAACAGATAATTTATCTGATAGGTTAACTTCCAATTATCAGATTTCAGTAAGATCATTTATCTAATAGGTTAATTTCCAATAATCAGATTCCAGTAAGACTTATTTCACCTCCAAGATTCAGACACCATTACTGAATACAGGACGAGAGCAGGCAGTACTCAATTTTTGAACCTAGGGAACATGTACTCATTGCATTGAAGCTCTCGTTCTACACATTTTTTCTAGCTTTAGGAAGGTGAGGTGCAATCTCAATTTAGGACAAAGAAAAGATAAAAGGATTGAGAATGACAAACCAGTAATTGTCTAACTACAGTTATTTTCTGAATTACCTTTTCACTAGCAGAAGAGGATGGATCCCCTCCAACGGAGTCGGAATCCTGAAGCATAGAGTAAACATAAAATACGTCAATACTTTAAATATAAGAATAGCAGCCAGAATCGGCAAGATAAAAGATAAATATTCTCTGTAACATTCTGCAAGACAAATAAAAACCCAAAAACATGAATTTGTAGCATTATCAGTGATCGCAGTTTCAACGACAACAGCAAACATTGGTAATAAACAGAGCACTATAACGACTGCTTTGAACTAACTTTCCACCTGTCCACAGTTAAATTATTCTTTGGGTAGACAATAGGATTAAATGCTACCATGAAGCAAATTTTCCAAGGCAATACCTTCACTCTAGACGGTTCCATAATCTTCTCCAGATCAGCACATCGAGCCTGGGATAAAATACTTACACTAGTCAACTAAATTTCAATCTCAATCACCAAGTATATACTACAACATAATTACTAGGAACTTCATAGTCTAAAGACCTCTGCAACGGCAGCCCTCAACTCCGCTGCAGCTACAGATTGCAATGCAGTAGTCAATTCTTTTCTTGATTCTTCGACTTGTCTAAAGGCATTATTCAAGGTGTTTTCACGCTCGAGAGCAATATTTCGAGAATTATCTCGTTCTTCTTGAAGCTCCCTTTTTGCCTCAGCCCATTCTCGCTGCATTAACATTGATTAGCGACAATCAACAGACAAAGGAGTCTGCAAGGTTACATCCAGTGCCAACAAGAATATCAGAAAGCCTTTGAAAGATCAATGTGCATGCTTGCTAGTATCAAACATCAGAACTATTGCATCTACACATCGGATATGAGAACACACTATGAAACACAGGGAACAATACCTCAAATTTTTTGGCATACTCTTCCTGCTTTCTCCTCTCAATACTTCTGGCCTCCTAATACATAAAATATTAAACGATTTATTAAGCAAGTAACTCATAGAAAGAGAAATAAATTTAAAGAAGGCAAGATACCTCACGGGCTTCCTCAGTACTTTGTATGGTATCCAAACTGGCCTAGAAAAAGATAAAAACATCTAAAATAACAGGGTAGAATTGGCACATAAAGCGAGTGCCATCTGATTATTCATTTAGCATTTACGACCTGCAATCGATGAACCCTCTCTGACAAACTACGAACTTCATCAAAAGCTCTCTTCTCAGAGTTCTGCAGTATTTCCTTTTCATGCTTCAATATTGAGACCTATACAACCGTATAAAACCCATAATTACATTGCATGATATCTATCAGTTTTCAAGAAAGAGAAAGAAACTACCTCCATTGTTAACTTCCGGGAAAGCTCATTTGCGTCATTAACAGAATCGGAACTTTCACGTATTTTTCTCTGATAGTCAACTAGCAACTGAGAGAATTCAACATTTCTGACTATAACTTTATTATGTTCTTCTCTCTGACAAAACACACAAGCAATAACTAATAAACAAAGTGCTTAAGCAAATTTCTATAACTTCAAAATAAAAAGTAATGTTTCTAGAACCCCCAAGCCATAGCCCAAAATATAGCTTCAAACATGTAAACCTGATGATCAAATTCCTTCATGAATCTGGCCAGTCTTTCTTTGGCAAATTGTGCTTCTAGCGATAGCTTCTCACACTCAGCTCGAAGTGATATTAAGTCAATCCTGGTTTAAACCACAGACACAACAGTGAAGGCACTGTGGAGTACAAGGAAGGATTACTTCAAAAGAACTATCAAATTATCATGTCAATGATAGTGGAAAAGAAGCTAATGCATAAGAAAATTTTTACTGCTTTTGCAGAATCCGAATCTACATTGCATATAACAATTTCAGATGGTTAGAGAAAATCTATATAAGAAAATATATAAAATCTATCTTTAGACAAGCTGAGTCCAAACCAACAGCATATACTTCTACTAACAGATGCTTCGAAATGCTACTCAAAAAAAATTGAAAAGGAAATTAAGCAATTACTCTTGGCACAGAATTCCAAACAGCATTTCCATCAATGAATTTAGCAATCAGAACAGAAATTACACATGCAGTATACTAAACGCAGTGAAGTAAATGAGAAGTTGACGGAAGTTATGATGCATAAATTCCACAAACTCAATGTAATATCGTACATTATGGTTCACAGATTCATTTTAGTGGTACACTTTCATGATGGTCCACTGAAGCTTTATCTCAAATCTAATTACTTGCATAACAAATTAGCAAACAGATATCACAAACAACCACATATCTTACAGTTAGATGGCCACAACATACTCGAGATATAAGGGACCAGGATGAAAGATGGAAACATATAAAAAAAGCAGTAGCTTACTTGGATTTCGATAACTCTTCCTCAAGACTTTTCACACGCTCAAAAGTTTGTTCTGGTATCTTATTTGACGACTCCTGTAAAGTAAGAAACTTTATAAGTTTACAAATAACAAATCATGCGTAAATTGATATTTATGCATATATAAATAGAAATGTACAAGACTGCTTTCTCTTAATTGTATGACCTTCTGGCTTCCAAGTTCTGCAACAATAGAGCAGCATTCATACACAAACATAAAAAACTTGAATGATCAGAAGTCCATTTCCAATTAAATGTAAGGATAGAAAAAAATTACCTGGTGCTTTTTCCGTGGATTGCTGATGAGCCGTCCGAAGTTTATTCTCCCCCTCTTCATACAACTTCTTGTACATTGCCACCTATTTACACATGTAGCAAAATTTTGTCAAAGATGCTTACTTTAATCAGGACATGCATGAAGAGACAATAAGATCTTTTAAAGCACAAACCAACACCTGAAAAACTTACAGAGGCATGAAGCGATTCAATCATCTGTGCCTGTTCCTCAGCTTTTAGCAATACTGCATTAACTTTAGATACTGCGTCATCAGTATGTTTCTGAAGCTCCATCTCATACTCTTCCTGAATATTCAAGTAATAAAAATTTCAAAAATATTTCGAATATAACTGAAATTCAACGTGTCAATAAAAGGTAGAAACATGATTCACGCCTTTAACTCAGCTTCTTTTCTCACAATCTGTTGTGAAAGATCACGAGCAAGGTTCCGCAGCTGGGAATTTTGTTCAACTAATCCATTAATATCCTTGAAGGTCAACTGAATGAAATTTAATAAAAATGAGTGATAACAATGTAAGAATTGCCAACAAAAAGATATCTGCTGTAAAGATTGTGGGACCCAGATAATATCTACCAGCCTCATGGATAAAATAGTTTCAGCATCTGATTCAGCATTCAACTGCACAGGAACAGTAATCATCTCATCATCATGGGCTATATATCCACAACGCAACTGAACATCTCTACATTCCTTCAGAAGGACAGCCACCTGAGAAAAAAGGAAAGCAAGTGTGAAGTGTTGCAAATGTAATATACCCAATCATATACCACAGGCCTGGTCAACCAATATGTGATCTGAAAATATTCTTAAGCAAAACTACTTTTGGCACCAACATTATATTTGGAGATCTAAGCATAAAAAGTAAGACCCTCTCCATCAAACCTGCTTCTGAAGTTGAACGATCTCCTTCTGAGCAATAGCATTTCCACGCTCTTGCCACTTCAGGCTAGCCTGGGAAACAATTTGAGTCACATCATCAACAATAGCACCCATATTAAAACCTTAGGTTAGGTTACCAAAAGAAAAGTACAACACAACCAACAAACCTTCAGCTCTTGAATGTTTGTCTCCAGAGCAGAATGTTCAGATAGAGAATGCTGCAGTTTTTGGTCAAGACCAGAGTAAGCCTCGACCAGTCTTTCGTGTTCCTCTGGAAAATTTTTAATTTTCACAGACTCAATTGTGGAAATAAAATTATAACAAACCAAAGACAAGATGATAACAGGCATCGCAAAGATATATTCTTCGGACAAAATAGTACAGAAGAAGAAGGAATGTGATAATGAAAAGCTACTCATGAACACATCCTCGAGAAGGTTAACAGGTCCAGTCACCCTCATTTAAAGGATTCGAGAGAAGTAAATTGAAATTTCAAGATTTAAAAAGTATATGGTTCCAAGTGAGAGAATATACAATGTTACAAACCACTGGTGCGCAGAAAAATATTTAAAAATCTAGCCAGTTCTATATTTCCTCATGAACTAGCATAGAAACACAACTTTTCCAGTTACTATCAATATCTATTATACAACTTGTAAGCAAACAAATCAAACTGTCAAAGCTGGAAGGGTGCAGGATATTAAAAGGTAACATCAGAAAAACTAAAGAACATCCATCAACTTTTCATTGCATGATGGCATGAAGACATAAAAAGGACGTTGTTCATGTTTAAATCTCTTTCAATTTTGAAAACCAGGCATGCAGTTTAAATAGTTCTCAGATATATCGGTTAAATTCCCAACGAAATATGGCAACACTCTTGAAATTCACCCAGAATAAAGGATTTCAGGCTATTTTAGACCTTATTGAAATTAATACTGAGCTCTAAAAAACTTGTTGACCATACTAGTTTTCCCAAGACAGAAATGAAGCACAAAAAGAAAAAAAAAGTATTCAAGTACAAATGATACAATGTTGCAGAACAACACTGGAAAAAATATGTGAGGCTTTCCAAAACATAGACAATCCAGAAGACGCACAGACCTCGTTCATCCATGATGACCCCAGCCTTTTCTTCTATTTCGTAAAGTACCTACACAAAAGAACAAGAAAGCTTGAACCAAAGTAAAACCATCATATTTGGAATATCATCACTCCATGCAAATTCTCAACATGCCATGAATATAATCACTACAAATACCAAAACAAAATTCTAATTCATAGAGATTGCCAATGCTCTCTGGTTCCAACTTTTAAATAGAAAATGTATTTTACCATAGCTAAAATCAAATATATAGAAAAATGAAAATCCTAATTCACATGGGGCCATGGGTGTACCTACTCAGATTGTTTACTACAGCGCTAAACCATTTAATCAGCCAACTGAAGTTGCAAACACCAGCCAAAAAGAACTTGCGCCTTAAAGTCTAAAGTTTGTTGATGCTGAATTACAAAATAAAATCCTATCAAAAGCAAGAAAGTTCTTGTTGGTATTTCGAGAAAATTCGCATATCAAGAGAACGGTAGTTATTTGATAAGAAACAAAAAAAACGAACATTTGCAAGTTCAAATTCATATCACCAAACAAGTGGATGATGGTTCAATAAAGATTAAAGCATACTCGCTCCAAGATTGCTTGTGTTTGCTTTCTTCCCAGTTCCTCATGATGCAGTGCATCAGCAGCTTCTTGATACTTGGCATACATTTTGGCCAGCTACAAGGAAGTTGAAAAACATATTTCAGGAGTAAGCAAAACAAAATCAAAAGAGAAATTAAATCAAAATAAAACACTGTTATGTCCATCCATCTCACATAGACGAAGTATCATGTTCACGGTAATTTTTTCAACTGGAGAACTAATTATACAGAAATAACTCACACTCCATCCATCCCTTAGGAGAGAAGCTGCTAATGCTGTTCCTGACACCCCGCCAGGAATCTTTGGTACAATTGCTCGATCATCCTCAACCAATTCACTGGTCTCAACTAAGTTCATCCATCTACATTGAGTAGTAAAAAAGATCAAAAAAGAAACAAAGAACATCTAAGATATATGTCATTAAGGCGGACTGAAGGCACAGAAAATCCAGCATCCTAACTTTATGTCCATCATATGACCATTACAAGTTGATCGAAAGTAAAGATGAGTTGAAACATAAATTAAATGTTGCAGATGTAAAAAAAAAACGAGTTCCGCAATATCATACCCCTTTGGTCAACCCAAAGGGTTTCGCAAAATAGGCCTCCAAATAGTTTCTTGTAAGGATTAAAAAAAAGTATAAAGATTCTTATCCTAAGTATAGATGTATATTGAAAAAAAATCCAAGACAAATATATTATAGCCCTTTGATTCAGCTGTACATTTTGCTTTCTTAGACACCAGGTTAACAGAAGGCCAGGTGATCTCTTAATAATTTCATTACTGAAGCATTTTACTGACTTGGGCTTTATGGGGTATTAGTGGGCTGGACCAAGATAACTAGATACAAAACAGCCAACCAGTTGCAACTCATAAAGGGGCATTGGATGTTTTGATGTGGGCATTAGGACGAAATTATTAGAGGGGAGTCAGTTAATGCTTTTGCATTTCAGCGGGAGATCTTCTCTTGCAGAAAAAAAAAATTCCTTGGCTGAGGTTTTTGTCTCAGATTATCAAAGCAACTTTTATATTAAATTCTGTAATTCATGTTATTATTAAGTTGTTTGGAGAATTAGATCATAGCATAACACCAAACACAGAAAAATGATACAAAAGAAATAGTATGCTGGCCACCTTATATTCAGAATATCAGTTTTTTTCAACCGGAAGGAGTGGGGCAAAAGAACAGAAATATAAAGCAGACACTTGCCAAAACATCAATGACAAGTAGAAGATAAAATCTACTATATAGACCATGGCAACAATGGAAGCATAGACGCTGAGAAACAAGATTACCAAATTTTCATTTATGTAAATATGCAATCTGACTCACGTGTTAGACGTAAAACTACTCAGTGAAGGATGCATTAGCTCATTATCTTTCCTCAAACGTTCCAGTTCCGATTCACAAGTCTGAAGTTTCCCTTTCAAATCAGCCACTTCCTGTGTGGAGAAAGCAAACTAAAGCTAATTGGTAGACATAATAACTGATCCCCTCGACAAAAACTTAGCAATAGACTGGTAAAGCCATAGAACCAAGTTAACAAAAAGATAGCTGTTTTCAAAGCGTCCAAAACAGATATTGATGCATGTCTTTGAATTTAGTGGAACCGTAGAAGAGCCAACCCGTTGATTGTTTCAGTTTAAAATTTGGAAACCCAAAATGTATTTTACATCTATTAACTACTTCAATTACTCATAAAAGATAAAAAAAATAAGACCAGAAGTAGATTGATGTGCAAGTTTGTCATTTTCTGCTCCTTACAGTTTCTAACCTCTATCATGGGAAGGCATACAGACGATTCACCTGTTTCAAAGTTCCAACACATAAAAGTAAAACTTTTAAGGGAAAAACTTATGACCCAAGCGTATTTGGCATCGTTGTGGCTGGTTAATTTGTTTCACATAAAAGTGTATCTTATGGCATCGTTGTGGCTGGTTATAATTTGTTTCACATAAAAGTGTATCTTATACCAACAAAAACAAGGTAGCAACGTTATCAAGATGTTTCATATTTACAGAGGAAAGTGGCCATTGAATTCATACCCTTTCCATGTGCTTCCTTGTAAACTCTTCCTTCTCAAGCTTCTCCTTGTGTTCATTCTCCACTTGATTTAAATGAGTCTGCTCAAAAGTAGCAGATAAATAGTGAATACTAAAACCAATTATAATAATGCAAAAGCATACTACAAAACTTTTCTCCAGAATTGAGCACATGGGATATAGTAATAGTTTCAACTCAAACCAACCAAAAAATAATGGAGCTCACTTCTAAAGCCTTGATGACTCCCTCAAGTTCCCCAGCTTTTTTGGACCATTCCTCTGAACTTTCCTTGTATAGCTCCAGGAGCTTGGTAAGCTATGTTGTTCGAATATAGAAAGATAACTCAGAAGGATATATGAAAACCACAAAGAATTTCTCCATGTATATAAGTAGAAAGCACACCAAAAGTAAATTCAAACGACACTAAAACTGCTATTGTTCAGATGCCTCGAAGTCCACATCGACGAGAAACAACAATAATCAAGCCTTTTTCCCACTAGGTAGGTTCACTTTATGGATACCAAACATAAACAACAACAAATATTGATCACCATTTTCAGGAAAGTACATATCAACTGCATACAATACAAAGTTCAGAAAGCCATCAAATAACGACAAGAGCTTGAACTCTTAACATATGCAAAAAATAATACAAGAGAAATAGTTTATTATCATAAACTTTATACAGTAAAACAAGTCGCTCTCCTAAAATGAATTGAACAAACAACTCTGGTCAGATTTGACGTCTAACTACAACAATACAATAAGACAGACGCCATGGCCATGGTTTTAGAAGTCTGTACACGCAATCAAACATCATTCGCATACCGATACAAACATTTTTTAGCCTACACAGTTCATAGATGAAATAATTACTGAGGAAATCATAACTGACTGAACACGGTCAATAGTGCTATATATAACAAGGAAATCTGGAAGGATCCGCTCACTGTTAACTTACAGTTGAAATTTCAGCAGTAAAACACTGCTCTGCTGCCGCAGCTTCCTTCTTGGTCGACAGTATCTCCTAGAGGTATGAGATAAATGACAAAATTGTAAACTTTAACAAGAAAATACGAGTCAATTTAATCAGAAAATCAGGCAAGACACAATAAAACCTCAAGCAAGCATAAAATACTAACCCCTTCCATGGATGCAAGCTTCTCCTCTAATTCACTCACTCTATCCTTGTACAACTTCAAAGAATCAGAGCTCAGTTTATGTTCACTTGCCGCCTGGATCAAAAGTAATAGCTAAGTTTATAGTCCTAGTTTCATGAGAACGAACCAAAACCATTTGGAATCCAAATTATTTCATTTTTAAAGCGGAAAAAAGTAGAAATGATTGTTACATCAGCAAGTTTGGAAGACATATCTGCCTCAAGTTCAGCATTCGCTTTCCTCAGTTGGATAACACTGTCCACCTTGGCCACTAACTCCTCATTTAGCCAAGAATTGTGCCTTTGAAGAATCTCTTTTTCCTATTTTAGTGTTGCAAGAAAGAAAATAAAATAGAACAGTTCACTCCAATTAACGACAATACAAATAAAAAGGACCCAAAATAAATAAATTCCACGAGCGAATAGGCAACATCCTGGCATCATAAATTTGTACGGAACATACATTTATAACTAGTGTGTGTTCTGATACTTGTGCATTGCGTTTCATCAATCACCGACAAACTGTATAAAGATAAGTAATCCAGCAAAATGTAATTATTAACATTACATTTAGGACAAAAATCCAGCAGAAAATACATTCATAAATCCCAATCATTAATTGTGTGTTCCATTCTGTACCTAAGGCGCATGTGATTGAAATCAGAAATCAGGTTGGTCTGTCGAAATTAAGAGATTAATCGAGATTGAATAGAAACATCCAACATACCTGCAAAAGGCGGGATGCGGTAGCATTCAATCGTGCAAGTTCAGACTCCAAGTCACCTTCATGTGCTTCTTTTGATGCTCCTATCTCAGTCAAGTTGACCTTAAAATGAGGCAGTTTGATGAAAAGTCAATGCTAACTTCTGGTACATGTTGGTTCTCTATCACAGTTTAGGACTAAAAAAACAACATTCTGATTTGAGCATCACCAAGCCAGGATATATCACAGATTTTCTCGCTGCTTATTGAACATTATCATATAAAGTAACTAGGCGGATAATAATGCATAAAACTTCCACCAAACACAACTGTAGGGATATGCTGATGCTTCAACAATTTCAAAGGGAGAATAAAAATGGGTAAAGATTTTACGTACAATCTTATCAAGATAGCTCTTAGTGGTGGCATTTTTCTCGCTGATTTCTAAATCCTTCTGCTCCAGGATGTCCATCAATTGCCTCTTTGATTTATGGAGCTCCGACCCCTCCAGCTTCAATCTTTCAATCTCCCCATCTTTTTCAACCTTGTTAGCGTCCAGAAAAGTGGAAATCAATAATACTGAGCCCCAAGACAGAAAAAAAAGGTAAACGCAGACTTACAGACTGAAGAAGAAGTTGTTGCTTTTCGGATTGTAGTTGTCCGAATTCAAGATCTCGTTTGTCAAGGGCAGTGATGAGTTCCGAATGCTGTGAGTGGAGTGAGGAAAGCTCCGCAGTAAGAGCAACGTATTTCTGTTCAATAACAGAGCAAGTTTGCTCTGCGGTAATGGCGGCGGCATCGGCCTCTGCCTTAACAGTTTCAAGTTGATTGTACAGCTCTCGAATGAAAACATCCGCCTTATCCGCCACCAATGACGCGTCGTTAGATAGCCGCTGGAATTCTTCATCAGACAGAAACAACGGCATACCTTTTCCTTTCCTTCAATTTTCCCTCAAGATTTCAACAGTCGGAAAATAACTTCGCCCTAATAATTTGGGATTTCAGTGGCATCCATTTTTATCGTTAAATAAAATAATTCACCAAATTATATGAGTATCGAAGAAAGATATCGTGGTTAATTTTGATTAATTGAATTGAGTTCAGAAGAGAACACTGGGAAATGGGATTCAAATGGAATGCCACGGGACTCGGAGGAGCGCGTGTAATAATGGAGAATTGAGGTTCAAAAAAATACGTGGGTTGGGCTTTAAAGTGGTGGCCACCTCCGATTGAAAGCCCGTCAATTGGAAAGAATAGCAACACTTCTACAGCTATTTCTCGATATTTTACTCATTTTTTCTAAATCAACTTTTTCCCGTACCCATTTTTTCTACCTTAAAATCTCTCCTCTCCCTTAAATATTGGAATTTCAGTAGGCTTCTTTTTTAAGCTTTTCAAGAAAGTTTATGAGTAACAAATTTTATTTTCTTTTTCTATTTCGGGAAAAGATTGAAACGTCAAAGTTTCCAATTCTATTCAAAATAATAGGAACAACATCCTGGTCCTGGAAGTATACTGCTTCTTATAATAGGTACTATGTACGTGCTAAAATGCAAGCAGCTAGGTGTGCTATTCCGAAAGGACAGTGTAAGATAGAAGCTTAGCGTGGGAGAGCAAAGTTGTCCAAAGTCTCTGCCATTTGTATTCGGCTTTGACCAGTAGAATGTTAAATCATCATTGAATAGAAGGTTGAACGTCTAAAAATTGAAAGAATAAGGCAACACTGGTTTCAGTTCTTTTTTGCATTGGCATGCAGAATGGATCACTATTTGACTCTAATCGTCAGCGGATGATGCAAAAAGAAACTGGACAGTAGATAATTACATGTTACATCTCTTCGGAACTTTTCTTGAAATAAAGCCCATACGAATGGGCTCGACCACTCGTAGTCCAATTTAAGCCCAATTACATTCAATGGTCCCCACAGTCACTAGGCTTTGGACCAAAACTAACATAAATGCATGATTTTATTTCGTCCCAGTGGGTTTTGTTGTTGTAGCATTTTTTAATGTTTTAAAAGAAAACTATGAAATAAGTTCATTCGAATAAGTTTTAAATGATTCATTTTATGAACCGAACTGAAAATATACCAAAATTAGTTAAACTAATATTATTCTATATTTATATACAACCGAAACGTTTTCTAGAATATCGAAATTAAAGGAAAAATTTCGTATGTATATATAAGAAATGACGTATAAGTTGTTGTAGATCATTTATTTATAGCTCTTGACGGTTGTCTAAAGACACAAAACAAAGAAAGGGACTTTCGGCTAAGGAAAAGACTCTATATGGATTATAACATTAACAAGACTTGTTAAATCTCCACTATCCAACTTAAAACATCGTTTGTAGCTTCCTAGCTAATTATTAGGGGTGTCAATTCGGGTGGGTCGGGTGGATTCGGATAAAAAGCAAAAAAAAAAATTCCAACCCGAACCCGAACCGAACCCGAATCAACCCGAACCTGATTTTTTTCGGGTGGATTCAGGTTGGGTTATCGGGTTGAGTTATATTTTGTGTTAATTTGGGTGTATCGGGTGGGTTCGGGTCGGGTTGGATAAAAACATTTTTAAAAAATTCTGACACGAACCCGAACCAACTCGAAATGCCTCAAACCGAACCTGATTTTTTTCGGGTGGGTTCGGGTCGGGTTTTTGGGTCGGGTCAGAATTTGACACCCCTACTAATTATTAAAGACTTCCAGCACTACTAGTTCGACTTCAGTTCAATAAAAATTACTCAAATTATTGAGTGAATTAGCTTCAATGGGAACATATATATCACCCTATTCCATGCTTCTAATTTCCTCACGTTAAATTAGTTGTTAGCTATTTTTCTTTTCATGGACGATGGATGCACGAAGCAAGCGACATCATATTTATAAGAGGGCAAATATAGCATGATTAAATCTGCAGGTCGATAACATGATCAGTGGCTATTCTGTTTACTTGCACATCGTATACAAAATGATCATCAATAACTAGTAATAAAAATTTTGGGACCAAATAAATAATTTAGAAGCACAAGTTAAAAAACTATCTTGTACTTCCTAAACTTTGGATCAGGTTGGCAATGTGAATGCGCTGGGGGAAGGAGAGCATGGCATTCTTTCCTGCAGTCAAAGATAGGGTTAAATGATTAGGAATTCGTCATTGGAGTCTTTTTGTTCTATGAAAAATGATATTTTAAGGAAAGAAAAAGTATACATGAAGATGGTGGGACACCACATATATTTCACAGGAATAAAAAATAATCACAAAAGGGTATAAAGTAAAGTTAGCCATGACGGGGAGCCAGGTGGTTTTGTTCCTTCTGCATCCTTTCATTTTTCGTACCCATCATCAATACATGGCCTCAGCTCTTGTCCAAAATGTATATTTCAAAGACAATGTAATAATCCAATATTTCACATAAACCTCGACGTCACATAGAAAATAAGTGCAGTGCTGTAGCATAATTAACAATTTTTAGCAGCATATTTTGCTAGACGTCCAAGAAAACGAAGAAGAAGAAAAGAAAAAGGCAACCAGTCATGTTTTGCAACTATGTATTGTTTAATATTTAGCGCGGTGAGTTGTGGGGAAGGGGTCGGTGAGCTGGGCCAGGCAGCCTTTGTGCGGGTCCCTTTAGTTTTGTTAGTTGATGAGCAGACAAAAGCATTGAAGCTTCTTTGTTTTCACATATATATTCTCATTACTTGCCCAGAATCTTGTAAAGCACTTATAATTAATTATGCTATGTGCAGTGTCCACTGTTAATCTTAGGTATCATTTGGTTTCTTTATCATTTTGAAACTTGAAAAGAAGTTGTGCCAAAATATTAACTTGATCAACAACTCTTGCAAGATTTTATATTTCACTTGCTCATACGTACTAATGAAGCTCCCATTCATGAGGATATAGCCATATAAAGTAAGATTAAATAGGTACAGATTTAAAAGAAAACTACACTGTGATAATGATCACTAAAGCTAATGTGAATGAACTGCCAACTATTTTACGTTTAAAGACAAAAATTTGGATGATGGCTACTTTTGTGGCTTTGATCCCTAACCGCTAGTGGGCTATAGATCTTTAGACACATATATGCCAACAGTATAATATGATAAAATATTTTAGTGCCATGCAAGAGTACTGAGAGACGATACTATAAATTCAACATTCAATTCCCAAGCTAATTCCTCCACCTATCTCAGCTTTCTCTAAACATTTGAAAACATCCAGTCTACATATATATTATTCATATGGGACCAATGACTCTTCCTCCAGGATTCAGATTCCATCCGACCGATGAGGAGCTGGTAGCCTACTATCTTGATCGGAAAATCAACGGTGGGATCATCGAGCTCGAAGTCATCCCGGAAGTTGATCTCTACAAATGTGAACCATGGGATTTACCCGGTGAGTATCGATCGGATGCAGTCCTCATTGCATTAATCTCAATTTATATATTAAGACAATGCAAGTTAACTATTATTTCTTTCACTCAGATAAATCCTTCTTGCCAAGTAAAGACATGGAATGGTACTTTTACAGCCCCCGTGACAGGAAATACCCCAATGGTCTGAGGACGAACCGGGCGACCCGGGTCGGTTACTGGAAAGCCACCGGAAAAGATCGGGCCGTGCACTCGGGGAAGCGGGCTGTCGGCATGAAGAAGACATTGGTGTACTACAAAGGGAGAGCACCTCATGGCATTAGAACTGATTGGGTCATGCATGAGTATCGCCTCCTACAGTTCGTTTCAGGAGCTGATCAGTCCCCCCTCCAGGTAATCAAATTCGATCTCCTTCGTTGATATATATAACCTGTGATTCTTGAATTTCTAGGCCATAAATTGAATTAACAATGTTGCTCAGGGTATAATCTTAAAATGTGACTCTGCAGGATTCCTATGCATTATGTAGAGTATTTAAGAAGAACACTATTGTCTCCAAACCCAATGAGACCCTCGACCGATTGTCGACATATGACAATATTTCCTCGGCAGAAACCTCCCGGGATGAAACAGCCTACGATGAAACCATCATTGAAGACCACGAAACTGGTCCGAAATTCGACCCGTCTGCTTCAGACCTCACACAAGGGACATCTACACCTGTCAACCACGATTTATACTCTCACATCATGACATCCCAAGAAGTCAACAGCTCAGTGAATCAATTCTATTTTCCCGAATTAGAGAACGTATCAAATTTCATATTTCAGGTGATTAACAGCAACATTTTGTTTCATTTATTTCCTGGTAAGTATAGATCTTTTTCGCTCGGCTCCAAAAATAGTACCCGGAATGATTCGTTGGGCCTGCAGGTTCTCCTTTAATATAATTTAAAGTTGCAAAAGTAGAGTGGTGATCTTTTAATGATCACCACTATGATTCCGAATAAATTTTTCGTATAACAATCTACTTTTATAGATTATGAAAAAATAAGGGTGGATTAAACTTCTTTTTATGAAATATAACAATAGTAAATCGGGGATTAAATCTCGCGGTGTTTAACTTAGAGGCACGTTACAATTAAAGAGATCACACATATTTGTGTTGTACGTCTTCACTATTCCTTGCTAGAGACTTGAATGTTTTGGCTGATTCGTATAATAATTTGATGTCCTTGCAGGATGCGATGATGAACCCAAGCAATATTTACAGTAGTGTTGTGAGTGAGAAGAATCCATGTCCGCCATTAGCCCTTGAGGACTTCCCTGATATTGATTTAGCGTCGGCGAAATCTATTAGTGAGTATATGAGTTGCGACAGATTCAGGACGACGACAACATTGGAAGATATGTTTTCCACATATGACAACTTCAGCTACAAAAGCTAATGAGTAATGCATGCTTGAGAATTTCTTATATATATATTTTTGCCATCATACAATTGATCCTGAAAAGTTGATTTAGTTTTCTGAAAGGAGAGGTAATATGTATTGATTACGTAGCCTAGGGGATTGTTTATTCTTGTGCTTTCTCTCTGGAAAGTTTTATTTACCGGAATTCAAGATTTCATACATATATATGTTCTGTGATATATAGGATGTATACATGTTACTAGTCAAACAGAGTGTAAAATTGTATTTATCAATTTCTTTATATCATGTATATTACATACCACAAGCGAAAATATATGTTTTTAAGTAGATCAAAGGAAAAATGTTAGAAGAGAAGAGTAGGAATTGCAAAGATAATTCAATCAAAGCGTTACTTAAATCACTTAGAATCTTTCCTTTAACACAATAACAACAACATTTAGACTTCATTGATCTGCTCTTCTTCCCCCATAGAGTCGCACAATTTTCTGCCCCTAGTTTCAGGCAGGCACGAGACAAACAAACAGCATAAAGAAATTGTCACTCCAAACACACCATAAGACATAAAGCCCTTCTTTCTGCCGGCTGCCACAAGCACCGGGCTGAGAACTCCGCCTACCACCAGCGCCTGCCGCACCATAGAAACTGCCGAGTTCCGTACGCACGTCGGAAACAACTCCAGCGTGTAAATCAAGACCACGTTAAAAGCCGTACACGCACTGAAGAAAGAAACCAACTCCAGCCAAATTTGAAGACCTTTCCCACTCACAAAAACACATCCAACGCTGCAGATTCCACTCAACATGGATAGTCCCATCACCGAGACCTTTCTGTTCAGCTTCCCTATAAGGAAAAAGGTCACCAGTGACGCCGGGAACTCCGACAATGCATTCAAAGTGACGCTCCAGTATAAATCAAAAGACAAATTGCCCAGTCCCAAAGGCATGCCGTAGTAGATCAAGCCAATGCCGAATCCTACCACCATGACTGCCAAGAGTTGCCGCAAGGCCCAGCGTTTCTTCAGCAGGATCTTCATGGCAGCGTACATATCGGTCTCACGAGGTGTAATCTCTTCCGGCCACTGAATGCATCTGTCAATGAAGCTCTCTGTCAGGTTGCTTCCATCCACTGACGAGGCGATACTTCTAAGTGTCGCAGCAAATTCATCTTTTCTACCACGTATGAATAGCCATCTTGGAGACTCTTTAACCAAGAAATACGCGAAGAAGGAGTAAATGATAGCTGGAGAACAAGTCCAAATGTACATTAATCTCCACGAAAAACCTTCAAGTATGAATGCCAGTGCCGGTAGAGAAAGAAAACCAAGAGTAAAGTAGATGAATCCTAAAATCCCAACCTTTTCTCTCCACCTTTTCCCCACCCGCTCAGCAGCTAGAACGAGGGCACAAGTCCCGATGGTGGATCGGCCTAAACCGCTGAGAAACCGCAGCCCAGCATACACCCATACATTCGTCGAAAAAGCGGTTAACAGTCCAGTTACAGACATTAATAAACATGACAGGACAAGCATGTTCTTTCTGCCCAAACTCGAATCTGCTAGTGTAGCCAGTGTGAACCCACCAGCCAAACAACCTAAGAAGAAAGAAGAAGCCGGCAGGCCCATTATAACAGATCCCGCACACTCGAGAGACCACTCAGAAATAATGGATGTGTGAGCAGGAAAGTCCCAAGACCAGGCATCCTTAGGAAGCTGACATATGTTACTTTTGTTGCCACAAAATGTGATATTCTGATAAGTACTCGTTGAATCAATAAGATTACAACTCCATTTCGGTTCCGCATCCGTAAAGATGCTGATGAATACCTGTTGAGCGTCGAAGAACCATGCAATGGACACAAGCGTGGTCTGCAGAAACTGCATCCACCCAAAATCTCCTACGCAATATTCAAGAGTGTCGTCGAGGGAGGCGTACCGGTGATGCTTCGGCCGCGCTGGAGTCTCAGGCGGATCATTATGATGAAGTGGAGTATTTGGATCCATCGTTTTCCTCTGAACATTTATTTTTTCAGGTCCCAGACAAGGGCAGGAGTTGCATACATATATATATATATATGGAGTCATATTTATCACATTTATTTCTACGAGTATCTATTTCCTTCTATTTTATCACACATCATCAAATATTAAACTTTATTATTTCTACAAATATCTATTCCTTCTGTTTAATTACACATCATCAAATATCAAGTAATAATTAATGTTAATATTTATTAATTTCTCCCTTAAATTTAGACGAGCATGCAAAGCTTGCATCGGAGTAGTTGTTTCATATTTATTTATATAGCATGTGACGTTTGGATTCCAAGAAGAGGTTGAGTTCAACCGGCATTATTCATTGTCTTAAATCTAAGTATCCATGTTTATCACATTATCGCCATATGTTTTGGTACTACAGATCTCACTTCTGCAAGAAGGATCCTACCAATGACTGAAAAACTGGAAAGACTATCGAGACCATGTTCTTGCCAGTGGGATAGCATTAAAAACGATATCAACAAAAAAAGTAGGTGGGGGAATCTTTAGTAACCACATAAGGATACAAATATAAGAGCGTACGAGTGGATTTAAAGTTTACAAGTGGATATGGTGGGGGCTTACAAATTGATTTCTATTATTGTAAAAAAAAATATTTTTTTTAAAAGATGATAAATTCTTTCACTTTCAATCTATCCCGATTGAACAAATTAAGCGTATATATTACTGTTGACTGTATTAAATTAATTCTAAAATTTGGAACGTAAAAATCTGCTGAAACATGACAAAAATTGGATCATGCTATATGACATTGTGTGTAGAAGAAAAAGTTTCAGTTTCAATATAATTTAGTACTCTTAAATAGAATAACAGATCGACAAACTCAGATTTTTCAAAAAAAAATATATATAAAGGGTTTGTCTGAGAGAAACGAACGAAGGCGGGGTTCTTCTTAAAGGCTTAATTTTCAGGTTATTTAAAATACAACTCTGAAAGATAGCATATTATATATGCTTGGTTAAATTGACTTATTAGAGCGTGCTTGATTTAACGGATATATTTTAAAACCGTCGATTTCAAACTCCTCGACTTACTTGGATGGCCTAAGATAACTTGATTTGAAATTCACTATATTAATTTTTCAGTTTCATTAGTAATTATGGTAGTTTCAAATCCAAGATAATCTTTCTTCCAGTTACTTTCTCTTGAAAATTAAATAACATAATTTTATATCATCTTAATATACACACAGTATTTGGAAATTTTCCGCCTTGCTAATCTTCCTAGCCTTGGCGGACCGGGAGGAAGAAACCTAAAAGTAGATGCAAATTCTCAGACACAAACGATTTAAGAGGTTAGTGACTTAGTGCAGCACAATAAATGATACAATTTAAAGCTCACGATTTCAGTGGCCACTGCAGCGTGTGTATATATATATAAATATAATCGATACCGTGGATATTTTGTTGGAGGATTTGGTGACGTGATATTTCTCGGTGATGTTAACAAGTGTTTACAGAAGATGATCACGATATCAAACATATATATATATCATGTGATTGATGCAATATGACTATGATGTTCCAACGTTTTCGGAACCGACCCATATACATAGTCACTTTAAAAATACCAAGATCTCCCCACTATAACATCATACTAACATTTTTAAAAATTAAGCAATAATTATGTATACTGACTCTGGTAATTAACAGTTGATTTGTATAAAATTTAAATGGATAAGCTGAAGTCATGCATATAAAATTCATTACTAACAATCTGTTAGTCTTAGAAGGGGCTTTTTTTATAAATATTGTAAAAAAAAAAACAATTTAAAAAATAAGGTAAATGGTAGAGTTTTGCAAAACTACTGTAAAACGCTATCCCAAACAGCGGACGCTGCAATGTAAATGCAGCATCCGCTCTTGTGAAGAGCGGACCCTAAGTAATGTTTTTTTTATTTTTTTT